>OZ005694.1:3079053-3679053 GCA_963930775.1 Cliona cf. orientalis | reverse complement strand
ACATCTTGGTGAATAGAGTTTTACACAGAAGGAGGGGGCACGTACACAAAGTATATGGAAAAGTTAACCCTTGATATCCCTAGATACGCATTTGTGCTGAAATTTCAGCAATTCACATCTCAATCTTTACGCTTTTTTTGTAATCATAACTTGATATTTACAGTCAAAATTACATGCCTACTATTGTACCTTGATGATTGTGCTGGGGGATTCCATGGCTCCCCCCTCTATATGAAACCTCGAGTATGCAATTGAATATTTCAGCCTACTGCATGGGTGAATCAAAGTGCCATGCACTTCCACTATACATCATACACTGTACAGGTATGCCGTAAACCTGATCAAGGCGAGGGTAGTTATTCATATTATGTACATGTATAATTACATCCCGAATCCCAATCACAAAAAGAATAGTTCGGCCAGCCTATGATGAAATTATGATGAAACCTATGATGTAATCTCTGTGAATACTGTTTCAAAATGTTTAGCTCAAACAAAAGGTTGTTCGGACCCAGGATTCGAACCTAGCGTAGAAAAGACCATGGACTATCAATGATACATGTATATGGCGATTCTCTCAGTTCACTTTCTTTGGTGAGCTCGTACTCTGGGAGATTTCCCTATTCAGTCTAGCACATGGCAGGTGAAGGTCACGTCCGGGTCAATTGGCTCAAGCCATGCGCCCCAATAGTATTCAATACGAAGCATGCGCAGTTTAAATTTGTCAATGTTACCAAGGTCGATGATGGGCAGCGTACACTAGCGCAGTGTAATACATGTACTTTTCATGAGGGACGAGGGATATAGTACATGTAAGTTTTTTTTTGCATCCCATGGCCAAGTCCCAAAAAAAATTCGGTCAACCTATGATAAAATTATGATGAAATTTATGATGAAACCTATGATGTAATTGCTGTGAAGACTGTTTCAAAATGTATAGCTTAAATGAAAGGCTGTTAGGACCCAGAATTCGAACCTAGCATAGAAGAGATCATGGACTATCGCTGATATATGGCGATTCTCTCAGTTCGCTTTCTTTCAGTCCAGCACATGGCAGGTGAAGGTCACGTCCGGGTCAACCAGCTCAAGCCGCACGCCCCTATAGTAATTAATATGGAGCATGCGCAGATTGTCAATGTGCTGAGGTGGATCGATAGTGGGCGGCATACAGTAGCGTGGTGTAATACTTTTCATGAAGGATGAGGGATGTAGTAAGGTTTTAAGGTTGTCCCAATCAACAAAAAGAATTCGGCCAACCCATGATGAAATCATGATAAAACCTATGATGAAACCTATGATGAAACTTATGATGTAATTGCTGTGAAACGTTTCAAAATGTTCAGCGTGCATGAAAGGTTGTTGGGACCCAGAATTCGAACCTAGCGTCTGAGACTTGAAAATCAGTAAGTATGTAGAGTATCTGATCCCTGTATCTAGCGAATACATTAAAAGCTGAGAGCTACTTTCTCCGACAAGTACCGCTGGCCGAACTTCACATATTCTCTTAGCTAACGTAATCCCATGGATAAATAAAGCTAACCTTGTGCTACACTACATGTCATGCCGCAACCAACCTGACATTTGGAAGCTGTACGGCACTGTCGAGTTCATCTCCTGTGATTGAAGCATCGAAACTTGCCACTATCAAGGTAAAGAGTTGGTCTCAGACTCTACATGTATTTCTGTGATTGAGGCGCCGGCATCGATGTGGCTTGTAGACTGTGCACGCACTATGACGACCTTTACCATAATACACACCATGATGACCTTATTGCAGTAGAGCAATAAACTTAATTTGGTTTACAAGTATGTAAAAGTAACTCTCGTTGGTATTGGAGAAAAATAAACTTGATGGTCAGATTGATAAATATCATAGGTACACGTGAATCAAAGATAAATAATTGGCAAGTTCTTAATTTGACGATCTTGTTAAATTAAATACCATAATATTATTTATTCGAATACTAGCCACGGCTACTATTAATTTCAGCCTTGCTGGAGTGCGGTTACTAATTGAGGGCGGCTCTTATTCGAGGACGGTTTTTATTAATTTGGAACGATACCTCTTGGTGACATTGACACAATAGACTCGATTTTCAGGACTGATTTTCGAATATTCAAGATAGATGATCGATCACTAAGCAGCAGAACCAAGCCAACATGGCCAAGGACCTTTTCTGCCATGTTTTTGCCTCGAACTAGCGATCGTTTATGGCTTGTGATCATGACCACGCCCATTTAATTGTGTTCACGCATGTGTGTGGTTACTATTCGAGAGCAGCTACTATTTCTTTCGCAGAGCTCCTTGTGCGGCTACTATTCAAGGGCGGTTACTAATCGAGGTGTGGCTTCTATTCGAATAAATACGGTACATGTATATTATGTACCTTGCTAAAGTTTCTGACAATAAGGTCAATGTATGTAATTATAATTGGGGGTTTCCCCATGAAACATAGAAATGGCTTCCCCCTTCCCCCTCCCCTCCCCCCCCCCCCCCCCCCCCCCCCCACACACACACACATACGAGTATACAGACCAAAAGCTAACACTTACCCTAGACTCCTGGACCAAAGCACAGAGTGTGCAGAATCCAACAATCAAACAATCCTCCAAGCAGCTTCCTTCAATTCCCCTTTGCTGACGTATCTTTCCACGGACCTGGGCTCTGCAGAACCAGTCTAGATAGGGTACGAACTGGGACAGAGCATACAGCACACAGCTTTCACCCAATTGCTCCGCATTTTTACCAAAGATGTAGCATGGACAGAAGTAGGTGATGATACCTATGTTGGTTTAAATTACACACTATAAATATTTCGGTATGGGAAGGTTACGTATTTGACTGATAGAGCATGCACCCGTGTGTGCTGCTGCCGCATGTATGTATAGTGCTAATTGGTACAATTCAAGTATCTAACTCCTTGCTGTAAGCATGCATCCATCCACACTGTACAGAAAGTAGTATACCATAGGCTCAGCTAAGTACTGGGCAGTCGATCCACATAAATGTAGCAGTATGAGAAATAATGTCAGATTGGTATAACACACTCGTGACTATCAGTGTGATGAATACCCAATCAAGAAGTTCACTGAAATGATACATGAATTTTGATGTCGCCATACTACTGTACCACCAAGCCCCACTACAACTACAGCTGTGATGTCAAATCCACAGAGACGTTTTTGCTACTAAAAATATCATAATGTGTTACAATACTTTTTCTGATTCTCCTAAATTATTTCAATCATATGCAAAGGAGATCAGTATAACAGCTCTCCAGGCACCTCTCAGCTTTTATCACTTGCAAGAAGAAAGTAAGCTAAATTTTTGGGTTGTCAGTGGTACATGTACATGTATATCAAACTGACAATATTAATGAAATCCTAGCTTCTGCCTGCATGCACTTACTGGATCAGATCATGAGCAAGATTCTGTGTTGATAGCTAGCAAGCTACGTGTAGCATCGAAATAGCACTTGTTCATTATTTTGCATTACTGACTCGTGATCATCACCAATCAAGCAATAGCGTGACTATTACATGTATCTTTTGGTAGACATCATTAACTCAGCAAACTGTCAGAAGATGTTTTTGCACTTTTCAGAAATAAATTGATAATAAAGCTTTTGAACACATTTCCCTCTGGCTGTATCATAAACTGCCTACTTGTTGCATGTCACCACTCCTCTCCGCCCCCTCGTTTAGGAAGTCCTGATTACCATCCCCACTCATTAATACACCCTTCTTACACATCTATATTGTAGCTATTCCAAGGTTATTCATAGAGAGATGGTCCCACCATAGCAAGAACAATTTGAGATACCCCGCGCACGCTGCAACGTCGATGTCAGAGCGTATGTATGGTCGACCGGTCAGATCAGAGCGCTAGCTAGAGAGCTTGATGATGAGAGCACCCTAGCCCTGTTGACGACCTTTACCTACATATTGTGCCAGGTTGTGCGCATGAGCAGAGAGCACATGGTGGGCAGTGTCCATAGGCGTGGCCAACAAAACGCAGTATTTGCAACGCTCGTGGGCCTTGCCAAACAATTCGAAGCATACTAAAGCCAGTTTTTCGGCGATGTTGACGGATACGTTGTATTTACAAGTCGCTCAGATGCCCAGATCTCCAGATCTGGCGATATTTATGTTGCATTATCCCTTGCGCATGCGCGCGGGGTAATAACATTCATAAGCAAGCACAACATAGGCGGATCCAGCATAGGGGCACAAGGGGCACGTGCCCCCCCTTTTTGGAGAGCCACACATGCTAACTATATAGCTACAAGAGAGGCACACATTCTAGGGCTATCAACTGTGGAGTAAAACTATCTATAAACCAACTTACTTAGTACTTTTTAGCTCAAATGGCTGAGCCACTTCCATTTACCACGTGTCGACTACTAGCGTTGAGCGGCAATTTAAGGGGTGTGGTCGCAAAATTTTCATGCGCACGTGCCCCTCCTATCACAAATCCTGCGTCCGCCACTGCACAATGTCGACTTGTCATGTGATCATTCACCGTCGCATCATGATCTGTGAATTCC
Organism: Cliona cf. orientalis; assembly: GCA_963930775.1. Lineage (NCBI taxonomy): Eukaryota > Metazoa > Porifera > Demospongiae > Clionaida > Clionaidae > Cliona > Cliona cf. orientalis. The sequence continues at coordinate 3,674,506 of OZ005694.1, read as the reverse complement.
ATTAACGTACAATACTCAATAATAATATTATTTCCACGTTGTTTCCACGTTGTCTTGGTCCCAAGATTCACTATACTGCTGCTATAATTATTATATTTTGCAGATGTCAAAATTCTACACAGTCTAGCATCAGCCCCGGTTTGTTCTGATGCCAATAACCGTGGCAATACAATTGCCGACACGAACAAGTTAGAAACCCCACTCTAGAGGATTTAGCATAATATTATTAGCGACCATAATTTTCCTCTTCAATTTCCTTCACTACCTTGTATGTACCTGTATCTCAAGTTAATATAGCCAGGATTCATGTGCAGAGCAGATGCAAGAACTAGAAATTACAAGTTAGAAACCCAACTCCAGAGGATATAGCATATAATAATATTATTCAGAATAATTATTTATAATTATTTCTTCTGAAATTCGGCATGGAAATAATAATATTATTACTGCTTGAACTTTTTAGAGGTTAATATCCAACATTCCATCTGCATGTGCATTCTATTCCCGTTTATTATATGCATGATGACCTTTTGCCGAAGATTTAGAGACCATGCATTCAATAAGCCGGGTATCAAAAATTAGAAGAGCCGAATTTTTAGAAGTCAGTATCATAGTTATTGCTCTCAGCGCTCCTTCAAGGGTGTACATCATTAGATTCTTGTAAACTTTTGCCCTAGCTTTCTCCTCAATTTATACATGTAAATCAAACTAACTTGATAGTCTCATGTTAATTCAGTTTATTTTACACCTAAAGAAGCCCAAAGGATGAAAATTAATGTTGTGTTGCTATTGATTTACAAATTGAGGAGAAAGTGCAAAAGTTTGCAATAATCTAATAGATTAGGCCCCCATTGATTGATTATTAGTTTACCATCAGGTAGAGTCCCAGCACACCATGCTGGCTGGCGGGTATTACCATCATTTCAATTACTGCAAACCACAGATATGCATTACTATTGCTGACCAGGCAGCTGATCAGCGGATGAATAATTTTTTTCAGACGGTAGACAGCAGTTTGCCGAAAACATTTGAAAACTTGTATCAGCAGATAAACAGCTGTATCTTTTTCAGAGTAGACAGCAGTTTGCTAGCCTCGTCCCCAGGCCCCCTCTCGATCTCCCAGCTTTTAATGTTGCGTGCAACATTAAAAGCTGGGGACGAAGCTAGCAGTTTGCCACAGTAGTTCACCTTGAACTCAACTCGGCAAAAATTGCAAGATACACCCCCTTACTGCATCATTAGCATGCAGTAATACTAAAATAGTAGCTTGAAAAATTGATGCAGGTGGCTGATGAGAAACTAATAATCAATGATTTGGGACCTGTCACGATAAATGTGGACCCACCCCCTTTTTTGTTCCCCCCGGTCCATATATTTCAAAATATTTGGACCCCCGGCCCTTATATTTCTGAAATACATGTATAGACGACTTAAGGTGTGACCGTTTAGCCCATTAACTGCATAGCAGCCGTTGCTATCCGCCATTTTGGTGGTCAAGTGGCAATACCGCGTGTACTGCCTGCAGTATGCCAGTGGAAGCTAGCAAAGATTGATCATGAGCAAGAAGTACATCGACAGTTTGTCTAAAGCAGCTCGAGAGCGTTACATCCGGAAGCTTCAATGCCTTTACGGTGTCGTAGGCGAGCTGAGAGATGAGAAATGCACTCGCGATCGTATGCTGTATAAAGCTATGGCAGTGTTGACCACCAATCAATATGCGCAGTTAATGGGCTAAACGGTCACGCCTTAAGTCGTCTACATGGACCCCCATGCATATTATCAACTATAGCAGAGGGTCAGGGGCTGGGTTCTGGGTATGAATAGTTAGCAGGGTTAGTTTTCAGGGTCTGTATGGCAGGGGTAGTCTTCAGGGTCTGCATGGGGGGTCCGAATATTTCAGGGGTGCAAATATCATGTGACAGACCTTATATTATGCTGACGCTCCTTATTTTCTTTTACAAGATCAGGCCAAATTTTTGTGACATGGTACATATATAAACTTGATCACTCAATCACTCCACTATAAATTGACTAAGCCGAGAAAATACACAAATTAGATTAATTTCCTGACTGAAGTGACAATCCATTCTCACGGAACATGCGGAATCTAAATGGCCTGACACATGAGAGGCTTGATCAATGCAGCTAGCATGCACCCTCCTGCATATTTAATAAACTACCCAACCTGATCTATTCCCAGGCCTTCTGTGTAGATCTATAGTGTATGATAGTACTTACACGTCGTACAGTCCTCAAAGCAGGAACACAGTCCGTTACTCCAGTCGTTAGACATAGCTAGCGTACAACACACAACATGTACCAGTGTAATATCTGAAAATTATTGTATAGGGTGTCAGTGGCGACCACTACCAGATGATAATTATGATGCATGATGAGCGTGCATCGCCGTGATACATGAAACCAACTCATGCAACTAGGGATAGACCATAGATATTAGAGCGCTCTAATATCTATGGATAGACTGAGCAATGCCGGGGAGGTGTAGAGATGCAGCAAGAGAAGCCAAGAGCCTATGGTTTCAGACCAAAGCATGCAAGGCAAAACTTGACAGAACAGACATTCATGTAGCGGGAACATTGTTTGGCAGGATAATAATAATAATTATTAATATTATTAAAACTATCATAAACTAGGCAATATTATGGTGTGTATTGGCTAATGGTGATAAGACCAGCAAAATAGCCTATGAAGTGAGCATGCACTATTGAATACTCAGTGGTGTGGTGATGAAATGCATGCCATTATTGAATTGTTTGACCAGCCCATCATACAGGAGGTACAGCAAGCCTTGGATGCTTGTGATAGTGACTGTCCAAATCTGCACTGCTATAGGAACAACTACAGAGATGGTAACTAGCTACAGAATATAGAGCAACATAAATATCTCCGGGAGCATAGAAAGCCGATCATGAAGAGAGTGGTGAAAATAGAGATAATTTCAAGTTGTCAACCGAGGTAGTCTTGCTGTAGCTACACTATTTTCATTCATCAATATTACAATAATTATTATTTTAAGAAAACTCTGGTCACTCTCCATTCCTCCACTACATGTCCGTGATATGTGAACAGCAACGTACAACATGGTAGCATACGACCAAAGCGATCAAGCTAGGTAAACCTCAATGCATGGTATGGTAGAAATAATAATAATTAAGGTATTGCTAGTCGTAAGGTGAATACATGTACACTACTAGGAGTATGGGTAGCAGCATACTGGTAAAATTAATAAGCAGTGGAGTAGGAACCAGGGGGGCCAGGGGGGCCACTGGCCCCCCCCCCCCAATATTTCAGAAGGGGGGGGCCTGGCCCCTCCAATAATCAGGCTTGATACAAAACCCTTGTGTATGTTTTCTTTCAATTTTCAATATATTATACCAGACTTTCTTCGTAAAAGTCTGGTTTAACCCACAACTTGTATCGGTGGCCCCTGCAACACGCGATTGCTTCCTACTCCACTGATAAGAGAAATGATACAAGGTTAATGTGGGGGGGGGGGGGGGGTGATGACACAAAAGTAATATCATCAGCTGTCAATAACAAAAGGGTACTTTTCTTAAGGAGATTCTTTCATTAGTATGCAAACTCCCACTGAGTGTAGAAATTATTATAATAATAAGTATTGTTATCTCCTGATCTGTATGGGGCTAAAGATTGCCTTCAGACACCCTGGAGATAATATTGATGATCATATAATTATAGCACTAATGCATCATGCACCCCCCCCCCCCCCCCCAACCCCACATGAACTCACAACAAAAAAAAGTCCAGCATGAAACCGAATATGTGCACCTAAAAAAATTAATAATTCTACACATATGCATAATATACATGTTAGATTTTCACGGAATGCATATTCAATTATTCCACACCACATTATGCAATTGGTATATTATAATGATATGACTCAGTGAGTGATTTGCCACTCAACCACTCATCATGATAGCTATATTATAGCTGTAAAATTAATTGTACTTCACTCTGTGCACGCACAACTATAACTTTATGTTGATGGTCCTGTGTATTATTTGGCACGTACAAGGTAGTAGTTTCAAAGAAAACTAGTGGGCAATGCCTTTGATATTATATGGCTTCATGCAATAATCACGTTCTACAAGAAGATAAACAAAATAATAAATTAATTATCACCAAGCCAATTGCTATTAGGCTATAATCTTTTATTTCTCGGATTCGGTGGGTCTGTTGTAAAAAAACAATTTTTAAATTAATATGCGTCACATTATGATAGTGATCGACAAGCTCTTTCTTTTGGTCTGCTACTGATAATGCTAAACGATCATCAAAACTGCTCTAGAATGCCAGTATTCACTACAGTTGATAGCTGGCTATCTGATGCTCACGATTTGCTAGGCCACACCTCCTATTATTAATTAGTTGTTTTGTTTTTGTTTTGTTTTTTTTATTTTCATGCCGATCACACGGGTCTGTTTCCAGCTCTTGTTTGTCCAAGAAACAAAACATCAAATTGGTATGGCCTTATCAATTGGCTATCATAACTAGGTTTCTATAATATTCAGCTATATAGGATGTACCGGTGCCATGTATCATGACCTTGTATGTATGCTATAATGTAGGATCTGTAGCCTCATCCCCAGTCTTTCACTGTTACATGCCAGCTTCTACATTGATCTAGCTATAAATTAGGTACAATCAAGATGTGTAGACCTACTTTAGAGCTAAATGTTGGTTAGTTTCAAGTAACTGTCTTTAGCATTGGATTAATTACGTTGATACCCTCTTATGAACTCAGGTTTGAAAACTGTTGGGTATACCTGCTGGTGATGATCAACCTTACAGCAGATGTTTAATAATATATTATTATTACTGTTGCAGGTGCTGATCCAGAAATTTTGCACAGAAGGTGGTTGATAGTGTGGCTACCCATAGTTAACTAGGGGGTGGCTGATTGATATCTCCAATATACTACGTTGCACAAAAGAACTGAAGGGGGGTGGCTAGCCACCCCCTGTATTACCCATTATAATATCGTTTTAATTTAGCAACATTGGTGGAAAATCATTATTAGACTTTCAGTAATACAGCAGTTATTAGTATCGTATATCTACAATAGTACACATCGATCTACACAAGTGTCTATAAAAAGTTATTCACGAGACATACTCTGCGATCCAGGTGCTTTCAACTCCTGCGTGTGTAAGAGAGTGGATTAAAAAAGAATTGTCCCTATATAGTGCAATTAAAAAATATCAGCGACACCTACCCTTGCTTCCTGGACAAGAGAGCAAAGTGGACAACACCACACCATCAACAGATCCTTGATGCAAGTTCCTTCAATGCCCTTCTGCTCACGGATCTTGCCACGAACCTGAGTTCGGCACCACAAGTTCAGCAGCGGGACGAACTGGGAGAGAGCGTACATGACACAACTTTCACCCAGCTGTTCGGCATTCTTTCCGAAAATGTAGCATGGGCAAAAATAGGTGATGATGCCTGGAAATTTTTCAACACGTCAAAATATAAAATTGTTATACAACGGTGTGCAGCCAGCTTCAAATAGTCCAGCCATACAAAATTAATGATCTGCTTACATGTTGAGCAGTCCTCGAAGCAAGAACACAACCCGTTGCTCCAGTCGTTAGACATTTTGTTGCTTTCTTCAGGGAAACACGAACTCGCACAAATTACACACCTTCTTTCGCCGTCAGAGCAGAAAAGTGGACGCTGTGGGGTGGTGACACCCCCACGACCCTTGCTTGCGCGCAGCGCCCCAGACACGCCCAGTTTTTGCACCCGAACACACACAACGAGCCAATGACAGTATAGGCCGGCCCGAACCACCGGAACTACATTTTTTAAGCGCCCAAGGCAAAAGGTGCGGTACGTTCGGGGTCACAGTTGAGCTTTTAAAATAATAATAATTATAGACAATACATAGTATGAATTCATGGTCTGCACCACCAGTGGGGCATAAAAGGCATGGGGTGACCTTGTCTAGGGTAGGTAGTAGATAATGTTATAACCTAGCTGTATCCAGGCCCTTCAAGAGGAGGAGAAAGGGGGATTGCACATGCATGCGTGGTGGGGGTGGTGGTTGGGGGGGGGGGGGGGAATGTGGATACTATAGTATACTCTCATTTATCATCCATAGAACTGCATATCATGCAGAATCCATGAATGATCCACTATAGTAATGCAACCGGTCACTATGGAGACTCCATGGAGCGCATGCGCGTGCATTGTACATGCACCAAGCCCTAGCTTTCTCCTTCTCTTGAAGGGCCTGGGTATGAGGTGATTTGCAGGGAAAGGCCAGGCATTTGTATCCACCCAGCTTTTCCATCCTAGATTAAATAATTCTTTATACTCTTGATCCTAGATCAATGAATAATATATCTATGGCACCCGTCTGTATGCATGCACACAACAATCCCAGGATATGTATTTACATTTTGTATTTTGGTAGACCCCAATTCCCTGGTTGGAATCAGCTCACTATACATAGAATCCCTGCCAGTGCCACCTCCATATCTCCTAATTACTTTATGTACAGTATATAGGACCACCAAGTTTGTAAACTTGGCCCTCAGCTTTAAATTTTATGGCATATGGATAGCATGCAGTACCACCCATGAGAATTCTATATATACTACCACAATTTATCATAAATCATTATTCATAGGTGGGAATACACCCATAAGCTAGGAAGTGCCACACCCTAGCCCTAAGAAGCTTTTGATTATTATTTAAATCTTTTCCCTCACCTCAGGCAAGCTACAAGTGATCAAGTACTGTATGATACAGGCTATTAGTCTATTAATATTTAATTAAAGCTTGCACTTCTGTTCCTTGACCAACCACTGAGAAAAATACTTACCCCTTGGACACTATAATTAAAACGTATTATATCAGGTTAATTTAAACTGTTTATATAATAGCGGAAGTTTCATGCAAGTTACTACATTAAAATATGCTTCATCCATGTAATTTCTGCACCATATGAAAACCTTGATCTGCAATGCAGTAATGCGCAGTAACACTAGCTACCCGATAAAATCCCCTTTAATTATACACCCTTAACTTAGATCCTACTTGTATATCAACATTATTAAACTGCAATCTGATTGATCAAGTTGAAGTATCTATCCTTCACAGAAAACCATATAAGCTCTGTAAAAATTAAGTCATACATGTAAAGCTCTGTTACGGTAGAAACCTTGTAATATTTATTGCATATGGTACGTTAGGGATGTTGCCAGGCAGCAATTTATATGTCAAGCTGTTGGGCATTGTTGCTAGGATCTAAACATGTTAGACGTCCACTGTTTTATCGGCTTCTACAAGAGTTAGAAGACCTCAGGGCTCGATCAGGAGAACCCTCGCAAATTGTGTCTAACTATAATAATTATGAGTAGGGACCAGTAATCACGTTAGAAGGACAACAGAGAGGGGGATGATGTGATTTCATATGGTAATGAGTTCCACTGTGAAATAGTACAAGGGAAGAAAGAATGATATTATACAGCATACACACATATACACATGCAGATATTAATAATAATATGATAGTTACATGTATGGCCTACAGCCATCAATTAATTGCTTCATTCGAGCACCCCACCCCTCTGTGCTACCTTGCTATGCATGCTACTAAAAATAGTGGATGTTCTAAATATAATAATCATCTAGACATAATCATTTCTCTATCTGGCCTTTGTTGTGGGTTTTGATTGGGTGCCAAGCTATTGGTTATCTCATGTGGGTGCACACAGAGAGGGGAGGGGAAGTGAGAAGGCTAGTGCTTCATACATGTACATGTACCTGTACATGCAGTATCCCCCTGCTTGAACTTTCACCTTTAATTATTATGGTCTACAATCACCCACAGCATGTCTCCTGACTGCCATGAACAGTTAGACTATCACTTGTACCACAATAAGGATAGTAACACATGCACAGTGGATATCAGTTAAGGATAAGGGTGTGCATGGTAATTAAACTGGGGAGGATAATTTCCTATGTGCATGAGGATCCCTGAATGCTCACATCATGGGAGATGACATTATCATCTTACTGCATGCACATATTTACATTGTTGGTCCGATGGTCTGCTATATTTGCAACCATCAAATTAAAATTTGCCAACATTTCTTACTCCCATATTATTGTAGTATCTATGGGTACATGCATGTCCCATATCAATTAATCCACCTGTTACTGCTGATAATAACTATGAAAGTTTGCACAATCCTGCTGCTGCCAAATAAATTTAGCAGCACACACCTCATAATTGACAGCTGTTCAATGAGAGAAAACCTAATTTATATGCATATCCATTGTAATAATTTATATCCATGCATGCAGATTTGCATTTTCTGTATGTTAAATATCCCCTCCTTAGATTATATACATACAATGTCATACTTTAAATTAGTACAAACGTCCATGATTATAATATTCAATATACATGTACACTATTTCTTCTAAAAATTCGGCCCTTCTAATTATTCGGCACCCTTTAACGAATGATTGAAAATAGTCTCTAATTTTCAGCAAAGGTCATCACGCTATATGCTATAAACGGGAATGGAATGTGCATGCAGACAGAATGTTGAATATTAACCTCTAAAAATTCGGCGAAGCTAAATCAATATTATTATTTTCATGCCGAATTTTTAGAAGCATATCATGGGGGGGGGGGGGGGGGTGCGGTGGGTAGATGGTGTTGGTTGGTCATTGAGGGAGTGTCTCACATTATCATGGGGCAATACAAAAGGAGAGATTCTGACTTGCATAATATTATAGGAAGGGGGGCATGCAAAGCCCCTCTTCATCCCAGTAATGTACAACACAGGCATTAATTATGTGACTCAATAACTGCCAAAGTTACTCTATACTCGACTAACCGCTCATTCTTTCATCTAGAAAATCTTGACTCCATTGCCTCAATTACGCAAAAATGCAGGATGGCGTGGTTTGCGATATAATATAGGCATCCATGGTCACAAAATTTTCATGCACAACATACCTTCAACCCATAGTTATGTGTGTACGTAGAGTAAATAAAAAAAGAAGTAGCCCAGGTGGCTGAACAATCATGAAAGTAAACGGGCATATATGCACATAAAAGTATAATAAAGTTTGCAATAAACATGAGAATTAGAAGAACATGAATTTACAGCTAAGCTAGTCACTGCGAAGGAAAGAAAAAATTATCACTATATATACGTAGCATATTTACTCAGAAGACTTAAAAGGCAGGCAAAGTTGAGTCGTTGCACTAGTTTACTGATGCATGGCAAAACATGGGCCCGGTGTCCGTACACTCGGAAAAAGGTGGAGAGCCATGGTACGATTAAGTGTAATCATGCAAGATATATAGACTCTTAATTAAGCCCTTGGTGTAATATAAATATTATAGCTAGTGCTTATAGACTGTGTACTAGCAAAAAGAGGTCATGCAGTCTTCAATGGCTATAACAGAGATTGCATTAATGTATATTATGACTGTACATATTCTAAACAATTTACCTACATGTAATTTTTTGTGTGAAAAACAAGACAGATACTGCATATCTCACTATAATTGTGTGGGAAAAAGTTGAGAAATCAGGGCTCTAGAGCACATATTTATTATTGCATGAGCTATATACACGTAGCCTAGCTTCATGTTCAAGCTTAGTATTAATATTCTTGTAGCCTCCCTATACGAAATCTCATGCATGTATCATGCATGTTACTAGCACTTACATGCATGTTGACCCAAACATGCCTGTAACATGAATGTTATATTCATGTGTAATGCATGTCAAGACAACATGCATGTTACACTAGGGGCAAAATGCATGTTGTATGCATGTCAAAATAAGGGTAGCATGCACAGCGCATGTAGCAGGAGTAACAGGCATATAACAGGCAAGTGGCATGCATATTTCATGTGACATGATATGTCTGATGCATATTGAACTAGAGCTCTGTAGAGCACATACCCCGCGCGCGCACATTGTGCAATCTATAGATTTACTTTCGGTGCATGCCATGATGGCTATAATTTTGTAAACTTCAGAGAAATAGAAAATTAATACTGCTTAGCCTACTGGGGGTTCCAGTGATACTTGAAAAAGTGCTCTCTGCACCCAGACCTAGCCCAGACCATAGCTTCGGATTATATATTCCCCTCCCCTATTCCAGACTAGGAAGATATGAATTTCTACCTGTAACAATAGTAGTATAGCTGTCTTACATTATGATTGGTTCCAGACTTCAGTCACTATAGACATCACGAGCATTATTTAGAACATCGACGATCTTTTACCTGTCATATGCTTGGCCACTTAGTTGTGCGCATGAGCAGAAAGTATGCATATGCATTTGGGCACTGTCGATAGGCGTGGCTACGGTGGCCAACAAAAAGCACTATTTGTGACGCTCATGGACCGTATCCTTCGATTTCACGCATACTGAAGCCAGTTTTTCGCCGAATTCGATTGATTTGTTGTGCTTACGAGTCGCTTAGACGCCTACATCTTGAGATATGGCGATTTTTGTGCTAACGACGACGACGACACAACCGATTACTTTACCCCCTTGCGCATGCGCGCGGGGTAAAAAGTATATGTGCTAAGTATATCATATAGGTATTCGTTCTGAATCTCTCCATAGGCGGCGGAACAGGGGGGGCAGGGGGGGCACTCGCCCCCCCACTTTCAGAGATGGGGGGGCATTGCCCCCCCAAAATCCAAGCCAGTGGATATCATAAAGTAGCTACTTTTCACAGCAAATATACCAAAATACCTACAAAAGCTGCCTAGAATAGCTTCAAGAATCGATCACAGTGCACATTTTCCACCATTTCTTTGTTTCTGACAGTAGCAGCACCACCGATCGACACGAGTGACCTTTGAACTTCAATTAAGGGGGCGTGTCCCCAAAATTTTCGCGCGCGATTCGCGCGCAATTGTTAATGTTTGCCCCCCCAGTCTAAGCTTGCTTCCGCCGCCTATGCTCTCGACGTTTAAACGTATGCTGACCCCATCCCACCTAGATCTATATGCGTACATGTACGTGTACACAGATGAGGAAAGCGATTTTTAACTTCTCAGTGGCCTGTTTTAATCCTTAGTTGTTTTACGCATGTTACGTGCATGTCATGTAACATGCATGGAAAACGTCCCAAATCCATGCATGTTACATGAAACATGCATGCTACATGCATGTAGATACAAATGGAACCTGCATATAACATGCGCCAAGGTGAGTGCATGTCATCACCTGAAATATGCATGTAACATGCATGTTACATGCACAAGATTTCGTATAGGGCTAGACTATTATAGTTGAATTGATTGGTATATTGCATGGGAGCTGAGGTTAGCCTCGTCCCCAGGCCACTCCCACGTTTTCAATGTTGCTAAGCTGAGGTTGAGTTTATTTTTTGCTATAAAAGTACAGTAATGTAATTTGTTACCCCACGTGCATGCACCAGGGGTAAGGTACGCGTTGTGTCGTCACCATGAGCACAAACATCACCATATCTTGAGATCTAGGCACCTGAGTGACTCATAAGCACAAGAAATCAAAAGGAATATTGCAGAAAACTGGATTGATTAATATTTAATTGAGGGATACGATCCATGAGTGTCACAATTGAAGTAAGGTTTGTCAAATCATGCAAGCATACATACCTGGGATTGAATAAAACTAGAGCTCTCTAAACATTAGGTGTGGCTGAAAAAAGCACAATCTGTAGCATGCCTCATTGAAGCATATTATATACGGAGTGGCTATTGATCCGGCAGTCGACGGCAAGTGAAGCCGGGTAGGACTAGGGTTTGGGGTAGGGTTAGGGGTTCTTCTAGGGTAAAATTATGGGTTTAGGCTAACCGTTGGGGTCTAGAACTTGCCTCGCTGCTCACAAAACGATATACAAGCGAATCGTGATTGCGCATGCGTCGACGATCTCCATAGGCAATGTATTACGGACTGCCGGATCAATAGCCACGGCGTATTATATAATTATATTATTATTACGCATATAAATTTGTAGATATGTCAGAACCTATTACCATTGTACGCAATGCACATGCTATTTGATTGTGCATGGTAATTATAAATATGATTGTGCATACCAGTATACCTGAGATCATTATAAGTAAGGGCCATATACCGTACATGTAGTGCATGCTCTAAAGCTAGCACACTATAGCTACAACAGTGTGCATGCATGGGTTACGTGTTCTACCGGTATATATATTATTATGCCATTTTACTGCATATGGTATGTGCTAGGCTGTAAGCTAAGGCTTAAGGTATGGAGGGCAGCAGAGAAACTTGATCAGTAGTTACTGTAGTGACCATTATATTATAGTGTGACAACACCACTTTATTGCCTATAGATATCAGCTTGGATTTGGATAAATGCACATTCCAAACTTTCCTGCATTTTAATAATCACACTATATGGCTATGTGTTTGGTAGCAATTTCACAGTACTATGCAGATCAGAGCAAACGTCATCAGATTCTATTAATGCACACTCTAAGTATTAACACGACATGCACACGACATGCAGAGTGTTATATTCACTCTCTGATGTACCACAATAAAAACATCAGCATGCATATAATAATAATTATAATTTTATGTGCTTGAAGAATTTATGCAAACCGGTCAAAACAACGCGCGCAAGGCATCTTGAAAAGTTTGTGATTTTCATTAGCGTTTAAACGTTTCATGCATTGCAATGTATGCATGCATGGCATGATAATTAATTTTATGCTACCGCTGCACAATTTGCATAATATGTACGCAGCATAAAATAATTGTATTACCAGTAAATACAGGTTAAGGTTCAATATGGACTCCCACAATGCAGAAACTTTATACAGTATAGGCAAGAGTCTATAGTCCTGAATAATCACTCACTAGAGCACTTTGTTGTAATGCACATAACATTATTATTAACCCTCGGCGCATGCGCGAGGGGTACGGTAGTCGTTCTGTGTGTGTGTGTGTCTGTGTGTGTGTGTGTGTGTGTGTGTGTCTGTCTGTTACTGCGCTAGCTGCTACATACCTGTTTTATACGTTGAAAATAAGTTACCATTAGGCTTTTCGTGGTAGTTTCAAGATCTGAATTGTGTGGATTTCGTTGAAAACGCTTCGTTCAAAAGTTCTGGCGACATTTGCTGACCACCATGGCCTTCTTCGCTTCTTGACGAGCTCTCGATCGATGAAAGAGATAGCGATGGCTTCATTTCAAGATTAGTAGTGTGTAGCTCTAGCGATAGTTCTTGTGACTCATCACAGATCACAGTAGGCTATCATGATCAGCTACGCTTCTTGGCTTTACTTTGTACTAAATCTGCTGATCTGGCATGCACGTGGTACTATTACCTATTGCATGCAAAACTGCATTCTTGTGGTTACTCTCTACAACTGTTAACTTGAGCTGTACACTGTGTACACTATTACAGTGTTGCTTGGCAAATTGGAATATGCAGACTGGGTTCAAGGCTATACAGACTAGCTATTGCTCTTGCGCCGAGGGTTTTGCACTATAGTGCTTCATTGTGATTGTGACCTCGATATAGCACCCTCTCCAAAAATGGACATACCCAAGTTTCACATTCTAAACAAAAATTATAAGGAACTTTCAGTGCTCTAAATTTTCAAATATGTGGCATACAGCAACTGGAAAGTGTCACCACATTATTGGGTGCACTCTACATAATAATAATAATAATTAATATGTTGTGTAAAAATAAATAATATTATTATTAAGTTCAACCTTCAATGTTGTCCTGGGGCAGCGACACTGTACCTGTGTATGAAACTTGAAGGACCTCTGTCAACAGAGGAAGAGAGGTAAGGTTGCTGGTTGCTGTATCAATAAGAGTGGGAGTGGGAAGCCAACGTAGTAAATGCAAGTACAATACAACTTGGAAGCCCAATGTAGTGCTACCAACATAGGTCAAAGAATAAATCACACTAGATAGTGTGCCGACTTCTCCCAGAGGAAGCCCTCATCGGATCCATGCAGCCAGCTTATTGATGCATATACATGTGAAACACCAGGAGCTCGGGTCTGGGGATTGGAAAAAAAGCAGGGACGGTCTGATTGCATGCATATTCCACACTTGCTATACCATACTTTCCCAGGTAAGCACCCATGGCCACTCAAACATAACTCACGATTTTGGGCCACATGAGCGCTTAACTGGGATATCACGAAGTTTTGCAGTTATCTTACTCAGTTTTAATGGCTTTATAATTAAGCCTACATGCAGGTGCCAGCCTTTTTCATCATAAATATATGACACTTTTCTCCTCGATCCATTTGAAGGCAAAGTTACAATGAGATCGATCTGTAATACCTTAATTTGTTTGTACTCGCTAATATTACCTATACATGCAATCAGAGTATGTCGGCCCTGCATGCATACAATTGCAAACTTCAGTAGTCCCAAAACGTCAAATTGCGGAAAAATGTATATACCTGATTAATTGCCGTAATAAAACGCAAGATCTAAGAAATGTCACGTTCTAACATTTTCATAATGTATAGAGCGTCACGACCTTTACCATAAATCACGCAAAAATTAAAATAAGGCCTGAAAAAGGCTGGGGGCCTCAGTCCCCCCCCCCCCACCCCACCCCCAGTGAAACCAATCTATACCAGAGCTCTGAATCCATACTATTATTGCTGAGTGCATAAGTGGATCACGGATAGTGGGACAGGGATTGGCAGCTACATCCATCGCGCTTTTGGAAGATCATTCTTCTTTCTGGTAAAGATCACTCGAGGCTCAGAAACGCGTGCCACGTTGCACTCTAGCTGGCACAGACAGACAGGAGGACTTGGAGACTTGGAGAATGTACTTTCGTGCTAGAGCAGCAGCCAGGAAGCTAAGTAAACCAGAGAGACTCTGAAGCAGTTTGGAAAAATAATTTGAGGATGTCCAGTCATGATAAGACTTAGCCTCGTCCCCTTGCCTCAGACTCTGTCTTCTCTGATCGTCCCCAGGCGCTTTCTTCTCCAGCTATGAGGAGTAGCTCATGCATGCTCACTCATTCTTTTGCTTGCGCAAGGCACTATTTGCAACATGTGTACTCCTACTATTCATTATAAATAATAAATAACAAGTACCAGGTATGTATAATTTCACAACAATGTAACGATGTACTGCTATAATAATACACTAATCAGCATGACTGTATTCAATAATTATAAATAGATCAATGCCATGATGTTTTAATACATGAACCCATTGTAGTCAGGGTTACTCCTCAGTATTGTTAAAGCATGAAAGTTTTGATCTGCATTATAATAATATTGTTATTATTTCCACTTATATGCACATGCATATGCACAGACAAATGGACCTGTATATAGGCCACACCTCTCACTGCAGGCAGCTGGAATTTAAATGAGGAAGTTGGGGTTAAATAATTGCAATACGTAAAAGTTTGCAATGCGCGATTACGAACTGCAGGTATTTAAGGCACAAATTAAACCCAGGGCATGACCTTTGACCTCACCGCCAAGAGACTTCGGGAGACGTTCCCCAAAAGGAGGAAAGGGTCTGGGGACATTGCATGGTGCTAATTCTTGGTTCTGCAAGCTCAGCAATCATGTGATTATTTACATAGGTTTGTATTGGAGCACGTACAATCACGTGATGGTGCGCAAGACCAAGAAAAGGCCTCCAATATCCCCAGACCCTTTCCTCGCGTGTGTAATGGGGTCTGGGAACGAGACTAGGGGTAGACCCCCTAGATTGTGGAGGGCATAGCCTGTGCACCATGGCTACCAATTCTCAGCCCCCTGTTCCCAAAACAAATAAAAAACACTGATGTTCCTATCAATATAATGTCCTTGCGACTTCAACCTATATACACCCTGAGCTGTCAAAGCTTATAATACGAGGAACCTAGTCTCGTGCCTAGCCCCCTTCATGCACGCGCGAGAAAGGGTCTGGTCAAAAGGGTCGCACTTCCTTGTCCTCGAGGTACGTATATTGCGCCCAATCAGGTTGCAGAACCATGGTCACAAGACATTAGTGGACTGTAATTATGCATGATCCGTACGTACGCACGCGCGTGCGCTCGGTCTATGCACACGGTACGGAAGTGGCGGTTAGTTTCTATTGTACGCACACCTGAATTGCCAATTATTGCATTCCAACCGGACGCGTAAGTGCGACCCTTTTGACCAGACCCTTTCTCACGCGTGCATGAAGGGGGCTGGGCACGAGACTACGAGGAATCATACCTCTCTACTATCCTTGCCTATTAAATTTATCTCTAGCTGTGTGGCTGGTATGACACAGCTAGTGTACTCCTCCCCAAGTTTCTCCAGTGGCTTGAATCTCTTCCTGGCCTCCTCGTAGTGCAGCTCTCCCCCTGGAATCCATCATAATTTCCTGTGGCAAGTCAAGGGTCAAGACTCCATAATTTATATTTATATACACGTGATATCTCTTGGCTATAGCACGCATGGTAACTGAGATAGCTCACCACCAAAACATCATCCATTGAGTTTGTAATGCACTTCCATTCAAAATAACGTAACCACTAGTCTCGTAGCCCAGCCCCCTTAAACGCACGCGAAAAAGGGGTCTGGCAACATTGTGCACAGCGAGTTGTCCCAAACTCTGGAATGTGGCGCGACCAATCAGATCGCTCCATTTGCAATCAAATCGCTAAAATTATATATTCGCGTATTATAAACATATGCGTCTTTTTTTCTCTTGAGCTCGTGCTCCACCAGCACCAAAGATCTACTGATCTACTCGAGAAGTGTGTGCGGCAAAGACGACAAAACGATCCGAAGGACTGATGGCAAGCAAAAATAGAACAGTCCTGGACACAAAAGGCTGACTGTAGTTTCAAATTCAAACGAGAGACCGCTCGAACTCTGAAGATTTACTTCGAAATGGTGAGTGATAGAGGCAACGAAACTATCGTAGAAACGATAGCGATCGTAAAACAGGTCGTTTTAGCCAGCAAAAAGTAGAATAGTTTTCGAATTTAAAATGCGAAACCGCAAGTACGCAATTATTGCATTCCGCTGCGACAACTCGTTGTACACAATGTTACCAGACCCCTTTTCGCGTGCGTTTAGGGGGCTGGGTCACGAGACTACGTAACCACATGGTAGTAGTCGTTTGTTGACGACCTTTACCTTTGGCCCTGCTTTGGCCAAGGAAACGCGTAGTCAAGGGGTAGTGCTATAGCCTATACTGCCAGTAGCCTCGTCCCCAGGCCCTCTCTCGATCTCCCAGCTTTTAATACAATTAGCCTCGTCCCAGGCCCTCTCTCGATCTCCCAGCTTTTAATATTGTATTAAAAGCTGGGAGATCGAGAGAGGGCCTGGGGACGAAGCTACACTGGAAGGGTCTGGGACCAGACTAGTGGCATACCTAGATGAGATAGTGTGACGACCTTTACCCATTTCGGTAGGTAGCATCTGAAGACCAAATTTATTATACTGAAGACGTACACCATAATTTGGCATAAAATCTTGGATTTAGCCCGATTATATGTAGTAGCGATTCCGGACGATCGACCTAGGCGCATAAAAGCAGTTATAACTCAGCACCGGAGGGGATTGACAAAAATCACCCCAATAACATCTAGATCTAGTATCTAGTATATCTAATATCTATGACTAGCCTACGAGGCTACGAGGGAGGGGAATATATAATCTATGGGCTCATCCATGACCAGACCCTTTCGGGGTCTGCAGATCTGGGCACGAGACTATATATACGCGGTCTGATCTGATCTGGTCACGCGTAGTCTAGTCTCGAGCTAGCTATATAGCTATCCGGACCCCCTGGCCTGGGGGTGGGGTCTGGGCACGAGACTAGGTCACGCGTAGGTAGACAATGTCATGCGATAATCATGTGGTCAGAATTTCACAGTACAACACCAGAGGAGGTAGGACACGCTTGACCTTTGGCTAATAGTTCACTAATTAAATCGCTGGTATAGACTTTTGTGAAGGTTTTTAGAGAATATCGTTGTGATTTTCGAACTCAGCGCTATTGATTTAGTGGGGGAGCCCCTCTTTGTTAGCACTGTAGAGCAATTTTTAGGTCCTTGGAATGTTAATCAAAGCGGCTAATTGACATTCCAAAGACCTAAAAATTGCTCTGTAGTGCTAACTAAGAGGGGCTCCCCCACTAAATCAATAGCGCTGAGTTCGAAAATCGCAATGATATCCTCTAAAAATCTTCACAAAAGCCTCTACCAGCGATTTAATTAGTGAACTAGTAGCCAAAGGTCAAGCGTGTCCTACCTCCTCTGGTACAACACGGGTGTTTCAGCGCAATACGCATGCGGACACTTAGTCGCCCACGCATAATTTTTTCCTACACCTAGCAACGAGGGATGCACTTTCCTAGCAACCACTCTATGCACTTTGCACTGGTATGCTGTGAATATCGTTAAAAACACGTGGTTATCCACAGCATAGCAAGATGGAGCAACTCAAGCTGAGTTGAGTGGTCCAAGGTTGACTCTTCTACGACATTCCTACATCGAGTTATGGCTCCGCGCGCACACTAATCTTTTTGTGATGGGTCTCTTTGACAGCCTATGCTGGCTCTTGTGAAGTTTTCCTGCCAAGGTGAGTTTTTGAGTAGCCTTGTGCTATGACTGAAGTTACCTGTAAGCCATAGTATGTGTTGTTACTTATTTTTTTAGTTGGTGTTTTACGCGATGGAAAATAATTGAAATTTACAAGCTCTGACTATGGTTTCTGGCCGTTTGTGAGAATGGTAAGCCCGGAATAAAGGTAGTTTTGTTGTGTAGAGGCAGTTAGTTGATAAAACAGCCTCAGGTAACATTCAAAACCTGTGTATTTCAGTTCTTGGGAGGATATTGTGGGGGTTTGTATACTCCATGTATTCGTATAGGCCTAATAGTCAATATAATGCAGTGAACATGCAAGGGTACATCTCTCTTCTCTTACCCACTCTCTCTCTCTATCCCCCCTATCCCTCACTCCCTCTCTTTCTCCATCTTTTTTCCCTTCTGTCTTTGCCTGTTACTCTCTCATGCCATGTGCAATAAGCATTTTGTGTACAATACATCACGACATTGCATATTTCACTATTATCATACATTTACACACACTCAGCAGGACTATTAGGCCTGGCTAGGCAAGACTTCATTCCACAACACCTTTATTGAGTCTCAGGGAACTCCACTGGTGTCTCATGATGCTGCTGGATCTGTAGATTAGCTTGTTTCAGTGTATTTATTAGTGATTATTCGTGAATTTTTGGACCTTGATATCCACATGTAAAAAAAATAGTAGCAAGTGACTCATGGTATGTCTGGATTTGTTAAGCCTTCAGCTATCTGCTAGAAGTGGAGAAGAAGCCAGGAAAACTTCAGGAGATGCACTATAGGCTGTCAAACATGACCATTGTAAAAATCTTGTTCAGGGGTGGCAACCGCTGTACCTATGCGCACAACAGTACTAGAGTTACACTTTGTGTAGCAGTCCTCGCTCAGCGAGCCACCATGCCAACCAATATCCTGTATTGAACTTCCTGTTTATGCATGATGCATGATATGATGAATTTAGGGTTCCCCCACCTTCCCTGTAAATTAAATTATGTTGCACGTGTAGATCACATGACAAGGGAGTGGTTTCTTTTGTCTATGCTGAAGCACTCTGATGCTGAAGTATTAGCAGCAAAAGGAGCTCCATTATGTCGTCGGTCTTGGAAGAATGAAGCCAAGAGTAGACCAATTGACAGGCCACAGCTAGCAACATCTTTACCATCAGCGACAGGACGAACAACTTTGGGCCAAGAAGGTGCGATCATTTTTGGCCGCGCGCACATTGACAGTGCCCGGTAAGCACAGTCCAGCAGAACGGTAGAGTTTGTAGGCCTTGCATGACCATCTCGAGGGAGGCCACAGCTTATGACTCAGAAATACTTGGCGACGTGGCCTGAGTCGCCGAAGAGAGTAAGAAAGAAAATTTTGACGCACGCGAAAGATACGCCCAGAAGCCATACGAAACTACTCTCGAGCCCGAGTAGAGACCTCGCTTCGCTCGGAATAAAGCGTTCTATATTTGCGCACTGGGTCCTGAGTGAATCAGGAGACTTTGTTTGCTATTTTAAGACTGTTTTTATTGCCTTCTATGGTAAAAGGCTCTGGTAGTATATATAGCAACCACTAAGGTCGCTAATGAGTTCGCGTTGCTATGCGCGTAATTGAAATTTACAACCGTACCGTAAATTCTAATTAAAGACTAAATGTCCGCGTGAAACACCCGTGACAAGTATACGAAGCTGATGCAACATACTTTTCGTACGTGCAGTGTACGTCTGAGTTCTGTTGGTCGTAAATTAATATTCTTCTTGATTCTTCAAGGGATAGGTGAGTGAGAGATTAGCCTCTCTTCGGGAGAGAGCCTGGGGACGAGGCTAGTTAGAAATTTGATGTTTGTTAATACAGAGAGGCATTTTATATTATAATAAATAAAATATCATACTAGTTAAGGATCAAGTGGCAAGAACGGCACCGCGAAAATTTTCAACCATAGAAGATACCGGTGACCTAACAATAGCACGCGAAAATTTGGGTGCCGTTAATGCCACCTGCCCATATAGTTCTCGCTAATAGTGTTTATTATATAGCGGTATCTTTTCAGCTTTGAATGTGTACAAATGGGAGAACACTACATAACCACTAGTCTCGCCTTCAAACAAAGCTTCAATAAACAATAGATGAGGAGGAGGGGAGACGACTAGTGCCTGTGGCCATTGGTATGTCTGCTGTTTATGCTTGGTTGACCCCTTTCTGCAGACATTAAAGGGGGAAAGACAGACGTACATCATATAATATGGCAAACCTGCATTTAATCTGCGTTAATACCGTTGTACAGGCGTGGGTGTAGGAAGATGCTTCAGGTTGTGGGGGATAACAAAGGGGGTTGCATGCGTAGCGCACATGAATAAATTAAGACCATGCCCACATTGCTTTCAAGTCATACCGTATAGCCGGAAATATTGGCAGGCATTAAATTTGGCGGTTGAGCCCAAAATCGCTATTGAAAGAATATTGGCGGATTTAAATTTGGCGGTTCGGTACGGGATCGCCATACGTATATATGCGAGTAGGAAATTTTGGCGGATTTTAATTTGGCGGTTGTAATAATAGACCGCCAAACGGCCAAATTTTCTGGCTATACGGTACCTATTTTGCATTATTAAGAATACTTTGAGCCTGGGCAAGTATTTCTTGGCTGTAGTGACGGAGAAGCAACCAGTATGACAAGCAGAGCATGCCTTGTAGCTATACTCAATGCATGTTTGTGGTATTCAATTTTTGTTCTGTGCTTGCAGAATTTCACAACTCCTGCTTTTCAGTCACACCAGGAGGATGTAATGGAAGGATAATTAATAATTAAATCCATTAGTCTTATATTCTATTTATACCACAAAGCACAACCTATATCGTCTTGCATACATCTAACGTAAACTTTGTGGGGTTTTTATGACGGATTTCAGTAATTATTATGGCATTGTGGGTTAGGATAATCCAGATTATCATGTTGAATATAATGGTCCCCACCTTTCCATATGTAATACATGTTTTACACATGGAGGCAAGGATTATGCAAGCGTTGCCAATCCCTTTTCACCCCTACTCTAAGATTTAGGTGGGACTCCACGGTATTTGACCTTTTAATAATTTTCGAGTCAAACAGCAAGCTACATAATATTATTTAATGATGTATTTATTCAATTAAGTACAAGTGCATGTCAGTGTGCTTACTGTTCTCACTTGCAGAGATTTAAGCAAACAGATGGAAGATAAGGCATTGGCGAAAGAATTAGACCAGTGGATTGCTTGTCTACAAGAGTGCAAACAGTTAGAAGAAAGTCATGTCAAGATATTATGTGATAAGGTTAGAGATCATAAAAGTTTCTGGTACAAGTTTGGGCTCTTTGAAATGTAATATATGTACCATAGAATTCTTGTACATGCATACCATAGTGGCAGCCAGTAGCATGGAACAGAACTACTTGAAGAAATGAACCTTCAAAAACGAGAAATCTCTGTAGGGCATGGTACACACACACACATGAGTAATCATAGTATCACAAGTGTTGTATCACAAGAACACTTTCCAAATTGCCATTAATTAACGGGTTGGTCTTAGTGTAGACTGTCAACCAATTTGAGGGTCCACTTACATATGTATATCAGCTCACTCACATCATGTGCTTTGTTTATGTTAGGCAAGGGAATTATTGGCTCAAGAGTCGAATGTCCAAGAAGTAAAATGCCCTGTCACTGTGTGTGGTGATGTTCATGGTCAGTTTCATGATCTGATGGAGCTGTTTCGTATTGGAGGTAACTCTCCAGATACTAACTACCTTTTTATGGGTGACTATGTGGATAGAGGTTACTACTCCGTAGAAACTGTCTCACTTTTGGTGGCACTAAAAGTAAGTCACCTTCATATGTGAACAAGTTCAAATACATAATATACATTTGCGTACATCTGCTGTATGTGCCAGATAACCTTGCAATATTCGTGTACATGTAGGTACGGTTTCCTAACAGAATAACAATTTTGCGAGGTAATCATGAAAGCAGACAAATCACCCAAGTCTATGGATTTTATGATGAATGTCTGAGAAAGTATGGCAACCCCAATGTGTGGAAGTACTTTACTGATCTATTTGATTATCTCCCTTTGACCGCATTGGTTGATGGACAGGTACGTACAGGTACCATATTATAGTGAGATACCTTTCAAGGGATCGCATTTTTCCAGTTTTCATGGATAATCAACAAATGGTGAAAATTAAACCAAAAATAAGCATAATTATACAGTGTACCTATAATGGGCGTGATCATGTGTCGTGTGTTAAGATTCCAACCTCAATTATCCAAACATGCAAAATTCTGTACCGAATTCACGAAATAGTCAAATTAACCTCACCAAAGTTTCAGTCTATTTAATACAATGCTGTACTATCGTATATTTAACACTGTAATTGCATGCACACATCAGATCTTCTGCCTTCATGGTGGCCTGTCTCCTTCAATTGACACATTAGATCATATAAGATCGCTAGATAGGCTGCAAGAAGTTCCACACGAGGTAAGAAATGTACATATTATTCATTAATATGTCGTGTACATGTATGTTCACCATTGTTACACTTGAAATCATGTTTGTGCTTTGCCTGTATCATAGTCAGTGGACTCCTATTAGCAGGGATGTTAGTCGACTCTATAAGTAAAGGGATGGTGGATAATAAAAAAAAATCATACTAGCTTGAAAGATACATGTATTATTGGGGAGAGCCTAAACAAGCCCCACATAAATGGTACAGCTGTATGCAAATTGTATATATAGTGTTACATGGCACATTGGTCATGCGAAATATATTCCCAGCATTGACTCTATAGACATATACATGTACATGTATAAGTGCAAAATATTCTATTGCGCATTCTCATTCCTGGGCCATAGGCTGTACATGTATGTACGCTGTTCTAATTTAGTGAATTTCAGATTTACCTACACTCGTGCTTTTTTATACGTCAGAAATTTTCGGGGGATCCATCTTTCGCGATCTAATGTTCACAGATAAACGTTCCAAAGTTGCTCCACCCACAATATTCATTAGGCTCCGCCTCTTACTGCACACACGCCACGGCTCAAATCTCATTAGAACTGGCCGAAAAGTTGTGGAAAAAGCAGCAAACGGTCACCTTAGCGTAGACTGAATGGTGTTTGCACATGCATGCAATTGCTATTAATTTTGAGGGTAGCTACCTATACACATACACTTCTTTTGCAGAGGTCTATGCATGTGCAGCTTCTATTCGAATAAATATGGTATCTACATGTAGACGAAGACACGATCAATCTTTGAGTGCCACATCACTATACAATGCATGCAGTATTTTTCAGCTTGTATTCTAGTTTCAGTGATTCAAGGCGTAGAGCTACATGTACATGTATAAGCGGATGTACACTTCCAGTGTGGCAGGGCAAGCGATTACGTCAATTGCGTTCAGAATTCACCATTTTAGCCTCACTTCAGCAGCTCACTTCTCGGGACAGGAGGCTTGTTCTAGCCTCTAGCGTTGGATCTATGAAGTAGAAGGCCCAAACTGCCTACAAACCAAGTGGAAAACCCTTGTACTCTTCAGGCCTTGGAATGGTGACAGTTTCAGGGGCCACCAAAGCTGTGAAAATATAGCCAATCGCCAATGGGGATTTTGGCAACCTTCTGGGGAACCACTGACTGTCCGTTTGTACATTGTGTAAATGGCAAAAAATCATGTTTTGCACGAAGTGGTTCCTTTTCTCATACCCTACCACATACATGTATATCTCTTGACTATTCAATAATCAGTCCTGAAAAACGAGCCTATTGTGTCAATGTCACCAAGAGGTATCGCTCCAAAATTAGTAAGGGCCGCCCTAAGCTAGGCCATTACGTTTTCTGGTAAAGGTCGTCACACTCAAAAGTCCTAGAAAGTGAACTTCTTGTGCTAACTGATTTATACACACTGTAGCAGCCCAAATACCACACGTAAAGGATTGCTGAAGTAGCTACATGTACGTCTCACTACACATGAAAACGGAGTCAAGCACCATGCATACGAAATTTCACAAATTAGCTCATGTACACATACCGTAGACTCTGGTTAATAAGCGCATGCGCTTATAGCGGTAAACGGAATGACAGTATGCGCTTAATAAAGGATATGCGCTTATATGGCACATAACCACGCCCACTAACGTTTGGGCACGTGATGGATGCGAGGCCCGCTAGCACTGTACCAGCGCTCGATCGATCGATCGAGCACTTTAACGTTTACAGTTGCCGCTCAAGATGATGAGTGCTGGAGATTTGTCGATCTTTTTGCATGATAACGTTATTCGTGGCCATCATTTCTCCAAAGATAGCTGGACTCCAAATACTTTCCAGCCGGTCAAGGTCAGGTTCATAGAACGCCACGCCTATTAAGCGCATGCGCTTAATAAACAATAGCTTATGACAAGAAGAGGGCATGCGCTTAATAAATAATATGCGCTTAATAGCGAGGTGCGCTTAATAACCAGAGTTTACGGTATACTGAAGTGGGAACACTGCAACTTTATTAAGCACCTTTGGTTATGTAGCTCAGTGAAACTGTTATTTTACATATGCATCTATAGAAGTGTGTATACCAAACTCACCCACGACAACACACTCGTGACAGGTACATGTACATGTACTACTCTGTATGTGTGCATATCCACATGTACACCTACACATGTACTCACGTAACAGTATTACGAATGCATGGCTTCCCTATAATACCAATTTCATGGAAGAACTTAGGGGGCATGTACATTGCATATCTTTAATACCGTTATTTCTCGTTATTAGGCGCATTTCGCTTATAAGCGCATATTCGTTATTAAGCGCATGCAGCTTTCCCAGGGCTCCGACCTTTTCAAGTTAGTCGAAATCACGATGGCTATGGTCGATTCTCAGGTTCTTCCATTAATGAACGCCATTTCGACCTGGGTGGAATGCAGCAACGTGAACGATTGTGCAATCGATCGATTGGCCACGCCCCTTAAATGATACCGCGAACGCGCATGCGTTCTTGATTTAGCTATTTTTAGTTAGGCGCATCTCGCTGTTAGGCGCACTTCGTTATTAAGCGCAGATTTTCTTCCTGTGGAGATATAAGCGCATGCGCTTAATAGCGAGAAAATACGGTATTAGACCATAAAATGACATTTTTCTGTATAAGTTTTATTTATGCGAATTACATGTATGAAAGTCACACAATGGTCGCATAAATTTGTATTGCACAAATATTAGGCCACTACAAATTGCATAGTTGATTCCCATCCTGGTTATCGATTCGATAGCATGCGGGCGAGTGGTTAATTATTATTCATTATTACCGGATGTGGTATAAACCACAAATGGCCGCCAGGGTACATGACTCGAGCTAATCCCACCATCTTCAGCCATCTATGCTTCAGCTGATATGGCTGCAGGCAAGCACAGTCTTAGAACTAGGAATGAAGATACATGTAGAGCGATCATGAAGTGAGTAGAACTCCTCGTATCTTTCTCTATCAATGTTGCGTGTGATAGCTAGATTTGTCGCATAAATTTTTCAAGAGGCCCGATTTGACCAATTTGCATAATTTTTCACTCACAGAACAACGTACCTTTATGGTATTTTTTAATCCATGTCCTTACCTGGAACACACAAAACATGTGCTCTGCCACAGTTCAGAAGGCTTACGATTGATCAAAGTTGTGCACAAACAAGGGTGGCCATGGAGACGCTTTCTTGAACGAGTGGCACAAAGCACTGTATTTCGAGAGGACTGCTCTTTGTCATACATGTACCTATCGATAGTCTAGCTGGTGTTAGATTCAACATTTGAGCAGATGAGCATATCACCATTGCTTGAGGAGTCCCAGCAGCTGTTGTTGGCCTGCATCGTCTATACAATAATACATTGTAGGTTCAAAGTTTGTGCATCTAGGGAGATGATAGTTTAGATTTTCTCTGACCATGTGCGCTTACTGTTGATAGTTCATTATCTCGTGATTGTGACATCAAACATACGTGTACATGTACTTGTTCTAAGGTACAACTGTATAAATAATCTTGGGGCGTATTCATACTTCATTAATAATAATATTAATATATTAATTATGGTCTGAGTCAAATCATTACTATTTGATTAACATACTGTATACTTGTACTTTGTGTCCAGGGTCCAATGTGTGACCTCCTGTGGTCTGATCCTGACGACCGAGGTGGATGGGGCATCTCACCTCGTGGAGCTGGCTACACCTTTGGACAAGATATTTCTGAAAATTTCAATCATAATAATAACTTGACTCTCATCAGTAGAGCCCATCAGTTGGTCATGGAGGTATGTAGAGAATAAGTTCAGTGAATCGTGTATGCATGTACAGGCACCAATTAGCTATCGCTCCCGCTCAGTTCTCTGCCACGTGGCAAGTTCAACAGTGCTACACTATAGCTGCTAGCTGAGTTTGTCACAGTCTAGTTAGTGTAGTTCTAGTAACCATTGCCTGAGTTGGTTGGGAAACAGTGAAACTACTTCTAATATTTGTTTTTGAAGTTACTTGACTGTCTTATTCACGGAAAGCTGAAGCACTGGTTGATTCAACTAGCCATCACGGGTGCCATGGTTTACTCAAGCCACATTATGTCCAATGCCTTTGTGCTGTGATTATATCCATTTCCTGCCTGCGCATATTACATGTACTTTTAGCAATACTGGTAGTCATGATACTTGTGTATAAACTTATCTGTACATGTATGGTGCTACATGTAAGTACATGTACCTATCATATTATAGGGCTACAACTGGTGCCATGAACGCAATGTGGTCACTATTTTCAGCGCACCAAACTACTGTTACCGCTGTGGCAATCAAGCAGCCATAATGGAGTTAGATGATGGGCTCAAGTACACTTTGTAAGTTGTGATACCACCAACGCCAGTTACATGTATAATTATTGTAGTGACCGTCGTCTGATCTGGTGATTACCACCAACTAGTGTACGAATCCAGTTGCCTTGCCCCATAGATCGCCATTATGGTGGCTGATGGCATACTGTATATGTGCTGGAATAGAAGCCAGCTCCAAATGTACTCCAGTCCTGTTTAGAATCCAGGAGCATAAAAGGTTGTCAATAGGGGTAGGTAAATTATGCTGGCATAATTTTGAGCATAATAGGTGTGTGTAAGCATTTGAGAATTATGCTAGCATTATAGGCATCAACTGGCATAATTTTGAGAATTTTGGGGCACACAATTGCGAGTACTAGCTGTTAAAATTGACCTTTGTCACAATGCCTGGACTACATAATGGACTTGTAAAGGATTGATCAATAAGCTGGTACTCACTTTCAAATCCGAACACATGTAAAATTGAAATGGCTGCACTCTATGATACTCTGAGTCTCTTCATGTCTCATATCACTTTTTGTTAACATTATAGTTGGTTCAACTTGAGCATAATGGGCAATGTATTGGGAATTATAGGTGCAGTTTTGGAGCATTATTAGGGATTTTTTGAGCATTTGAGAATAGCGTTATAGGCCAAAAAATTAGCATAATTTACCCACCCCTAGTTGTCAATTCAATAGACGCCAGCCAGGTCTAGCCTTGTCCCCAGGCCACTCCAGCGTTTTGAATGTTACATGCAGAAAAATGGGAGGGCCTATATTATAGTGTCAGCAGTCACATGCATGACATGGTGATTCATTACGGGTCATGGAATAAGATGGCCAAATGGCCTTAAGCTAAGCAAGTAACCTGTTTGAGGTGTCATGGACTGTGACTCTAGCCTGTCCCCAGGTCTCTTGCTAGGAATAGTTACTCATGATTGTGTCAGTTTTGATCTGACACTGAATGACTCGAATGTTAAGCTATCAGGTCAGTGAAAAGAATAGGTACACATGTACTGGTTTGATCATGCTGGTGCAGTTAGATTCTTCCGAGATATATAGTCCCCATAACAATGGTATCCTGTCCAGGTACACGACAGTCGAGTCCAACTAACGTCAGTAACATGTTTGTGTCTACTATGACAGGGTAACTCTGTTAATTTAGCTACACACCTGTGATTAGATCGTACAATAATTATGACATCTTATTATCAAATTTGTGTCACTTTGAGTACTGTCATACTATGAAGGACCGTCCATGGCAACTGTGCATCATGGGTCCCCCGCCATTTATGAGAGGGGTCAGGGGCTGGATTTCGGTTAGCAAAAAAGTTAGTCCCAAGGGTCTGTATGGCAGAGTTGGTCTCCAGGGTTTATCCTGTATATCGGCACAGTGGACAGTCACGGGCTGGAGGGATCATAATTTCACGGCATGATAGGATGTTGCTACGCAAGATTCAGGAGTTGCAACGCACCAGTATTTACATGTATGTAGCTAAATGATACACAGTTATGTATAGCTAAATGATACTATCAGAGTCAGAATAACACAAGCATGTTACTGACAGTTAGTTGGACTCGACTGTCGTGCACCTGGACAGGATACCGTTGTTATGGGGACTATTTATTTGAGAAGAATCTA
The DNA here is from genome assembly GCA_963930775.1 of Cliona cf. orientalis. Classification (NCBI taxonomy): domain Eukaryota; kingdom Metazoa; phylum Porifera; class Demospongiae; order Clionaida; family Clionaidae; genus Cliona; species Cliona cf. orientalis. The sequence goes on along the minus strand of OZ005694.1, from coordinate 3,645,364 downwards.
ATGTTATTGCACCAGCATGATCAAACAAGTGCATATCTTTTCACTGATCAGATAGTTGAACATTCAATGTTAGATTTCAGTGTCAGATCAAAACTCACACAGAGTCATGAATTCCGAGCAAGAGACCTGGGGACAGGCTAGAGTCACAGTCCATGGTACCTTAAACAGGGACAAATTATTGCTTGCTTAGCTGTAGGCCATTTGGCCATAAAGCCACAAGGCCAAAGGCCATTAGGCCGTCCTATTCCATAACCCATTCATTACACACAAAGAATGAAAAATTGGCCACAAAATATAGCTACCGTTCTGGGGTGTGTACATACGACCCCTACTTGTTTGAGAACTAAAAGGATCATGTACACTCAGCAATAAGCATTACGATAATACCTCCCAATCCTTGGAAATGAGAGCCCTCCAAATAGGACTGGGGATGAGGCTATTTAGCTGCAGGCATGAAAATGTCCTGAACAGGATGTAATAATTATTAATCCCTCTCTTTCCTCTCTCTGTAATGCAGTCTACAGTTTGATCCAGCACCACGACGAGGAGAACCATTGGTTACTCGCCGTATTCCAGACTACTTCATGTAGTATAGTCAATGGATACATGCATACACATCATGCAGACTGGATAAGCCTATAATTATTTAATATTAGAATTTGAGATGTTACATTGTAGTTTTCAAGCTATAATTTAATTAAATGGCACTGTACCACTGACTTGAATATGTTATGAGATAATTGTTACCAAAATTATAAAGCAAGAAAATGGACACCTGATGCAGAAGTAAAGTCATTGTGAACCAGCTGTTTACAAATGTGACCTACGAGAAAAAAGACCATAGTGCAACTTATGAACGTTTTTAGCCACTCCTTTTTTGTGAACTATGCGAACATTCACCAGGAGCGCATGAAGGAGAGCGAAGCGCCCACGCGAGAGATTAACATTTTTAACCCTCTGCGCATGCGCACGAGGGTTACAGCAGTAACCACTCGACTGCCGCGTAGGACATTATGCAACAAAATGAACGTACGTACCAGTTAATTTTGCGCCAAACTTTTTGCAGTGTACATAGACACTAGCACAGTCTACTCTGGGATACATACACTACTATGGGCACATTCAGTGTAAGCCTCTTGACTCCACAACATCACCTACAGAGCCCAGCCATGTTTTTTAGCACGATGACCTCGCCATATACATCCACAATTAGGAATAGCGACGTCAGCCATTAAATTTTTTCAGCTATATACCAGTTCCATTAACTATCTACTTGCTACGGGATACAGGTTATAATCAGTAGTTGCCATGTCTAATAAAGGCCCACCATTCATCCTGGTCATTATCGAGAAGTGAGCCTGGGTTTGATGATTATTGGTGCGTGATTACGACGCAATCACGCGCGCATAATAATGTATAACATGGGGGGGTTGGGGAACGATTAGGAAAGGGTTGTTGCTGGTGGCTCTTGTGAAACGAAAACCAGAACAGGCCATATGTGACCGGATCTCCGTAAGGGATCAGCGCGCGATTCGCACAATGCGCGAAATTTGTCAAAGTCCAGATTTTGTCATAATATAATAAAACCCTTCTAACTCTGTTGCCTGTTGCCGTCTTCTACGGAGGCTAGTCGTGCTTTCATTTAGTCGGCACAGCTGCCGTATCCGGAACCCGTTGCTATGGGCGTTCTCTACCTAGATACAGCTAGATTCATCATCTAAGAACAATCGGCTGTCTTTATCGACAAAGAAATTCAACTCTTCGTACACTCCATTTAGATACATTTAGCGATTACGGACCTCCAAATTTTCCAGTTTTCCGCGGAACTTCTCCCAGTGGGATATCAGTGCTCGAGTATCACAAGGCGAGCTCTATCCAACGGAGCTTGTAACGCGATCGTAGGCAAAACCGTTACGAAACTAAACTTTCTCGATAGAAACTTAATACAAGCAAAAATGAAGCTAGCGGCGATTCCGCGCAACTTGTAAGGTTAAGATAGCTTTTTCATTGAGCTATTGAGAATACTCCCTAGCCAGAGCCGAGATATTCACGATTTACAGCAGGCCCTTGGAGCTGGAGGTCCGTAATCGCTCGCTACATTATTACGCTTGCGAAAATTCTACAATCATCGTTACGACCGGAAGTGTATCCGAAAATGTCTGATAGTACTGTTAGCATACTGTAACAGGGTGCCACGACATTCAGTATGGCCGTCTAGTATTCCTTTGAAGGCTTGTAGGAAACTTAGATCACCCAGTGAAGCAACGGTAATGCTCATATCTGTTTTAGATTATTCAGCACAAAACGTGTCCGTAAATTTTTAAACTTAGGTGGTCTTGTGCTCCTAAAGTACTTTCCAGCTCAAAAGAATACTGTGCACCTAGTAAAGCAAGGCTTACTACTACAATCCTGTGAGGACACTCTGAACTAATCCAGCACGTGTTGGCAGGACATGAAACAGCTATACAGTGCACTTAGAAGCACACTCAGAGGAGGTTGGACACGATCACGTGCGCACAAAAAGTGGGCGTGTTGCACCATATATAACTCTGTACAAAATGTAAGTCACGATCTAAAGCCTTGACGACAGTTTTAAATGTGAAAGCAAGTTGAAATCCATGAGAAAAGAAGATCCAGCGACCCCTCACACTTCTTGCAAATCGAGAAAACTCGTTCCTCAGAATGGCAACATAAAAAGCAGTATTTGTCGATTGCAGTCAGCTTCTTTCGCCGTTATAACATTAGATCTACACGATTCGTCTCCGTTTCAGCTTCAGATTTGGCCATAGTTCACAAACGCAAACATTTTAGCTACCAGCTACACTCGCAAATGGCATTCCTTTGAACGCGTGGTAGCATAAGCATAATTGCATACCAAGGTCATGTGACTATGGCGTAAATATGCGTCATGTCCAACCTCCTCTGAATCACACTCTGGCTTTCAGCACATTGTACTACGACTATGGCTTACTGTAGACGCCCTCATAGACGCTGACTCCTTTGTCAGGTCGACCACCGTTGGTATTTCCAAGCAGCCTTTGTAGCTTCTTACCGCTCGCGATATTAAATTTTTTACCCGTAACGATTGAAATTTGTACTTTGTAATAGGGCGTCGCGCGTTTCCAGTCCATCTGAAAGATACCTGATTAATTTTCGGGTCACGCGTAGTATGCACGTGCATAGGGGATAGCAAACAAATCCACAACGAAGCGCGCGATCGGCCTACATACATCAAACTCGAAAATTGGTTACTGGAGAGTTTTCCACATATAATACATCAACATACCCAGCGCGCCCGTAATTTTTTTTTTTTTTTTTTTTGGATCTCGTTATGTACAGACATCCTACGGAGCTACTTATTTCATAGCCTGCTAACCATTGGCCAATATGTATTGCGCAATCCGCGTTTTCAGATTTCGGTCGATCTAAATCTTGGGCACAATCGGCTGTCGTCAACAACACGTGCGGCTGATTTCCTGGTCACGCGTAGTATGCGGAAATGCCAAACATGAAATCCCTGCCATCAAATTCTAGTAGTGCTCGCCTCTGTGGTGACTGGACGATCTTTCGCACACAGCGGAGCGAACAGTCAACTTGTAAAGTCTAGCTTTTGGCATGCTAAGCACACTCCTATACATCAATTTGGTATGTGCGCGTGGGCGGCAAACATTGCAACCGTCGTAACCACCAGGCAAGGTGCCTACCTGGTCTGGTGTTCGAGAGAGTGCTCACCGCAAATATGCAGCGATCTTAGTTAAGCGCACGTCTCATTGAGCTGGGCCGACACATTTCATCCCCACGCGCTAACCACGAGAATCTGATGTCACATATTACGCAGGGCCGCAATCCAGGGTTTCGTCGCACCCATAAATCGGTATAAGCGCGATTCGACTGACACGATACCTCACGCCCCCGCACTTGTTACGTGCGCGCGGTAATGCCGTTTTTGGGAGCGACTGTCAATTGTACGGGATCGCGTACTACGACTTCGCCTGCTATTTCGGAAGGCGAGTTTTCGCTCGCCCGCGCAGGCCTATGCGTGGCTCGAGCTCAGTCAGCGTGGACGCTAAACGGCACGCATGGACGCTATTTTCTGCCGAGTCAGCAAAAGTAGTTCGCCAGAAAATTATTCTTCTCATGGTTTTTGAATGGACAGCATGGGCGATTCTTAATAATGCACACCCATGCAATAACGGGCGTGAATGGTGGGTGTTACCTTACTACTGCACCATCATTATGGCAGTTACACCCTATACCATACTACAGGCAGTGCCAGTTATAGTACAATAGTAATAATTGAAGGGGTCAGTGGAAAAAGGGGATGTCATGTTTTTGATAAAATGGAGTTTTGCATGCTGCTACTAAGGTCAACTTATCTACTATTCGTACGCAATGTTTTAAGCACGCACACGCAATCTTTTTTGGTGATCCGCAATATTTATTTGAACGCAAGCTTTTCAAAATCGCGTAATTTTTACCCGCAGCGCGTTTATGCAGGTGACGACCATTTCCAAATATTCGAAAACGGATTGAAAATCCTATTACTTACAACACTGAAATACTGTGTGTGCAATGGTCTGTGTCTAAAACAGTGTTTAAAAAGTTTTATTGCTCCAAAACAGATACAGGCAACAATGTATGTCCATACTTAAATGCCTGTTTTCTCAAAAGTACTAAAATATGACTTATCCCCTTTTTCCACTGACCCCTTCAATTATGCACATGTACAGCAAGTGCTTGCAAGTCTTGAGAGTACATGGAGTAAGTCACGATTATATTATAAAATTATCTTGACAATAATTAAAATTTTGATAATTATAGTGAAACATTAATGAAAGTGTGATTAAAGAAGCTCTGATATACAGTTCAATCATGTACGTTAAGTGGTACTATATGGATCCAAACCAGTTAAAAGACTATATGCTGAGTGTTGTCCTCTAGCTACTTTCAATAGCCTGATCCTGCAGGAAGCAACAAATTATACACTAAGTATAGAAAAAGTAATTAAATAATCTAATTCATGGGGGGTTTGGGAGCACTTGGGGGACAAATTTTATATGGGCATGCAGAATGGGTTGAATTAAACTAGAGATTTGACGAGACCAATTTTTGATTCACATGCACCTTACAATTAGTTATGGCCATTTTGAAGTTTCCCCATAATATGTTTGTATAGGGAAGCCATGTATTTGCAATGTTTCCGCCCACGCGCACATAGAATTGACGACCTTTACCCAATTTGGTAAAAATTGGAGTATAGGCAGCCTGCTTGCATTGTATGGCTCTACTAAGCATCCAGCTCAACTATGTCGTGGTTTCCAGACAATTTTTTTTCTGTTTAGTGTGTGGTCTCCTTGAAAAAAAAAATAATAAGAAAGAGGTGAACAGGTGTATTACATTCAACCAGCATTACCATAATTATAATACTGACGTGCTTCTGGAATAATGTCACACTACTTGATTCCAGTCTGGGCACAAGCCTAACTAAATTCTGTGGGTCAAGTGGCATAAATGGCACACAAATTTTGCGTGCTATTATGATAGGATTTTTAGTTCACTGGTATCGATCTTCATGGATATTAGAGCCCGCGCTCTAATATCTATGGTATCTTCTATGATTGAAATTTTTCGTGTTCATGGTGCTTCTGAATGTCAGTACTACTAGGTATGATCAAAGGTTTACACGTACCTTGCCTCTTGCTTTACTAGGTGCATGGTGGCCTGCATGTGAGGCACTTTGTGCCTCCTGGTTGACAATACATCGATCACTATTAATTGCATTTGTGCATATCCCAAGCATTCAAATTGTTGCAATTAGATATGGATTATATTACTAACCTTGCAAAAGGGGCCATGGATGTGGTGCACCTTACATTAGCCTCAAACAGGGGCAGGCCGATGTTCATGTGTCAATATTCACTATAACAATAATTGTTCACCATAAAGCGTTCAAAATGGTAGAAATAGTGTGCAACATCGTGGGTTTGTTAACGTTAGTACTGGTATAAACCACTGCATATACCAGTGCAACTTGCAGCCTGTAGTGTGCAGTTTCTCCACATATCCTCATGTTAGTTAGACTGAAAATCCCTATTTGCAATTCTGGGCTCTCATGTGCTGACTACAGATAGACATGCAAACAAAACTGCTTGCTTTACCCTTTGCTGTGCATGCATGTACTGGATACGGTATTTATCAATCAATAGAGCATAAAATTCACATAAACAACAACAGTACTTGCTCAGTGCACTTAATTGTGCTGAATGTATTGCACCACAGTGCTTCAAGATGTGAACAATCTAGCTAATATCCCCAAGAAGGCTACAGAACTAATTAAGGAAAACTCACTTGATGTCAGCACTGCAGTGCAGTGTGGTGTTCCATAAAACAGTCACCATGGTTGTTATTGCTGTCAGCCATTGATCTTCAAACAACACTGCTATGCTAGCTATATTAACATTGTATTGTCGTTGCCTGTTTGTTCAACTAACGCCATGCAATGCATTGGGGGTTTGGTGCTCTAGAGTGTTCTAACTACCGTATAGCCAGAAATATTGGCGGATTTAAATTTGGCGGTTCAGTACAGGATCGCCATATGTATAATATATGCGAGCAGGAAATTTTGGTGGATTTTAATTTGGCAGTTGTAATATAGACCACCAAACCGCCAAATTTAATCTGTAGCGTACTGAGCCATTTTTTGACATTTGTTTGATTTGTTGTGCTTACGAGTTGCTCAGGTGCCTAAATCTTGAGATATGGTAATTTTTATTTGAACGGCACCAGAAGAGATGGATAAACCGATTGCTTAACCCTTTAAGTACGTGTGCGCGGTGTAATACTACTATTGCAAGTGCAGCTACTAGTTGAGGACAGCTATCACAAGGAGTGCTGCTTTTATTTAAATTGCAAATATTTCTGTTTAGAATTTATTTAAGTTGCATACTAATGCAAAAACGACTGCGATGACGTCATTTTTGCATGGCAAATTCAAACTCCATTGCTAGCTTTGTACGGCTACCTTCATATTTCTTAAACTAGCATAGGGATAGCATAAACCAAGTGGAGCCACCCATGCATTTGCACAAAACTTCCCAAAGAGCTGTGACTATACCGTAGGTCGGGTTTTAATTGCGAGTATCTATTAAATGCGAATTGCGAATTTTTCTACGTTTCGCAATTAATAGATTCGCAAACACAAACGTTCACGCATACTACAGTACGGTACGGGGTCGTCCATCGCAATTATTGGATTCGCAATTTGGCCTGACTTGACTAGAACGCAATTATTAAACTATGCAATTAAAACCCGTCCTACGGTAACTTGAATACAGTGCAAATTTGTACCACAAGTCTTGTTTGCCATACAAAAGTGAATTTTACATTGCTTCCCATAGGTGATGACATCCTGCGTAGCATGCCTTATTATGCCAATCAAACTACATTGTCGTGCACCGTTTTTATATTAATTTTCTATGCGGGCAGGCTGTCATTATTCATTCTTATGGCATTTTGAGGGTGTGGTTTCCTGGAACCGCCCAAACAATTAGCAAAAAAGGTGTGGCTGGTGTTTGAAGGCAATAATGAAGTAGGTTGAAACAGACGCGGGAGGTGACGAGAAACTAATTAAGATTCAAGTTCATGTGGCCTTATACAAGCATAAGAAACAATGTAACAGTCTGCACGAAGGGGTCACGTTTTCCATACACTTTCTTATTTGTACAGGAAGTACGTTGTTTACTTTGGTTGCCAGGCCATCATAACATATGTGCCTAGGGCTAACGCATTGCGCGAGCGCCAAACGTATGCGCATTCATGATAATATATTGCGCACACGTTGTATGAACGTGATTGTATACGGTTGCGCGCGTTTTTACGAGTAATATTAGCGCCACCGCCATGCAAAAATGTCAGCAGGCCAAGCAGGGGTCAAGGGAGCCAAGTGCACCATATTGCAAAAATCAGGATTTGATAACCAAAAAAATCTCTTATAAATAGAAACAATCAAGATTCAGCTATAATAACATATGTTAAATTACTGGTTGTAATGTACCTACACTGGTGTTTTTGAAAGATTGGCTGCTTATCTTCACCACGTTCAAAAATTCTGAAAATGCTCCAGACACAAAAATCTCCAAATGTGTTGTATGAAGTAGACCATCACTCACAAACTATCATGAATTGGAGTATGATGTTGGTTCTACTGGAGAGTGTTAGGATAGAATTTTAAGATATCCATTTAATCCAGCCATCAGCGTTTGGGTAGGCTTTGACTGGGGGCCTTGAATATTATAATAGTGGAAAATTTCGGTTTTATGCACCCAACTAGGGCCAATCTGTATCTCTTGAAGAAAGTATGTAACAGTTGTAGATATTATGGTATTGAAGTCCTGTACCAAGTTTTAGGTCCATTGCAGGCGTGCAAGTATATGCATGTTCAAAAATTCGCAGGAGAGCTGTTTTACACAACCTACATCAGGATAACTCTTGAAACGACTGCGTGTAGCTCATATTATAGTTGTTTCAACCAGTTCTTGGCTCAAAAGCCTTCGCACCGGCGTTGCTGACACGTACCATCGACTCAAATTGACTGCCTGTTCTGTCCGCCATGTTAAAATTCGCCCACACAAAATCCCCATAGTGTAAATTAACTTCAGCGTGCGTGATTCACTTCTGCACAAATAAGAAGTTTTACCCCTTCGTGCAGACTGGTAATTGAAAGCTAGATGATCGAAGTAGGGATGGCAGGATCAAAAAGTATACAAACAAAATTTGTAGGGATAATCATATCCATGCACTTAGACTATACATCCCGATGCTTGCTTTTCATGCACCTGTTGATGGTGATCCATTGGTGCTATCCCCTATACCAACTGATTCGAATATTATATGCATATGGGAGAAATTTACATGTATCTTATCCACTATCCTCATATAGGGTGTGGGGTGGGATAATCAGTTTTGATCATCGCATTACTGACTGAGTAGTTAGCTAATCCTGTAAAGCAAGTGTAGTGGATGCAATTACCCCTATAAATCTTGTTTGTGTACTTTTGACCCTGCCATCCTTACTTCATACATTTTTATGCTTGTTTCTGTTCCTTTTTTATTGTTCCTCTTTAGGATAGTTCATGCATCAATGCCATCTTAACTCATATAATATGTAGAGACTGAGTATGGTAGAATATTTCCGGACAGAGGCAGCTGCAGTTAATGGATGCCTCGCACATAATTGTGTTTATACATGTACATATGTAATCTTTTATACCACTTGCCACGAGGCAGGGACAATGTAAGTACCGTAGAATCCCGCGATTACGCCCCACCTTTGTGCATGCTAGGATTGGGCAAAAGTGGGGAGGGGACTTATACGCGGGATCCTAACATTTCCGTGTGACGACCATTACCGACAGTCGATTGCCACGTGGGCGCGCGATCTCTGCACTTTCTCTGGCAGTCTGGTGGGCAAAACTCGAGAAAAACGACAAAGTAAGGCATATCATGACACAAATAGCTAGTTTGCTAGCTGTAGCTACTGTTTTTATTGACTTATGGACTCCATTTTACAGTCAGGGAGGGGGGGGGGCTTATACGCGAGACAAAACTACCTATGCAGGAACTTGAGCTGGAAATGCAGGGGGGGCTTATGCGCGAGGGGGGGGCGTAATCGTGGGATTCTACGGTACTATTCTATATCTAATTTTGGTGGGCCAGGGGTGCATTAGTCTCGCTAACCAGCCCCTCCTACGCAAAGAGAGAGGAAACAGAAAGAGAGCCTGGTGAATGAACCGAACCTACTTCCGTTTGTTCCATTGGAATGTACATTATATCAGTTTATGTGACGTATATCTAACTGCAATGCACTTCGCAATGATAATAGTAAGTGCACTTGCTTGCTATTTTCTGTATGATCTCGATCAGCAGAAGAAATTCAAGATCGCTGTAGTGGAGGACACTGAGGACAAGCAGTGATGGCCAAAAATGGTGGATAAACGACGATATTTGAAATAATAGCTTTGGTATGAGCAGACTCTAACACCAGGTAGGTGCAAACACTCTGTTGGTCACTGTACAAAATTTAGGATCACCTCCTCCTTAGTTGGCGCATCTATGGTTGGGGTACCCTAGCCAGCAGATGCAGGGGCATGCTATAGCGCTCAATAACTGGCTCATGATCAGGGACCTATATATGGATGGCATAGAATTATGAGAATAGTGTTACGTGCGCAAGAATTATACTCCTTGTGCGTGTGGCTAAGAATTTGTGGACCACATCACGCCATAAATTTTTAAGGATTATATAACATAATTAAGCATAAACCAGAATCTTTTTTTTGGTATGTAAATATAGTGTATTCATATTGCTTCACACAGGATCTTCAAATCTAAAAGCAGGATGCAAGGAGAATGCCTTCTATGATGCATTGGATGCCATTTATGTGTAATATGTATTCATAATAGCAACAGTAATTTTTATATAAAAATTTTCATTCTCGTTCAGTAAGTTAAAGAGCATGCATCATTGGCCACTCTCTACCAGCTATATATATGTACTTGGTATTTGCATCCCACATGCATGAATGGAGCTAGGTGGGGTAAGGGGTCTTTCTATAGGCGGTATTTGAGTCTGCCTTACTTATAGGTGGCATAATTACTCGTGATCTAGTGCTGCTCATTTTACTGGTGATACAGTGGTATCTTCCTTCTCTCTATCCAGGATCATAGCAAGCGTGCAACAGTTGTAGCCACACCCCTCATTAGTTCATCGATATCTAGCCTCGAACCAAAGATACCGCAGCCACATCCACAGACGCAGCCCCTGAACTCTAGAGTCAGCTAAGTGACTATATATATCCTGTACTAGCTACTATCAACAATAAACTTACTGGCTTCTTAGCTAAGATTGGCTTACGTTTTTCACGCTCTAGCACGCAGTGCCTTCTTTAAGCACCGCTAGTGCTCGCACACACCATCACGCATGCGCGGCGCCACTGACTCCTGTCACACGATTTCACCATGGCAACACATTATAACCATGCGCATTACATGATAAGATGGCGAATCCAATACACCCACTTGCAAAATGCGCTGTACTCACCCATGATTAAATCGGTCACGATACCACAAAACTAGCGTGCCATAGATGCGCACGCTATAGACGTGCGCCATAAAATGGAGTGGATTAACCTCGAACCAAGTTGAGTGGCCCAGGGAGTCTTGAGTTAGCCCCGGTAATGAAAAAGAGTGAGAAACTGTACTTTCTTTACAATTAAAAAAAACGGCTAGTTCAGGCATACCTGATTGTTTCCATGGATGTTTGAGGGCTTGGTAGATAGATATTCTGGCGTAGATCATGAATATATGTAGGTTTAAAATCTTAAAATTTTATCTATTCTGAGTTACATATGTGGCATATCCAGATGATCCCTACTTATTGAGTCTACTGACTCTATGATAAACTTAAGCAAGCTCAGAGGAAAATTTTGTTAAATTTCCGATAAATTCTTTAATTAATACTAACCTGTGTAGTTTAGATGTGATGCCAAGTTCAGTCTTTAGGATCTCTTCATCCAATTCCATCATAATTTCGCCTGATATCTGCTCACGAGCAAATATCTCACTATACTGTGTGAGCTCCATCACCTCCAGTAAACTGATCACCTACATGTACAATGAAGGGTGCTGTGTGGCAAAGAAGTAGTTACCCATATCCTCCTGAAAATAAGCCCCGTTTTTCAGTAGTATATAGACATGGCCCCAGAATGGGGAGGGGGCTTGTTTTTAAATTGCGCAACACACCTCGAATATACCATAATATAGCCGGAAATATTTGCGGGAATTAAAATTTGACAGTTGAACCCAAAATCGCTATTGCAAGAATGTTGGTGGATTAATTTAAATTTGGTGGTTCGGTACGGGATCATTATACGTATATATGCGAGTAGGAAATTTTGGCAGATTTTAAGTTGGCGGTTGTAATATAGACCGCCAAACCGCCAAAATTAAATTCCCCACCAAATTTTCCGGCTATACAGTACGCCCCATCCAGCAGATGGCTTTGCTTACCATCTCTTCTCCACCTACGTATATACCGTAAAGTCTGGTTAATAAGCGTGTATTTTTAATAAGCGCATGCTTAGAACTAATTTACCCACCTATTTTTGGATAGCCAGCTGCACGAGATTGGCTATACTCAACACTGTGATGTTCCACTGAGACGGGTTCGGACTCTTGATCTTACTTCGAAGCGAATCTCCCCGAAGAAATCGGCTATTTTTCCACGGTTTTCTTCCAGTGATGGCTTCCAATCATACTTCAATGAACTATATTACAGAGCTTCTTCCAAGAATCGCTGTGTTCATAACTTGCTAGCTTTGTGATCGAGCGCTCGAACGTGCTGGCAGTGGGCGGGGCCAAAATTTCACTATCTGTTTCCTTACCACCAAGAGTGTTAAGCGCATGCGCTTATTAACCAGACTACCGTAGGACGGGTTTTAATTGCGTAGTTTAATGATTGCAGTTTTAAAAATTGCGACATCTAACAATTGCGAATGTCGACCCTGTACCATGTTACAGTATACGCGAATATTGATGTTTGCGAATCTATTGATTGCGAATGTCGCAATTCGCATTTAATAGATACTCGCAATTAAAACCCGGCCTACGGTATACGGTAACCTCATCTGGCCATATCGTATGCAGTTGATAACTTAACCTTGACCATCGTATTGTACGAGTAATTCTACACTTATGAAGTCAATCAATATCCACTGCAAGGATCATTTACATATGAAAATGTCATGCTGTCGATGGTCCCCCCCCCCCCCCCCAAGACGGTTCACTGCGCTGTATTTAGTCCCCCGAGGACAAACCCTGGAGACTAACCCTGCTATACAGACCCTGGAGTCTAACCCTGCCATACAGACCCTTGAGACTAACCCTGCTAACTATTTATACCCGAAACCCAAGCCCCTGACCCCTCTTGTAAATGGCGCGGGGGGGGGGGGGGACCATGCACAGTTGCTATGGACAGTCCGGGAGGACCGCTTTTAGGGGCCCCGGGGACCACTTACAGTATGACAGAACCCAAGGGTACAAAACATCGGGTTTTCTCATTCTTTCCTTTCACAACAGTGTAACTTGACGTCACACATCAGGATCTTGAGCAACGTTTAATATCATTTGGTTCAGTTTCAGAAATAAGTGTGCAAAATTCCGGCAGTTTTCATTTTTTGTCAAGGCATGGCACCACGGCTACTACTATGCATATACAATGGATGCCACACCCATAAATCAAATAATACACACATATGATCACTGGCAGTTGCAGCAATGGGCACCATGCCGAGTCAGAGAAGCCACTGTTTTGTTTATTCTCGTGTACTGCACCAATTTCTAAACTTTGAGCGCAAGCTTTCCCGCTAAATAGCTAGCAAGTAGTAACATGAGCTAAGCTAGCCTTGGTTACATGGGTGGCAAGTTGAAAGTTGATTTGAAGAATCGTAGATGACTCATTCTTGACGATTGACAGCTGTACATTATTATGTATATCATGTAAGTACTCATCCACATGTCCATATTGTAACTGCATGCAAGTTTAATGCATTTCCTAGCTTCAATAACAGCTGGCCTTATGGATGCATCCAAGTGTATCTGAAGCTTCCAGTATCATCTTCAATCCTTTTTAGCAGCATCTTAGGCTATATACCATGCATTGCTACCATGTACATTATATTGGCCCATGGCCTTCAGTACCTTGGCCATCCTTATACATAACCAGGGGCAGATCTGCAACAATTTCTAGTATAATTTGCCAGCTGCAGACACTTGCTAGCTGGTAAAGCTGTAAGACTCAAAATTTATTCGCTCTCATCTCACTTTAAGCAAACCTTCATGACCCGACAAAAAGTCCATTCGTTGCCATTGGACAACTGCCTGTATCGACAATCTCAGTTATTCACCAAGAAACTTTCACTATAAAAGTGAGTAGAACTCCTTCTCGTATCTTTCTCTATCAATGTTGCTTGTGTGTGATAGCTAGATTTGTCGCAACAAGTGTCCGTAGCCCAAGCCACGGCCAACAGATGTTTTTTTTTGGCATACTTCTGCGGTTAAGCTTCATATTTACAGATTGATAAACGACAAAATACGAATTCCCAGGATTTCTGGGAATTTTGGCGCAGTGCGTACTAGGCTCTCTTTCCCCTCCCCCGAAAGTGAGCCTGGGTTCGAGGCTAATATATGGCATACCTGGAACATCCATACTTATATAGTCTACCAACTCTATGAGATAATATATATATAGGGTAATTATAAGTTATGGTGCTAAATCCGAATTTACAATCCATTTTTCACTAAAAGCAACTCCTATAACATTCATTGCAGCACAAATGCGACACATACATGATCATACTCAAACTAAATGTATAAATACTATAGCATCGGAATTGAGATTTTAGCTTGTTAGGGTACGTGAATCTTCTGTCAGTCCAAATATCGATTTTGACCATTGACCCCACAATTGCAGTGCAAATGAATATGCGTTTCATCCTCATCATGCTGGTGAAAGTTAATTAATTTATCTTATTCCAAACAAGCGTTACAACAGATCTCGTGATATCTAAATCAACCATAGCTATATCAATACTGTAGGTCGGGTTTTGAATGCATAGTTAACGATTATGAATGGTGCTATATAAGCCAGATTGCGATTCTAATGATTGTGAATTCCCAAGAAAGCAAGGTATACACCCTCAATCTTAGCTATCTGAGAGCTGAGGCTGCAGGTGGAGTGGGCTATTAATAGAATACCATATTACGTACTCGAGCGACAGTACGTTGCACTCAATTGGCTGGTACGTGTTGGCAGGTTGACAGTTGGCTTGAACAATTGAAGAAGTCTCATCTCGCATCAACAGCTGTACGTACATGCATGTAAGTAGATCAAACACGTGTGAGATCGAGAAGGCTTCGTTTAATGCGATTGCGAGCATGCGTGCTTGAGCAAAGGGGTGTGGTCACATATAATATTATTCATTGCGTACTTTTTCCTGCAATTCTTTTGATTGCGTCTTGTATAAAAACTCATCAAAATAATCTCGCATTCAAAATTCCCGACCTATATGGTATTTAAAGCGTGCAGGGTTGTTATTCAGTTGAGTGTATTATTATAAACGTTTATTTTTGTGAGTTGTATGTTACAGCAAAGGGGCTCTACATCGTTGAGTTTACCATTATTGAGTTGTATGTCGGGTATTGTATGCACAGACACTCTTAATAGGTTATGTAATAGGTCCTTGAGTTCTGTTAGGAGTTATTACCCCGTGTGCATGCGCAAGGGGTAAAGTAATCGGTCGTGTCGTTGGCGTCGTGAGCACAAAAATCGCCATATCTTGAGATGTAGGCATCTAAGCGACTCGTAAGCACAACGAATCAATCGACTCCGGCGAAAAACTGTCTTCAGTGTGCGTCAAATCGATGGACACGGTCCATGGGCATCACAAATAGTGCCTTTTTGTTGGCTAACGTAGCCACGCCTATCGACAATGCCTACTCAATGCATAATGCACAAGTATAAAAACAATTGAATAAAATTGAAGAATGAAGTAGGGATGGCAGGATCAAAAGTACACAAACAAGAGATAATCGCATCTACTACGCTTGCTTTTCTCGACTATTGTGCATGCACCTATATTAATCATAGTTGATGTGTTTGTTGAGTGCGGTAGCTATGTGGGAGACATTCGTGCAGGGTTGTTCCCTAGTTGTCATGATGGTTCGGGTTTATCAGTCTGATTCAATCGCACTAGCTATTACTGGTTATTTTTGCACCCCTCAGAAAGCAAGCATAGGGATGTATAGTAGATGCGATTATCTCTTATTTGTGTACTTTTTCATGTTTTTGATCCTGCCATCCCTACTTCATTCTTCGATTTTATTCAATTGTTTTTATATTTGTTTCTGTTCTTTTTTATTGCACTTAGTGTAATTAAATTTTATCAATACCATCTTACATGGTTTGCTCACAACTTCTGATTAAGTGGAAGATGGGAGGTGCGCAAAATTCTTTGCCACGCCCATCATTAACTTGTGTACGATGAACAGAAGGCTGCTTTAGGCGGCCCAAGTAGTAATGATACTTTTCCGCTTAGGGAGAAAACCAAGTTGTAAGTTATATTGTTGGCAGTAGCTAGCTACCCGGCATTTTTTAATGATCTGTACACCGCTGCTCGAGCCTTGCGCCTTCGTATGATGGTATATGACATCTATGATCAATCCAGCGTAGCACTAACGTACGCTGCAAGCGCCAGCGAGTAGCTCGCCTATGCCTAGTGCCTTACTGCTCCTCGAGCCTTGAACCTTCATATCCATGATCGGTCCAGTGTGCCGTTGCACGCGCTAGCGATGTACGAGCTAGTAATCACCGATCGTGCATCTGAGCTAGGCGCCTTATAGGGCCAGGCGCTGTCACATGACAACATATTCCGAGCATGCGCATTATATCATAAAATGGCGTATCAGACACACCCATTTAATAATGTACCGTACACACCCACTATTACGTAACTGTCGAGATAATGCCAAACTAGCGTGCCACTGCACTGCGTGCTCCATAATAGAGTGGATTTATATAAGAACTAAGGTGAGTGGTCCAGACAGTCTTGAGGTAGCCCTGGAAATGAGAAAGAAAGGAAGATTGACAAATGGCCTATTTTTTGAACATCTGGTTCTGATATGTACAACTGTTTTGATGAATGATCTTGGTCTTGTTAGATGCACAATTTGCTGGAGTTTCTGATTTTCACACTTAAAAATTTCACAAAGTTACCTATTTTGAGATATTTGGGTATTTGTAATGTATCACATGTATGGCATATCCAGGCCATCCCTACTTATAGAGTCTACTGACTCTATGATATCCATTGTATTTTCTGCTCATGCGCACAACTGAGTAGCCAAGAATTTGACTGGTAAAGATCGTCTAAATCAATAATGCATGCTCGTGAAATCTATACTAAGTCTATCCGCATCCGCTGACGGAGCTGAAATCGCTAGCTAGCTGCAGCCTTCAATAGCAAATCATAATGTAACACGGCTATACAGCTAGATCCAGCTAGATCTGGTGCAGAGAGAGTGCCTTTTGTCACCGGGACCTTTGGCAGCTACGTACACATTATTGAATTTTCCACTAATTTTCTGAAGTTCACAAAATTATATCATTATAGCTAGCCATGCACACAAAAGCAACTTTATAGATTGCACAATGTGCGCGCGGGGTATGTGCTCTACAGAGCTCTAGTTATCACTGTGTTAGGTAACTTATGTTTTCATTAATTTTGGTTAGAATTATGAGATTTTTGTGCATGATTAGTATAATTATAGTATAGGTACGTCTGTGACTGCTTGGTTTCTTTGTGCTTACTAGTATTTATGTGCATAGTGACCTTGTACCAGATGTTATAGCTTTATGTTTTGTGTTAAGTCAACTTTGTGTCTATGTGTGGGCTTGCTTGAGGTACGTCTTAGTCAGTGGCGGATCTAGGATTTGTTGAAAAGGGGCTGTTATATTCTTGCGCACGAGATTTTAGAAGCTACACCCACTTTCGGCTAAAATCACTCCTGTTTTCAGAATAACTACCAGCCCTACCAGTCCAATCGATGGATTTTGAACGAATTTTCTGCTAAAGCAATGGCTTCTGATCATACTTCCATGAACTACATTACAGAATCAAGAATCCTATGTTTATAACTTGCTAGCTTGTGATTGAGCGCTTGAATGTGCTGGCAGTGGGTGGGGCCAAACTTTACTCTCTATATTAAGCGCACATCATCTAATAGGCACATATTTCCTTACCACTGAGAATGATAAGCACATGCACTTATTAACCACTCTTTACCCATGTTTCTGGCTATGTTGACTAGTGATTTAATCGCTAGTTTTATAAGGATTCATACTAGTACTCCAGCAAGCTACTGCTGCCACCATACACATAAGCTATACATAGTTTAGTTGTAGCTAGCTTGTACAATCTGGATCTCTACCACACTCTGAAGAAAACGATCGTACAAAGTTCAGTAACCCTGATACTACCTATTTCAGCTATGTATAAGGCCACAGCAATTTAATTTCCTGTTTCTCATCCAATGACATATGAAAAATCAACGCGGGCAGGCGGCATTGTTTACAAACACAGCCAGAAAAACACAGCACTTGATATACAGGACAAGGCAAACTGACCCATTTTAATGCTTGTGCGCTTAAATTTAATTAGAATGACCTCGTGTGTTCAAGATGTACGTGACAGTAGCTGTATTCCATGGTGTGAGAGCGCTTCTTCCGTGGACTATGCATCTTGGCACAGTGGAACACACCTTCGTTCAGTTGCTGGAAGAAGTTCGCGGTGATCATGAGTGGCCATGGCTCGAACAATGAATGTATACTTGTTTGACAGAAGCCTGAGAATGCGCTAGTCTGTGAAAAACTACTGTTTAGGGAGCAACCCTAGGCCTTTAAGGCTTAAAAACGAGTAAGTTTAATGTTGGTAGCAGCTTCTCTGGGTCTGGAAACAAGGCTAGTCACTGAGCTGACTGTTTATATGCCGAGCCTGATATAGAGCTCGCCTATGCGGTGTGACCTAGTGAGGGGCGTGGTTACGACTCGTGCACAAGCATAAAAATTTAATTCAGCCTGTCATCCTGGACAAGTATACTATTACAGTCCAACCTCGATTATCCGAACCCCTTTGGCCAAGGGGAAATTTGGAACCGTTCGGATAAGCAAAAAGTTCGGATAATGTTGACCACACCCACTAGATCGATCATGCATGCAAAAACGTATCATTGACAGATTTATCGAGCATTTTGACGATTTTGATCCCATCCTCGATTGATAAAACGCTTAATTACCATGCATTTCTTTTACTTCTTTGAGCGTTAAAATTAGATTTGATAGCAGTGCAGCAGCTGGTTCTCACGTGGCAACGACGCGACGTAGGTTTACTGCGCATGCGCAATCCAGTCACGTGGTCACAATGTGTACTTTGACCCTGAATTTTCTTTGCATCTCGAGTTCGGATAATCGAGGTTCGGATAATCGAGGTTGGACTGTATTATACCACTACACCATTGAAACGAAGTTAAGAGTAATGAGAACATCATAATAACAGATAGCATTGATGAATTACACTAAAGAGGAACAAAAAAGAACAGAAACAAGTATAAAAAACAATGAAATTGAAGTGTTAAGTAGGGATGGGAGGGCTAAAAAGTATACAAACAAGATTTGTAGGGATAATCATGTCCACTATACATCCCTACGTTTGCTTTTTGAGTAAGAGCAGGAAAAAATAACCAGGCAGTGTGCAACATTCAATCTCCCCAACCCTACGTACGAGCCATAATTATATAGTAGCTATAGGGGATAACATTAATCTCTCTCGGTTAAGGATAGCACCAATGAATCATCATCAACAGGCACATGATAGCTATAATTGAGAAAAGCAAGCGTAGGGATGTAGAGTGGACATGATTATCCCTACAAATCTTGTTTGTATACTTTTTAGCCCTCCCATCCCTACTATACCCTTCAATTTCATTGTTTTTTATACTTGTAGTAATGCAGCTAGGCTTTAAAATAGTTATACCACGCCCCCTTGGGATACAAGGGATTTATTGCCTTGGCCCTCGGGTTTAGGAAATAAATCCCACACAGCCCTCGTGGGCACGGTATAACTACATAAAAGTAATGTACGGCGCCACATTTTGCATTGAAATTTCCATAGCCAAATTTTAATGAAAATATCACATTTATTTATAACATCACCCAGGAACAAGATAACTAATTTATAAATAATCAGCAGAAAGTTTGGGTTCTGCAAAATGTAAGAGTGAGGTGCATTTTAATTTTGGTTGAACATCACTATCATAAGCCCCTTGTTTATGTGCTTGCACCAGTATGCAGTATATACACAACTAGCTATAATTCAAAAAGCATCGCTAGACTCTAAAGTCAGTACTTTAGAATCCACACATAACTGACAACTTGCAACTGCTGCATGTGCATAGTTGACTTCTACACTTGTTACTTTGAAAGCCCATCACCCCATTTACAAACTCACGTCTGAAACTTTCATGTTCGCCAGATATTTCTTGTTAACTTCCACAGTCCCCACATGATATTCCTTATTACACCATCTTTCTTCTGCGGTCATAGTTGCAGACTTCAAGGTATTCTTTATTAGGGAGGTTCTCGTTGATGTTTGGAGTATATGAAGCTGCTTCTCAATGGACTGACAATATTTTATACAAGTATAAAAAACAATTCACAAGAATTATAAACAAATGTAAGATGAAGGGGTCATGCAATACTCTTAGCAGCATGCATTTATACTTAGAACCATAATAGCACAAGGTGGAATGTGTCGTGGCCAAATGTTAGGCTAAGCATGAATTGTAACCAGCATGAGTAGGTGTGGTTGGTATGGTATGTATGCACGGGCGATCGTACAGTGTGAATGTAGCATTTGTAGCTCTTATTTTACCGTACACGTTCTAATTAATGTGGCACTAAAAAAATACTAACCGACCTTGGATGGAAAATTAGCGTTCTGGTCCACATCAGCGTTATGAATAGATTTATTGTTTGAGTGCAATTGGAACTGATCCAAAAAAAGGAAAGTTCAATAATATAATATTATAGCAATGAAGAAATGGGTAGCAGCTAGTCAATGTACACGTCCAACTATAGGTTTATTGTCATCAGCTCTAGAGTACTAGTGTCACTGTGCTCTCTGACAGCAAAATTAATGATCGTCAGTGTTTCCATATTTATACCTTCAACGTTCCACTCATATATGTAGCATTTCTCTTAGTTTTAACCATGCACACAAGTTTCCAGAATTGCAATGTCTATGTACAGATTGCACAATGTGTGCACAAGGTATGTGGTTGTACAGAGCTTAGTTTTGCTATTAGTCATTAGTCTTAGTAATGGCAAAATAGCAGTCATGATCTACCATACTCACTCTAATTATTTGAACTTTTTAATAGCCCAAATGGCATGTTTAATTAATTTTCATTAAACATCCTGAACTTCAAGTTTTCTCACCTGTTTTAATCAACAGAACAATGTGGTACGTTAATTACATGGCAGGAGCTTGAGAAAGCTTCAATACAGCTGTTAGAGGCTTTCATCAAATAACGTGCCTACCATGTCTTAGACAGCATCTGAGGCAAAATTGTAGGGGTTGTCAGTCAAGAGATTCCAAAAAAACCTCTCTCTGCCCCAGACCTTGGAAGATATATGAACTGCTATAATTTATCTATGCTTGGATTTGTACATTGTAAATAACTATCCAATATACCGTAGATCTGGAAATTTTCGTGTAAATTAGAAACTTTCGTATGATAAATTTTCGTGTAAAAATTTTTTCGTAGGAACGACCCCTTACCGCATTAGCGTTAATAGTGCATGCTAATTATTGTAGCTACCATCCACTACAAAAATATTTTTACAAAGAAAATTTCCAGATTTACGGTATTCCAGTTTTGTTCACATTTCAGTCAGCAGATAGCTAGTGGCCAAACAGTACAGTCATTGATAAAAATTGTTTGTGAAACTTTGCTCAGTGATACTTTTGTTACACTGAAATTTTACTCATCATTAGGCAAGCAGTACCAACAGAGTCTCGTCAATCAACTGTTGTACATGTACTTGGTATTCAAAGCCTCTAGCTGCTTTCTCAGATCTTGTGATAACTGTCAGACATCGGACATTTTCCGAACAAATAGCCAGTATGCCCGTATGTCCTGTCATTCACTTGATTATCCAGACACTTTAATTTTCGTTCAATCAATACAGCATTCAATAGCGCAGTGTCCGACTAGCATCCTGTTTACTACCTTAGGCTGCACTGTAGTAGCTATCACAGTGTCAACTATGACTTTGGAGGCTGACTTAGGGTGAGCGTAGCACCCATGCACCAACTACATAGCAGCTGTGAAGTTTAATGTAGTTAACAAAGGTACCAGGCTCGGCCCCTAGCAGCCACAGCTGCATAGCAGGGTGCAGCTGGATAGCTACGTAAAGTTGAATTATCCAGTGTTGTTACCTGGTGTGTCAAGAGTACTGCCGTGTCTATCGCCATTTACCAGTCCCAGGTGGTACCCCCACACGATAGGGCAAAGATGGCCACAACACCACTGCCATTCATCGCTGAACAGCTAGCCTGGTTAAATGCCACATTCGCCAACCAGCTTGTTCCCGGCTCAAGCTGGCTGATGAAACAACTCGAGCAGATCTCAGCCAGGGTACAGGTGATGGGCAAGATGGTCAAATTATATTTAATTGCGTGCGTGTGGTAAACCACGCCCCCTCCACCATCATCATACTGCAGGGTGCACCACGATACAGATATCCGTGCATCAATGCATCAATGGGGAGGCTAACCACCTTACAGGGCAACCTTCACAACAGGCACCTGGGAATGTATGTTTACTACATGTGGATCCACTAGTACTGGATCACATACACAGCACACTCACCCCGCTCCTCCTCACAGGTTTCAGCAACTCATCTCACAATGCTGGCCACAACCTCCCACTCTTCAATCCAAACACGGCCGGCAACCTTAACCCTACTCCGGCAGGCAACCCAATGACAGATCTGGATCTGCTGGCACCTGCAGTGGCAGCATCACTCAAGCCACCCAAAGTTACTGTAGTGCCATTCTCTAAAGAGATCACAAGCCCGTTACAATCCAGCTGCCTCCTTGCCACTAAAGAAGATTCTCGAGTTAAAATTAGTGGAGACGTTGGAGATTACTATAGACAAGGATCACATTCAGACCCCCCGCCCACCTGCCTTCCCCACCTCAGCCACCGTGGCACTTATTGCACACGTGCCGGTATTTGCAGTGCTGACTCCTGCACCTGCCCTCATTGTATTATGGCATATCTTGTCAGAGATGGCTGGTAGTGACGTTGGGGCTTGGTACTATGGAAGTATGCATCCTGGCTACATTGATATGTTGGGGAACGCCAGTGTCAGGACCCAATCGAAGCCACACTCCCCACAGGTCCACCCTCCCCTTCCACAGGGCCCCTGCTGCTAAGCCATGATAGCCTGTCATGATAGTCTAGCTGTCACGGCTACCTCAGAACCTTTGACAAACGTGATTTATAATAACCTTGCACTTAATCAAAATGAATTAGTATGAATTAATAATTAATCACTTTCTTGCATGCCACTTTCCATTAGCGTGAAGTTTAATGTCTCCACCGTAACAGTGTGACGGCCCGCTGGGGCCACCATAAAGTATCAATCATGCATTAACATACCCATCACAGGCTGGGCCCATCAATACACATACATGGCCGATTTATTATGCCTAGACTATTGCAGACTGGGAAGCACTCCCACAACGCAAGAGCTCCTGCCCATGTCAACGCCTCTCATACACAATAACTGGACAATAATCCTAGCAGATCACCTGGACCAAGAATTCGTGCAATATATCTATAACAGTATCAAACATGGGCTCAGAATAGGGTTTCAAGAGGATCTCCATTAAGGTCCGCCTCTTCCTACATGGTCGCCAACATCCAGATATCATCTCAGACTATCTGCAGAATGAGCTATCTCTACGCCGAATGTTAGGTCTGCACTCTAATACCCAGTCCCTACCCCCACTTGGCTACAGTTGATAAATGGATTCTAGATCATGATAAGACTTTGAACACTGCTAACTTATATAAAGGCTGACAGACACCACATTTGGCTGCTAAAACGTAGCATTTGCAAATGATTCGAGGAGAGAATAAAAGGCTCTCAAAACTTTAACCCAGCTTTCATAGATGGCACTAGCAACCTAAGGACCACAAGTTTCAGAGACCATGCCAAGAGTGACATGCACAACAGAGCTTGAGAAGGGAGCAATATACTAGTGCAGACTACTCGCCGATTGCAAGAGCTTTCTATAGAATGGATCAATCTGTAAAGACATGAAATTTGCCGTGGCTTATACGATTGCTAGCATTCACCAAAATGAAACCTTTGTGCCAATTGCAAAAAAGAACGACATGGGGTTAGCCTAGAAGAATGCTGCAAAATTAACCAAGCATGTGCTACTTTTTATCGGGTACATAGCACAAGATCTGCAAAGCCAACTGGGTGAGTCACTACATGTAGTGATTGACTACAGAACTTAAGTAATTGCTAGTATTAGTATTATGTAATCTTTGTTAACTAGTCACAGGTTAAAGGTTATGGGAATGTAGGTACTTACGCCTTACTGATTATGTCAACATTATAGTGTTAGGTATTGAATTGTGTAAGTGTTAGATGTTATAGAAGTTTCTGTGCTTATTGGTTTTGTATAAAAGTAGCGCTGTTTTGAGTTGTTGTCAGAGTTGATCTTTGATGCATAATAGTATCATGTAATACAGTTATTACACTACATAAAGCTAAAATTTATAGCATTCAAATGGATGGTACGTAGTACCGACTCGGGTAACAAAGAAGAGGAGCTCTTCTTGGCTGTGTATTTTGAACCCTTCAGCATAACTATCTGGTGCTTTGCACATAGGCTTGAATTAGCGTATAAAGGATGCCTTTCTTTGAGGCGGATGACTTTCTTTTATTGGGGCGAGCCTGAGCGAGCCCCACATAAACGGTACATCTATGCGCGAATTATATATTATTATGGTACGTCGGTCACGCGAAATTATATCCCAACAAGGCTCTATGGAACATAAACGCGAAATATTGTATTGCGCATTCTCGTGCCTGGGCTACGGGCCGTATATACGCAGTTCTAATTTAGCGAATTTCAAATTTACACCAGTGCTTGTATTGTAAGATCACAGATCACAGATTGATGATCGAGCAAGCTATTTACCGTACCGCACCGAGGAGGAGAGAGCGAGACAGAGCTCGTCGTCAACTCAACAGTGCAAGGACCATCTAAGAACACGATAGAGATAGACATGCTGCATGCTCATTGACTCTGACAACAGAGGCAGCTAAAAAATTATTCGGACCGTTGGCACTGTAGGATAGACACTATGTGGAGGGGACTTCATGCAGCTGCATAGGCGTACACGGCACTATGAGACTGTCTGTCATTGAGCTCATGAGTCTGCTTGGACTCTGAGCTGTGTCGGTGGTCTTCAAGATCTATCGTGTTATGGTTTTACTGAAAGTTTTCGAGTCTCAGCTACTGACAGAGACTTTCAGAGGCTCAGCTCAGGCTCGCCCCAAACAGGCCCTGCGTGACACTAGTTATATATATACAATGAAAAATATTTTTCAGACGATCAATTTTCTTATAATATAGTCCGTGTCCTAACCTGGAGGGCATAAAAGATGCGCTCTCCTACAAGTTCAGAAGACTCATGATTGGTCAGAATTGTTGTGCCGTGTGCACAAACAAGGTTGCCAGGGCCTAGGGACCATAGAGATGCATTCTCAAGCGCTTGAGCTCGAGCGAGCGGCGCAAGCGCCGCGCATTTCGACAGGCCTGCTCGGCAGGCCACCGAGCCTCGAGCGTAGCGAGAGGCGATGTCTGCTCTCTGTCATGGTCTGGTGGTAGATTCGACGTTCGAGCGGAGTGAGAACGTCGCCATTACACGAGCAGCTACACAGTGAGGGGTGTGGTCTTCATCTGCGCATGCACTGTACTAACTGGCACTCGATTGTACAATAGCATGCTGTTAGTAGTGTTCAGTCATATTATCCCATGATTGTGACATCAAACATACTTGTATGTGTACTATATATGTTTATTTCAAGTCACCCAAAAAGTGTAAAGAATTGGAGGATGTAGTATCAGAGCTGAAAGAATGCGTAAGTACATCTGAATTTCCTGCTAGTGGTGGACTTACGTGCCTGTGGCACTCGTTTTATTGCACACAAGGTATGTACTCTGGAGAGGATTCTAGACAGATTTGGGGCTTACTTAAATCGCTTGCTCTTATTGAAGATCCTAAAACCTAACCAGTTGACAGATAGAAGCTGAAGGGGTATGTCACAAAATGGAGGGATGGTAAAGTATTGCTAGGTTGTGCAATATTTATTATTTCATGACATTGTGAAATTCACCAGGGTGTTGAAACCATATAACTTGACCAATCCTCAGCTTATATTAAGAGCAAAGACCACATCGATTCCATATTGGCTTGCATGAATATAGCTCTGCTGATTCTACCATACTTACTCATGCCTTGAAGGTTCTAGCCACTCATGGATGGCAAAAGACTGAGGATGCTTCATTTGGAGTAGAAGCCTCCATGCTTTAGCTGAAAGGTTTGCTATTTCCCTTCAAGATCGAGGCAAAAGTTAACTGTGCCTTGCTTGAACAGGAATGGGAGGACATGGTTTACTATGCCAAAGAGTATGCTAATCTCGTGCAAGACCCATACCGAGTAGTGTGGTGGAAACTATTCAATTCTTCCGATGCCACTATGTGGACTAATATACTTACCTTGGTAGAACTTACTTTCTGCATCCCATTATCAAATGGTGATGTAGAAAGATGTTTTTCACAGCTTAAACTCACTAAAAAAATATAAGGGTTAGCTTGGGAGAGGATACACCGGATCAATTTCTCCGTATCGTAATCAATGGTCCTCCCTTCAAGAGATGGGGTCCTACCAAGGCTGTGGGACTATGGTGGGCAACAAAACGAGAAGGGTAGATGCCAGTGGTTATTCAGCTCCAAGAAAGCGCAAAGACCAGTCACAATCTCAAGAGAACAAAAAAAATTGACTGGAATCTTTCAGAGTGGGAAAACTGGTTAGAGAGTGATTCTGACAATGACAAGGAATCTGAAAATGACTTGGACCTCTCACCCTAAGTACTATAACTACACAATCATTTCATTTACACTTATCCTAAACTTACACATCTCATCGTGCACCTACATGTACATGTACATTGTACTGTTCATTAATTTAATCGTTATAGTGTATATTGTGAATGGATATCGATTTAAGAATTTATAATTAAATTTCTCGACATCTGAGTAGGTCTGATCATTTTGAAAACACCAGGACATTATGTCCTTGCATTTGAAAAAGTTACTATGAGCACTGACATAGTAACAATCTCTCCTCTTCTTTCCAAGGTCCCCAGGTCCCCCAGGCAGACTCACATCCCACCGCAGTGTCTCACCAGCTCCTGGATCTCCTCCTGGATACCAGAGCGGACTGGACCTCTCCTCCCTGGCGCTGACTGTTGAGTACTACTTTGAGAAAGGATTAGTTCCATTGACTCAGAAACCTACCACGCAGCCACTAAACGTTTCTACTCCTTCTGTACCACACAACATCACGGATCCCTTTCCCCTTTCAGAACAATTACTCTGCTGCTTCGCCTCATACCTAGCCGCACAAAACCTGGCTCCGCAGATGGTGAAATCGTACCCACCAGCCCTACGGAGTCTACAAATATCGATGGGATTGCCCAATCCTCAAGATCATTCCTCACTGCCATTGCTGAAGAGGGTACAGGCAAGGGCGAAGCTCCTTAAAGGCGCATCCAAATATTCATCTTCCAATTACATGTACGGCACCCATCCTAATCAAGAAAAGCGATGAACGGCTCAGTTCATCTCACCGCGAGAAGACAGTCATATGGGCAATCACCTGAACAGCTTTCTTTGGTTTCTTTCGATTGGGAGAACTCCTCCCAGAATCAGTGAGATCTTTTAATCCTTCTACAGATCTTGCATGGGGCGATGTGGCAGTGGACTCCCACGACGGCCCTTGGATGATGCCTGAAAAAGTCAAAATGCAACCAGTTCAGTGTCGGCTCAGACATCCTGGTGGGCGTCACCAGTTCAGATCTCTGCCCCATTACAGCCATTCTCAGTTACATAGATGTACGAGGCAATCAACTACGTGCATTCTTTCTCAACTCCCCTCACAGGCCAGTCACAAAACATTGGTTCGTGGGAGAGATTCACTGCATTTTTGGGTCTCTCCAACATGAGTATGCCGGGCATAACTTCAGAACTGGGGCAGCAACAGCAGCAGCCATGGCAGGCATAGAGGACTCTATAATACAGATCCACAGTAGGTGGCACAGCACGGCTTTCCTCCGGGTACATCCACACTCCCAAGGAATGCCTTACCTCCTTAACAGCCATTTTGGCAAGCGCACGCTGCGCAATATAAACGTAACATGACGTCACGTAAAATGGCCAATTATTGCATTCCAGCAGAACAACTCCGTGTATAGCTAGTCACCAGACCCTTTCCCCCTGCGTAAGGGTCTGGCTGCGTGACACTAGCACGCGCTAGCCTCTAACTAGGTTCGCTATATCGCGCTCATGCTCGCACTGGCCTAGCTTGCGCGGGAGAGCCTGGCGCTTAGCTATGGCTAAGCTAGCTTGGCTAGACTAGGCTCGAGGCGTTACATACGTAGCTAGCTATAGCTAGCGCACGCCACTGACGACGGTCACATGACTTCACCATGGCAACACATTATGAGCATGCACATTATATGACAAAATAGTGTATCAGACACACCCTTTTCGTTAATGTGCCGTACACACCCACCATTACGTACGGTAATAGTAGAGATAATGCAAATTAAAGGAGCGTGTCATGGACCTGCGCGCTACAAAATGGAGTGGATTTGTACTCAAACTAAGACGATAGGTCAAGGCAGTCTTGAGTTAGCCCTGGTAATGAAGAAGAAAGAAAGACTGACAAATGGCTACTTTTTGAACATCTTGTTCTGGCATGTACAATTGGTTTGATGAATGATCCTGGTCTCAACAGATATATATAATTTGCTGGAGATTCTAATTTTGGCACTTAGAAAATTCACAAAAGTTACCTGTTTTGAGATATTTGGGTGTTTATAATGTATTACGCAAAGGTGTTTAACAGGCTAGTAGTCAGAAGGACCCAAGTTCGAATCTTGGCTGGATCCCGGAATTTTTTTCCAGGATCAGCATTTCTCTCATCTCTAGCTTATCATGCGCATGAAGCATCAAAAATCCGAGCGTAAGTGTTGATGAGCTAATCATAGAGTCGGCAGACTCTATAAGTAGGGATGGCCCGGATATGCCATATATGTAATACATTACAAATACCCAAATATCTCAAAATAGGTAATTTTGTGAAATTTCTAAGTGTGAAAATCAGAATCTCCAGCAAATTGTACATCTAGCAAGACCAAGATCATTCATCAAAACAATCGTACATGCCAGAACCAGATGTTTGAAAAATAGCCCATTTCACATTCTTTCTTTCTTTTTCATTATGAGAGCTAACTCAAGACTGTCTGGACCGCTCGCCTTAGTTCTCGTATAAATCCACTCTATTTTGTAGCGCGCAGGTCCATGGCACGTTTATTAAGCGTTCTCTCGACAGTTATACGTAATGGTGGGTGTGTATATGGCGCATTAACTAATGGGTGTGTCTGATACGCCATTTTGTTATACAATGCACATGCTCGGAATGTGTTGCAATCGTGAAATCATGTGACTATGGTCAGGGGCACGGTGCGCGTGATGCAGCATCAACTGTACCGCACGCGTACAATGCAACTGGCCTGGTTCAACCGCTCAGCGCTCAGACACTTGCAGCGCTCAGTTCTAGCCTCTAGCTAGGCGCCAGGCTCTCCCGCACGAGCTAACTATAGCTTAGTTAACTAGGCCAGTGCGAGCTGAGCGCTATACAGTGAACTAGGTATCAAGAGGCTCCTCAGCAGTCAGCATAACAGCCAGTTCACAACTTGAAGAGACACCGTGGCACCACTACCTGGGCAGCCTTCTTTGTCAGCCACCTTGGAAGGGTGTGGCTAAGACTTTGCGGGAACACGTAAACTTCGGTACCTCCCATCTACTAGCTGCTTAATTACACTGAGAGTTGAATGAGCAAGCCAAATAAGATGGCACTGCCATGATGAATTATGCTAAGAGCAATAAAAAAAGAATAGAAACAAGTATAAAAAACAATAAAATTGAAGGATGAAGTAGGGATGGCAGGGTCAAAAAGTACACAAACAAAATTTGTAAGGCATAAGCATCTGACGCTTGCTTTTTTTACAGGGTGCAAAAATAAATAAAACTGACTATTCTGAACCATCGTGACAACCAGAGAATGCACTCGACAAATACATCAACATTAGCTAACTGGCGCATAATAATCAAGAAAAACAAGCAAAGGGATGTATAGCAGATGCTTATGCCTTACAAATCTTGTTTGTGTACTTTTTGACCCTGCCATCCCTACTTCATCCTTCAGTTTTTTACCCCGCGCGCATGCGCAAGGGGTAAAGTAATCGGTCGTGTCGTCGTTGTTAGCACAAAAATCGCCGTATCTCGATGTCTAGGCACCTGAGCGACTAATAAGCACAACGAATCAGTCGCATTTGGCGAAAAACGAGCTTCAGTGTGCCTCAAATTGAGGGATATGGTCCACGAGCATCACAAATAGTGTCTTTTTGTTAGCCTTCGTAACCACGCCTATCGACAGTGCCCACTCAATGCATTATGCATACACTTTCTGCTCATGCGCATAGCATTGAATAATTATGGATGGTAAAGGTCGTCAATAACGCTAGTGGCACGCGTTTGGTGGACTGGAATGCAAAGGCCAAAGCCCCATCGAATCAGAATGTAAGATACCTATATCTACCTAGTCTAGATCTAGTGCAGAGAGACATTCAATGATGTTTTGGCTGATATCACCAAGAGCCCTAATAGTATATTATATAACCAGGGGCTTATGGGGTCTATATTAAAGTCCTTGATATAACCAAGCAACAACAAAAGCAGACCTATAGATTGCGCAATGTGCGCGCGGGGTATGTGCTCTATAGAGCTCTAGTTTTATACTTGTAGTTCTTCAGGTGCTAGGATTCAATGGTTACTTGTGTACTCACAGTTCTTATTCTTAATTTATGGTATTCAGAAATACCCTCAGGCCCTTAGTAGCACCCTCAGGATGCTATCACCTTGGGCCTTTAGGTCTCTAAAATGCACAGATCCCTTGGAGTTGATATTTAGCTACACGTACTATAGCATGTACAATCTTAATTTAACTATAGTACATGTACACAATTGTTGTACCTCAACTTTGATGGACAGTTGATGAACAAGATTCTTCAGTTCCTCTACATCTTTCATTGCTGTAGAATTATATCCCTTAGTTTGTGGGAGTCTAGGACTATCACAGTCATTGCATAAGGCTAGCTCAGTATCAGAAACGTGTGATACTACGTCATAACAGGATATGCTGCTATAACTTTCTGTAGCACCACTGCTCATTTCCCTCAGAGGTTGGGCATCAATATCATCATAGCTAGAATCAGTTTCACTGCCACCGATTGCCGAGTCATCTATCCTCTTTGTAGCTTTTGCACAGTGGTCAAGTAACATACGAGATTTTAAGTCCTCAGCCGAGTCTTTCAAGTGTGCACGTCCTTCAGCTTTGTGAGAAGATCGAAAACTTGAAGGAAGTGTTTGATACCCAATCTCAGTCTGGCTTCTTGATCCTTGCTGCTTTACTGGTACAGGAGGTCTAATTTTAACATTTTGTGATCGCATTGTTTGAGTTGTGCTACTTTTTTGAACCTCAATATCCTTTACTGGTAGACCTGTATAACATTGTATGGGAATAATACAAATATCTACATTCATACAGTTTTGCAGGCTGAAGTGCTATACCATATTATAGGTAGAATTTTACGCATGTGAAAAACTTATATGATTTTGGAAAATTTCGCCTCTCAATAAACTATTTATACTATATACAACGAAAAATATTTTTCGAAAGATCATTTTTCTTATATACATGTATATTCCATGTCCTAACTTGGAGGGCATAAAAGATGACCTCCTACAAGTTCAAAAGGCCCACGATTGGTCAGAATTGCAGTGCCGTGTGCACAAACAAGGGTGGCCATAGAGATGCATTCTAGAACAAACGGCGCCAAGTGCCGCATGTTTCGAGAGGCCTGCTCAGCAGGCCACTGAGCCTTGAGTGAAGCAAGAGACGAGGTCTGTTCCTTGTCATAGCCTGGTGGTAAAATCAACAGAGCGAGAACATGCATAGATAGTATGCTCACAGTATTAAAGCTCTAAAATTTATACAGTATCATCTCCCTAGCTGTATGTTGACAGTGTGCATGCCAGCTGCAGCAGCACGAACTTTGAACCTATTACTTCGTAGACTACACCCCTCGATGCAGGTCAATAGCAGCTGCTCGAATTCACCACTGCAATGGCGTTGTAACTCATGCATTTTAGTATAGGTAATCACATGAATTCGAGTGCAATTTGGGAAATAATTGCACTCGAATTCATGATATTGCATGTTAATCATAATATAGTACAGTTAGCAAAGGAGCTATGGGGCAGCCACTGTTGTAGCTGAGGCACACTGGCCAACCACAAAAATGTTGCTGTAAGGTCAATGTTGGTAAGTGGTCGACGAGTTCAACAGTCACAAGAAGCTATTGTGCTAACTGAAGTCTTGACCACACCTCACTGTCATATGCATGCATGAGCCGTTTGCCGTTTCACTCGCTTGTTCTACAGCTCAGCATTCTGATAGCAGAGCAGACGCATAGATACAAGTGAAGAGGAAGGGTCTAGCTTGATGATTTCTACAAAGCCTTCTCTGTCGATCTCCACAACGCCATGGTGGCCAGCTCAGCTATCCGCCATTCAAGGACTCATTTACCATTGCTGGGCTGGTGCTTGTTGCTATGATTGTACGGGCAATCTGATTGGTCCAGCGCGCGCCGCTGTCGGTCAGTAAGTGTGCAATCACTAAGCAAAATTATAATAAGTGTACAATTAAGAAAATAATTACACACTTAGTCTATGGGACTTTTGTATAGAGATAAAATAACTATATGATTATAGCCACATTATTCCATGATTGTGACATCAAACATACTTGTTATTTATGAATAATATTATGGCTGCATGATTCCTAGCCTCGTACCCAGGCCCTTTGAGGAGGAGGAGAAAGGGCATGGTACACACTGTACGCGCATGCACGAAGTTTATGGAGCATTTTCTAGTATAATTCGCCGGATATTGTCGCTACCACACGGTCGGATGCGTACGAACAACGTATACTAAGCATCCCATGGCATCCGAAGTCAGTGAAGCCTACAGACAGGATATTTCTAAAGAATATCATACGGAAGACTTTCTTCGCTCTCATTTGACTTTAAACAAACCTTCTTGAGCTTCAGAGATCTGACTAAATCCCTTCGCTGCCGTTGGACAACTGCCTCTGTGTCGATACTTTCGATTTATTCATAAAAAAAGTCGACTAAACGTGAGTCGAGGTCCTTCTCATAGCTTCTTTCTGTCGATGTTGCTCGCTTGTCATAGCTAAATTGGTCACAACAGGCGTCTTGAGCCCAAAACGCTGCCAGCAAAAATGATTTTTAGGCATATACCTGAGGTCAAGGTTCACATTTACGGATAGATAAGCAGACAAAAATACGAATTCCCAGCTTTTACTGGGAAAATAACGCATGCGCACATAGTGTGTACCAGGCCCTTTCTCCTCCTCCTCAAAGGGCCTGGGTACGAGGCTACATGATTCCACACTGGTATGGACACAAGTGGAATTAGTTTATCAAGTTCACTTAGCCACTATCGTTATGGTTGTTCTGTGTGTCCACCTGTTATCAAGCTAGCTGCTACATACATGTACCTAGTTTGTGAGTCCAACATGCAGTGTTATAAGGTTCCTCTTGGCGTTCAAACACATGACTTGTGTGGATTTCGCTGAAACCACTTTGTTAGCAATTTCAGCATCGTTTGTTGACGCTAAGTTTCTTGACTTAATTTTCTCCAAGTGACACAATCATGACATTCTATTTATACGTAGCTAGCGGTAGAGCTAGAGGTACGGTATGCAACTATGTATATGTATACGATTACGTGTGTATTATAACCCTCAGCACATGCACTAGGATTACAGTAGTCATGTCTGTACCAAGCTATTCAACTGCTACAAACCTGGTGTATGGTGTTAGACGGTCGCTTAGAGTGGTGTAATTGGATTTTATGCTAAAGGCATGCGTTTAAACTACTCAGCGAATAACCATGATAAGGACATAGTATAAGTGGTTTAATTGTACTATGACCACAAAGACAAGTGTGCCTATTATTAATTCATGCATCATCTGTCACTATAGTCACTCCAATGGGCAGCTGGATCTGGTACATGTATCTGTGGGCTGTTGGTATGGCATCAGCTGTTCTAGCTGCTAGCGCTATAGCTCAGTTTGCGTATATACACAAGAAAAAGTTCGTACTCACTGGTCTTCTGCTGCTAGTATTTTTGGCTACTTGGAGCAGATAACAGATTGCACTATGTCCAGACTAAGCAAATGTTCTTATGGGGTAGTGTCCCCAAGCTTCTTGGAAAGTGTAAAAATCCATCCCAATCGTCCTGAATCCAATCTAGAAATGGATGACCACCCTTATTTTGGTTGTTCCTTCAGCGAAAATACCGTATTTTCTCGTTATTAGGCGCATTTCGCTTATAAGCGCATATTCGTTATTAAGCACATGTTATTTTGTTGGCCTAAGCACTCGTTATTAGGCGCATTTCGCATATAAGTGCATACTGATATTATGTGACCATTGACCTCGATATCTGCACGCTTGCTAGCTTGCCCAGGGCTCCAACCTTTCCAAGTTAGTCGAAATTACGATGGCTACTGTCGATTCTCAGGTTCTTCCAGCAACGAACGCCATTTCGACCTGGGCAGAATGCAGCAACGTGAACGATCGTGCGATCGATCGATTGGCCACGCCCCCTAAATGATACCACGAACGCGCATGTGTTTTTGATGTAGCTATTGTTTGTTAGGTGCATCTCGCTGTTAGGCGCACTTCGTTATTAAGCGCAGGTTTTCTTCCTGTGGAGATATAAGTGCATGCGCTTAATAGCGAGAAAATACGGTAGTGCTGCTCATGCTCGACCTCCTAAGCCGGCGAAGAGAAAGAAAGCTCTTAATTTGAAAAAACGAGGAAAGAATGATCCCATGAATGAATCTATCCGATGAAGAAATCTGTTTTGTAGTATCTGAGGATCAACATGACCAACTAGCTAAGGGATTCATTCCAATAAACACTGGAAAGCCTACCAGCTGGGATATCAATAACTTTAGTGATGGGTGTAAAGAGTGGTTGACTCAAACAAACTGAAACCTACCAGTACTGCAGCTGGGCAGTACCCAGGTGGGCTGTCCTAGACCAATTATTGGCCAACACTCACTTAACTACAAGGTGGTATGTGTAATATACTACAGTTTACAAGGATATACGGATTTAATTATCCGCAGTGCGTTTGCACAGCAGTATACAGAGTAAGATACTCTCCCTCTCTTCCTATTATGTACTCTTGATATTATGCCTTAGATGATTTCCACTAAGAGTAACATCCAGGCACCAGGCTAGCATCTGTGCACGACTATATGGACAGTGAACACTCGTGTCAAAGATACATGCATATGCTATGCTATTAAATTTCATAATTATTATTAAAACAAGTATAATATTATGTTTAATGTCACAATCATGGGATAATGTGGCTAGCATGCATGATCATGCACAAACAGTATCCTGCCTGGGCAAGATTGCCCATTAGTACCGTGCGCATGCGCAGATGGAAGCGGTTGCAAAGGCCACACCCCTCGTAGCAAGCAGCTCCAACTAAGTGTGCAATGGCGACGTTCTTGCTCTGCTTGAACATTGCTACCAGACTACTGACAGGTATGACAAAGAACAGACCTCGCCTCTCGCTTCGCTCGAGGCTCGGTGGCTGGCGCCTTTCAAACACGCGGCACTTTCGCGCCAATCGTTCAACAATGCGTCTCTAGCTGTAGCTATGGCCCAAGGCATTAAGGCCACTCTTCTTTGTGCACACGGCCCTACAGTTCTGACCAATCCTGAGCCTTGTAGTGCGGACTTTCTCTCCGCGTTCATAGCAACCGGGTGCATCCAAGCCCTCATATAATGACACCGACTATGTTCGTCTGAAAAATATTTTTCGTTATAATATAGCATAATTAATACTGATGATTGACTTTCACTACAGTAATACATAATAGTTAGACACTGTTTAGGAGGTTTCTACGTGATTTAGAAGACCGAAGGACTCTATGTAGAGAATCCCGAGCAAAGCGAGGGTTCTACTGAGCACTGAGGTCTTCTAAATCACGTAGAAACCGACTAAACAGTGTCTAACAACTTTAGATCCTAGCAACAATGCCCATAGGCTTGACATATAAACTGCTACCTAGCAACAATCCTAACCACAGGCAACAATATTTTACAGGTTTATATGGAAAATTTACAGGTTTATATGAGCTTTTTACAGGTTTATATGAGAAATAGATACCTGCTCCTGACCAATCAGATAACAGTATTTGTTACAACTAGGATCTAAACGTATTTATAGATTGGAATTCCATGGCATCTGCCAAGGGTTTAGTTCCGCTATGTTGATACGTTAAAATCTTAGCCTCCTCACAATGTCCAAATTGTAGTCAGTGGGGTGTTTTATAAAGAAATGTTCCAAGAACGAATCAGAGATGGTAGCGACGGTGTTATGGCAATGAGAGCATGCCTTGTCTCCGAACATTGGCTCACTGGCTAGAGCTCAATACACACTCTGCATGCACAAGCCTGGTACCCCAAATACCATACCCAAGAGCCTCATCACATGGCATTGCTGTACCATTGGGAAGAGCCACACCTCTCATCAACTCATTCCTGAAGATAGCTGGCCGACTAAATTGAAAGAAGGCTGTTTTGGACCACGTAGTGATGAGTAATTTGTTTAGGGAGCGAAGGTTAGTATTGGTAGCTACCATTCAGTTGTCATTGAGCACTCGAGCTCTATGTGCCGGCGCACACCACTAACAGTGACATCATCTATCACATGACTTCACCATTGCAACACTATAATATATGAGCATGCACACTATATGACAAAATGCGTATTAGAGATGACCAGTTGTGTGAAATGTGCTGGATAAACCCACAATTTATCAACCGTCATGATAACGCAAAAAAGCGTGCCATAGACGTTCGCTCAACACATTGAGTGTATTTATAAGGTGAAAGGTCAAGGTAGTCTTGAGTTAGTGCTAGAAAAGACGAAAGAAGAATTAGAATTTGTATTTTTTGTTTAAATAGCTGGTTCAATTGTTTCCATGGATGTGTGGGGGGTTGATGGATAGCTATTCTGGCAAAGATGAGTTTAGAATCTTAAAAGTTTAGCTGCTCTGAATTATTAACTTTTTTGTAATGTATTACATGTATATGTGGCATATCCGGGCTATCCCTACTTATATAGATCAAGAGTCTACCAACTCTATAATTTACTCGATCAGACGCTGCGGCTACTATTTATTAATTGCATTGCCCGAGTTTGTGTGATGTTTATTCAAGAGCGATGACTATTCGAGAGAGGCGTTTAATACCAGGAGCTGCCAGAGAGGTAATCCGTACAGAAATGGTTGACTGACACCACTGAACTAGGAGAT
The DNA here is from genome assembly GCA_963930775.1 of Cliona cf. orientalis. NCBI lineage: Eukaryota > Metazoa > Porifera > Demospongiae > Clionaida > Clionaidae > Cliona > Cliona cf. orientalis. The sequence continues at coordinate 3,607,824 of OZ005694.1, read as the reverse complement.
TCTGGCCCCTTTGCTGATGTACGTGTAGGAGAAGGTTAGACCTTGTTCTATCAAGTTTTTTCATTACTTTTCTTGTACTGCCATTGAGAACTAGTCACGAGGCATGTTTACATGCTAATGTGCTTCTCAAACAGTAAGTGTGGCAAAGGTATATTTGAGAGTGGCAACTATCGTTCAGCAATTCCGGAGGTGTGGTGACCATTCGAGAGCAGCGACTAATCAAGAGTGGTGTCTGATCGAGCGAATATTATGGTAATCGTTTTATTAGCAAATCAATCTGATTGCAGCAGGTGGGCTGGGAGTATGGTCAGATTGTGGTAAGGAGAGATACATGTACTGCTGGGTTAGAGATGCAAGTGCGAGGTTAAGGCTTGCAGGAGGGGATGGTGCAACAAATCACAGGGTGTGGTGGAGTAGGTCATCCTGCCAGGAGGGGTGTGGCGCAGCAGGTCATGCTACTATGTGTGGAGTAGCAGCAGGCAAAAATAAAGGAGCATCATACGGCTGGTAGTGTCTCACTGGCCAGGGGTGGTGGGTAGGTCCAGGAGTGCTGCAGGTGGTGAGGTGTGTGAAGCAGTCACCCCTACAGTTGACAGGAAAGGATACACTAAATGAGTGTACAGGGCACTCTGCCAGCATGGGAGCAGTATAGTGTATTAGTCCATTGGGAAGGAAGAGAACCAGTATCATTGAATTTGTTATATGGTTTGTTGGTGTTTGAACATTGGTGGCAGTTTACACAGCTAACTTGTGGCAATGTACTGGGCTGTCGCTGTGGTCACCAGTTGCAGAATGATCTAGGCATACCAATCACAGAGCATAGATTTATTACACGCAGTGCACCACCCCCTTCCCCCCCCCCCCCCCCCCCCAGTCAATCCGCTAATAGCGCTGACTGTAAATATTTATTTGCAATGCCCATGTCACGTGACCACACAAAACTACGCCATGTGCGCTCTGAAGAGGGCAGCTGTTGTGACTCACTTTGGAAGCATAAAAAGGCTGTGTTTGCACCGAAAATGGCCCTATAAGATGAGTTGAGGGATCAGTCTAGCTGAAGAAACTTTTTTGGAGAGCTAAAATTTAGTTTCAAGTCGAGCATGCCGAGGAACGTTGACCAGTGACTTACCTATCAGTTCAGACCGTGTACAAAGATGTTTGTCTGTCACGGCTTACAAAGGTAGTACACAGAAGATCACTATGCCAGGTGAAAACATAATAATTAACGCTCGGCGCATGCGCACAAGGGTTACAGTAGTCTGTTTGTCTGTTAATTACCGCTCTACTGCCTGCGTAGGACACTTATGCAACAAAATGAATGTACCAGCCAATTTTGCGCCAAACTCCAAAGGTTTTCAACTGAGGGATTTCACTAAAAAGCTTTCTCTCACGAGTTATATATCTTATTCTTTGTCTTCAGCATAGCGAGGTCAGCCGTTTTTCAGTTCCCAGTATAGTAAACTATGGTTAAATCCCCTCTGTATACTACTTGTGGTAATGCCTATAACCATATATCACTGAAGGATACAGTTCATAGGCTATATATAGAGCATCTAAGGAATGCAATCTGTATAGTTGCCACGTACGTGGCAGTGCATGTCTAATAAAAGCCCACCATTCATCTTGGTCATAGCTTTTCCTGAAGTGATCGAGCCTGGGTTTGAGGCTAGATCATAGCTATATGGTCTCATCTTAGAATTGAGTAAGTTGCCTACAGTGTACTCATGAACTATCCTGTCATAGCCTTGTAGTGCATGAGGCCAAACTTGCATGCATATGGTTGTATCTTGATGACAGCATTAAACTAGCTGTCGGCAGTCCTAGCAACCTGGCCAGTATTACTGCTTTAATGAATAACAGCTCACACACATCAGTAAATAGTAATCACTGCAAGAACACCCCAGAACGTCATTTGCACAAAACTACTACTGGTATTCCATCTTGACTTGTGACTCACATTGCACAATCTCAGCATTATTAACCATCATAAGTAGCTACTGTTTTAATATGCTGAATTTGCGCCAAGCATTTTGTACTTTAGTGCTTTCATTGTAGCAGTAATAGAATGATTCCTAAGTTTTGCAAACCATAAGAATTGCATTTCGGACAGCAATTTGTATGTACGTATGTATTCGGCTAGTATTAATGGCATACATGTGTCACTGTCAGTACTACTGGCAGTATCTGAGGTACTATCACTGCTGTCAGAATAGTTTCCAGCTTCTACCTCTTCTCCAATAAGAAATGACTGCTCTATTTCACTTTTAAAATATAGGGCCTGCTGTATTTCCATACGAGATGTTTGGTCGGGTGAGGTGGACGGGAGGACATGTTTACAATTGATACTCTGGCATCCCTGACCACAGGTGAGTCCCTTTTGTTTGCACCAACACCGTTAGATGTGCATAAATTCCTTTTGCACGCATATCCTTGGTCATGCAATTTCCTATACAGTTTCGTATTACCCCACGTTTGCATGCACAGCAAGGGGTAAAGTGATTGGTTGTGTCTGTCGTCTGCACGGGTCTGGAGATCTAGGCATCTGAGTGACTCATAAGCACGAGTCAATCAAACTTACTGGCTTCGAATCGATGGACATGATCGACGAATGTCACAATAGTGCCTTTTATTGACAACTGTAGCCACATTGTGTTTCTGCTCATGCACACAACCTAGCAGAATGTGTAATAGTATGGGGCCAGGGATTTATGGCAGTAAACAGACCCAAGTCCGAGGACGTAGCCTGAGGACATGGGTGGTTTTAATACGTTGCCATAAATCCCTGGCAGCCGTACTATAACTACCATTACACATTCCACCTGAAAGTCATGCACACCATAGTCTACGGTGCATAGCAAGCAGTTCTGCCCTATTCTGAACAGAAAAAGAGTCTCATAGTGAACAAACTAGCAAAGAAACAATGATGGATGCACACAGAGTAGTTGATGCACACACAAAATTAATAGTAGGCATGCATGATGATGTGGCTGCTTGATTCATGATACTAGACTGAATATTGATATCCCACTGGGACATATTTCGCTGAATTGGAGGTCTGTAATCATTATCCATACTCTTCTCTGATTTTAGTAGTTTATTTTGAGCCTGCTTGTGACCACATATGTACTACACTATGCTCTTAGCCATTGTAGTTGCAGATAAGCTGTGTGAGGAACTTTCTTCGTGTGGTACAAATTTTGCGGAATTGCTTGCTAACCCTTTAGTAGAACTTTTCATGGTTTTATTTTCGCATCTTCTTGACCAGCTAGCTGCATGACTATACAACACCACATTTTCTCTGCCCATTAAAATTTGCGGCAAAATTTTGCACTGCCCCTCCTACAGTTGCGACCAGCGATGATAAAGCACTACTGTGGACGACGAAAAAACCGTATTGATGAGAGATGTCAACTGACAGCTTCTAAGTAAGAATTTGAGACATATTTAGGCGTTATTGTAGTCACTGGTTGCTGAAACTGACCGACTTAAATGGTGGGTGTGGCCTAACTGTCCGTTACGCGAGGTTGTTCACTATCGCACAGGCTAAATGGGACCAAACTAAGTGTCCATTATACGGAATAGCAGGGTGTCTGTTGTTGAGGGGGTTTGAATATGCAATTCCACTGTATGTTCAAAGATAATCTAAACAGTTTCATCTTCCTACATGTACAAGAATGCCCATTAGCACAGGGCTTCAACCCATAGGTTATTCCAGCTTGATGTGATCCCATCAGTTGTTGGGACTGCATGAGGGCTGGGATCTAGACTCCTGCAATAGTGGGTGGGCATCCGATTACATAGTGAGCATGGGCTCTTGGTCACATTTGTGTCAATTATTTGACAAATTGAGTACATGTAAACATTTATTTATCTCTCTTTCCCCTTCATTCTCTCTCTCTCCACCCTCTGTCTCTCCCTCTTCCTCTCTCCATCCCTCTTGCACACATCACAGCATTCAGGACAAGAATTCAAGCCAAGTGCAGTTCCTTCCCTGAAGGTATAAATTAGGCAATTGTACTCCAGATTAGGAATCAAGCACACACTTGCTATTACTTTTGTACACTGATTTAACATGTTAATAATATGCAAACAAAGTATAGTCACGATTGTGAGATAAGAATTGCATTTCGGACACCGATTCCTTGATGCACCTCTCCAGTGATGGTTAGAGCTGCTCTTCTTGGTGAGCTCGTGAGTCTGAATAACGGAAGGCGAGGGATTGAATTTCAGTGGGATAGCTTAATCTTGCGTCGAAATTGGTGAATTCGACCGTTAAGAATATTCTATCACTCTAAAACTGCCATTTTGGCAGCCGTTACTTTCTGCAGATAACCGCCATTGATTTTGCGCTGAAATGTACGTCAATTCGGATAATTAGGGAGTGCAAATAAATTCTAATAGAAGTATACGGCAATGCGTACATTGGTGGATTGACTGCCCCACTCAAAAACCCCAATCCGCCTAAACAAAGGTTTCAGTTCTGACCTCACCTTGTGTGGCACATCTATTCAACAATGGAATGGAATCTCATTTCTCTACCCCGCTGTGCACCTCCCGCAAGTTCACCTCTACTCTGATGCTTCGGATTCATGGGGGCGCGGGGCATATTGTGGTACGGCATATTTCCAGCTACAGTGGGACCCCTCATCCCAGCACCTCTCATCGCAGAGAAAGAATTAATCCCAATTATCCTCACCTGCTAGGCTTGGGGTGCTGCATGGCAAGACCAGCAGGTCACCTGCCATTGCAATAACCAAGTCATTGTTGCATGTTTGCAATCACGAACAAGCCATAATACAGGCATTATGCATCTGCTACGGTCTTCAACCAGTGTATACTGACTCACTCCAACCATTTCGCTGATGATCATTCACGTGACAAATTGTCTTCCTTCCTTTCAAAGGTACCCAGTGCAACACAGGTCCCGTCCCCAATATCACGCCCGCTACTGGAGATCCTGCTAGATCAGAGTGCCGATTGGACATCAACTCCCTGGCTCCAACAGTTTGCAACTATTTTCAGCTCGGCTAAGTCCCGTCCACTCAGAAAACATACCAGGCAGCAATGCACGAACTAAAACATTTTCACACTGCTCCCTCTCACAGAACAGTACTTATGCACATTTGCAGCATTTTTGGCTGACAAGGGACTTGCCCCTCAGTCCATCAAATTGTACCTATCAGCAGTCTGCAATATGCAAATTTCACTGGGGCTGCCTGACCCCAGGGACCAATCATCTATGCCTATGCTCAAAAGGGTACAAGCAGAAACTGCACAGCTGAGAATGCTAAAAGACACAGCTCCAAGGGTTCGGCTCCCTATCACTCCCCACGTCCTGTCCAGGATTCACTAATTTCTCTCTTCATCATCCAATCAGGATAAAACTATGATATTGGCGGTTGCCACCACAGCCTTCTTCGGATTTTACAGCTGCTTGGTCTCCCCCACTGTGACTATGTCGGTCACAGTTTCTGGATTGGGGCAGCCCACAGCGACATCTATAATTGTGGAAGACTTGATGATACAGAAGCTAGGAAGGTGGCATTGTGCAGCGTTCCTTCAATACATTTGCACACCCGAGGAACAGCTAGCAACGATATCGGCAGTGCTGGCTACCTCATCCCTACGCTGAACCTGATAATTTTCTAAAATTACTTGGTACTGTGATCTGCATCATATTGTGCATAGAATCAATGTTGTATATAGTAACGGCATGGCTATGTTTATGATCTTGTGCTGTTTCTTAGATGCTATGTTTCAGCATATCACTAGGTTGGGTTCCATCATTAAGATGGGATCCCAACATGGTGTAAGGCGTTGCGGATGGCCGAGCAGGGCCCCCCAGGTCTCATATCCACTGCACTCACCCGGACTACAAGTATGTCTTGTAATCTCACATTAAGGGGGGGGGGGGGGACAGACCCCCTGGGGGTTGATCCTTCCCCTTGGGGCTGGTATGTGAATCCCCCTTACCTATCACCAATGGGGGCCCTCCTGTCTCCCCCAAAACCATAGGGGAAACTGTACAGTCACGTGATCTGCGCGGCGCCAACACTACGTGGCGCCAACACTGCGTGGCGCCACTACCCCATCTGAGGGGCACACACCACGTGACAGGCTGCTCGCCAGCGAGGATAGGTAGTTAATATTATGAGGATCAAGCAAACCCATAAACCTACATACATATATGGGACGACTAGGACTGGATTTATGTCTGCGTGGATGTCATGCTGAACATTCTGTAATGTTAGGGCTACACAAATTAAATGTTCTGTTTCTTGTCCTATAGGATAATCCAAAGCACATAAGGGACACAAACGATTTTGATATTTGATACCACACCCCCATTAATTGCTAACAAGCTGAAAAGGCAATTCCAACAATTTATATCTGCTCCATTTCCAGTATCACAGCAGTTATTGATGAACCTTGCTGACTGGTTGGGGGAGGGGCTGGGAGCAAGCTGAAGAGGATTTATGAACAGATGCTTCGGTGAGACTTCATGGACATGGCTCATTATTGTCCTCAGCTCGTCAATGGAACCTGCCGGGTCAGAGATGGATACTGAAAATGTGTTAGTTTCAACAGGCTCTCAACCTCGAAAGAAAACAGTTAACAACTTTATCATGGAGGTTCAGTGCTTTTGCCGCCAATGTCCAAGCGCTACCCCAATGTACTTCAGGATTTTTGAGTCACTTCTTAACTGTGCTCAAAGCATTCAATGAAGGCAGTGTCTATTCAGTGGACTGGACCACTGGATTGGACTACTGGACTGGACTGCTGGACTCACCTTTGACCCCAAAAGTAGCATACAAAAGGCTTCATTTAGCCTCCTATAGCTTGGTGGGGTGAGTGGGGCTATAGAATAAGATGGCCTAATGGCCTTGGGCCTAGTAGCTTTATGGCCAAATGACTAAGCAAGCATTTCATCTCCATTTGAGGTGGGATACCATATCCCCAGGTCTCTTACTGGGAATGATCTGACACTGAATGAATATTATAGTCAGTGAAAAGAATAGGTATACACATGCACTCATTTAATCATGCTGGTGTAATTAGATTCTTCCGAGATTAATAGTCCCCATAACAATGGTATCCTGTCCAGGTGTACTCTGGGGTACCAGCCCCTTCGCAGGCTGGTATATAACGCAGACTAGTTCAGATGCACAACAGTCGAGTCCAACTTAACGTCAGTAACAAACTTGTGTCGTTTTGAATACATGACACTAAAAGTATGACACTACACTCAAAGTGACACAAAATTGATAATAAGATGTCACTTACTCATAACACATGATAGCTAATATTAATTATTATTGTACGATAATCGCAGCTATGTAGCTAAATTAATAGAGTTACCCTGTCATGTAGACACGAACATGTTACTGACGTTAAGTTGGACTTGACTATCGTGTACTGTTGTTATGGGAATTACTTATCTCGGAAAAATCGTAATTGCACCAGCATGATAAAACGAGTGCATGTGTGTCTAAGCTATTACTTCTTTTCATTGATCAGATAGTTTAACATTCATTCAGTGTCAGGTCATTCCCAGCAAGAGATCTGGGGATATGGTATCCCACCTCAAATGGAGATGAATTGCTTGCTTAGCCATTTGGCCATAAAGCCACAAGGCCAAAGGCCATTAGGCCGATAGCCCCACTTGCCCCACCAAGCTATAGGGGGCTAAATGAAGCCTTTTGTATGCTATTTTTGGGGTCAAAGGTGAGTCCAGTATTCCAGTCCAGTGGTCCAGTCCAGTGAATAGAGACTGCCCTCAATGAAGTAGAGTACCCAGCCTGGCAAGAATACAATGAAACATACCGTAAAAATGGCTTCCTCTGGTGAGAGAACTGGAACGAGATGGCTCTGTACCAGAAGTTGTGTGGGTAAAGACAAACTGTGAACTGCGAACCCCGCAGACAAAGAAAAGGGAGCAGGAGTGAAGCATACAGTATCAGGGAGAGGCAATGTATGTTAGCTCTATAATGATGGTTCCCATAATATGTACGCAAGCTGTGCTGATAGAACTTGAAATGGTTCTGCTCCAGGCCGCTAATACAGGAAGGAGCAGGGAGGTGGTGCATATGGTGGTAGCAGTGGTTGGACAATGTTCTCCAACAGGATGCAACTACATGACCCTCACTATGCTAATATTGTTCATTGTATAAACAAGTATGTTTGATGTCACAATCATGGGATATAAATGAGACTGTACAATCGAGTGCCAATTAGTACAGTGCGCATGCGCAGATGAAAGCAGCACCCTACCGTGTAGACCACACCCCTCACTGCAGGCCAAGAGCAGATGCTCAAACCCACCGTGTACTTTGCTCGAATGTCGAATCTACCACCAGACCATGATAAAGAGCAGATATCGCCTCTCACTACACTCGAGGCTCGGCGGCCTGCCAAGCAGGTCTGTCGAAACACACGGCGCTTGTGGACCTCACTCGAGCTCGAGAATGCACCTCTACAGTCTATGGTCTTATGGCCCCTAGGCCCTGGCAACCTCGTTTGTGCACACAGCACAACAATTCTGACCAATCATGAGTCTTCTGAACTTGGAGAGCGCATCTTTTATGCCCTCCAGGTTAGGACACGACCTATGTAAGAAAATTGTCGCTCTGAAAAATATTTTTCATTGTATATAGTATAACAAGTTGGAAGAGTGTTTAAAGCTGGGGAGCTCGATCAAAGTATGCAATACAGTGGAGAAGTATTAACTATTCACACACATACACATAGTAGCTCACGGTAGTGTCATACACTCATAAATTATTAGGACTTGATGGTAGTGAATATTAATACTCTTTTTGAAACAATGTATTATATCAAATACAATACACAAGCATGTTTGATGTCACAATCATGGAATGATGTGGCTAATATGCATGAGTTACTTACAGTATTAAAGCTCACGTACTCAGAGAAAATCTGTATGAATGTCAATCGTTTAGTACAATGCACAATGAAGTGCAGCAGCATGAACTTTGAACCTATTAGTATTACCGTACCCTCACAAAAGAGGGCCCACTACGGAATATCGGCCCACCCCCACTTTGGGCTCAATTTCCTGCTGAGGTCTAGTGTTTACTCGAATATGTGCCCATGTGTAGCTGCCCTTGAAAACGCAGCTCAAATGGCTGGTTTATGCATGAGGACTGAACTTCGAACAGTCTGATAAGTAACCTGCCAAACAGCCGTAAAACTAAGCCTAGCTAAGTTTATGCCACATTTCAGCACAAATGAATGATCGTGCATGGCTAGCACTCGTACGACGCCCACTTAATATGGTTGCTTTCAACGACATACAGTGAAGTATCGGCCCGATAGCCAGCCGCCCTTGCTCTTGATTGGTAATCGAGCTTGAATAAGGCTGAAATCAATGGTAGCCGCTGCTATTATTCGAATTATGAAGATAGCGTGGGTAACTTACCTGGGCACTCTTTCACGTCTAAATGCGATACTGATACCTCGAATATCAGCCCATCCCCCAATCTTGGCCCAATGTAAGGTGCACCACCCATGGGCCCTCTTTCGCGAGGGTATGGCACTTCATAGGCCACACCCCTCGATGGAGGTCAATAGCAGCTGCTCAAACTCACTATTGCAATGGCAATGGTCTCGCTCTGTCAAATCTACAGTACAGCTCACAGGCAACTTGACAAACAAGTGCGAGTGACACACGTGTAGTGAAGCGCCTGCTCGCGAGTCAATTTCCGGCAACTGCATGTACCTGGTACCCACATTTCGAGTGCACATGCTTGCGAGGACACATGCAAGTATTTGGGATTCGACAGCAGAAAAACCTAGCTAGTTTGTGAGCTAGGTATATAGTTTTACTGCCTCTCTTCTCTCAACAAGCTTGCTAAAGCTTTCTAAAAGTCTCGTACCTCGGCTGCTCACGATCACGTTCACGAGTACTCGAGACTCGTCATGAAAAAATACGGAGAACAGGAAGCTTATCTATGCCTAGCAAATCTTTTATTACCTCTCTTCGCTCAGTAAACTCACCAGCGTTCATCAAAAAGTATGATAAGCGCGAACTGCCTGTTGTCTCGATCTTGCCACCACTATCTTGTTGGTGCAATAATTGGACGACTCCCTATACGTACTCGCGAGTGCGTGCGAATATGTGCGAGTGTGCGAGTACTCGCGCTTGCGTGTCAAGAGCGCCTTTTGCACGCGCGCGTGAACGTCCAGGCCACGTGAGTCACCTCCTCGCTACTCGCACTCGTTTGTCAAGTTACCTGTGATCTGTACTGTAGTACTGGAGACATCCACTATTATCAATCAGCCACCCCCCTTGCACCAGCATAGTTAACTATGGGTAGCCACCCTATCAGCCACCTTCCGTGCAAAATTTCTGGATCAGCACTTGAACATGTTTGTGTGATCCTAGCCTTTGGGTCAGGCCTGAGCTATGGTACCGCAACACACCATCATTTCAAACTTGAATACTCCTTTAAGTGCAAATCCCAGGCTGAGTCTTTTGATAGCTAGCTAGGACGTCTTCTTTTGCGTAACACACTATTGAACATTACACTTGCTTTTTGAGGGTGCAAAACAGTAATATCTTCCACACATAAGTCAAGAGCGCTTAACGAACAGGTTAGATGCATGAAAAGCAAGCATGGGGATGTATACTAATACTGGTAGTGGATATGATATTCCCTACACATCTTGTTGATGTACTTTTTGACCCTGCCATCCCTATTCCATCATTCAATTGTTTTTATACTTGTTTCTGTTCTTTTTTTATTGCTCTCAGTATGCATGGTTTGCGGTCAATATTCCAGTGTAGAAGATGGGAGGTGCCGAAGATCGCATATCTACGCAAAATTCGTAGCCATGCCCCTCGTTAAGTTGGGTACGTTCCTATGCCTATGTGATGAAGCAAGAAGGCAGTTTTAGGCAGCCGAAGTAGCGATAAGACTCTCCCGTTTGGGGAGAAAACCAAGTTCTAATTTTCATTGTTGGCAGCAGCTGATCTGTACGTTACCGCTCATCGAGCCTTGCGCCTTCATATCCATGATCTATCCAGCGGAGCACTAGCGCTGCAAGCGCTAGCAAGGAGCTCGCCTATGCCTAGCGCCTTACCATTTTTTGAGCCTTGGCAAGTTGTGCTTTCATAGCCATAATCGATCCTTGATCCAGCAGAGCACTAGCACTAAGGAATCGCCGTGGGCGCGGCCAGGGCGCTGTCACATGACTTCACCATGGCAACACATTCTGAGCACGCGCATTATATCACAAAATGGCGTATCAGACACACCCAGTTGTCAATGCACTGTACACACCCAGTTTCGTAGCTATCAAGATAATGCAAAATTAGTGTGTCACTGCACTGCACGCTAATAAATGGAATGGATTTATACTCAAACTAAGATGAGAGGTCAAAGCAATCTTGAGCTAGCCCAAGAAACTAGAAAGAAAGAATGAATGAGAAATGGCCATTTTTTTGAACATCTGATTCTGGCATGTACAATGGAATTGATGAATGATCTTGGTCTTAATTGTTAGACAATTTGCTGTAGATTCTGATTTTGATACTTAGAAATTTCACAAAATTACCTGTTTTGAGATATTTGGATATTTGTAATGTATTACATATATGGAGTATCCGTGCCATCCCTACTTACAGAGTCTACCGACTCTATGATAATGCAATGAGCGATTTGTCTGTATCAAGCACCTCTTGTCTTTTTCCAAGTTACTATTTCTAGATAGGTTTCTTGACTTGACCCATGTGCATGTGAACACTGCATGTCGTTGACGACCCTTACTCACCCGTATACTTGCGGTATGGCTAACTTAGTATCCACCTTTTATTTAGTGCATCTAGGATTTAAGTGCATAGTTTCTTGCATGCGCTTAAGTACATGAATTAACGAGGAAATAATCTGTGCTTTTAATTTTCGTGGTTTGTACTAACAAAATTATGTGGAAAATTTGGCAGTTTGGTGGATTCACCAGGCAAACGCCAAATTATCTATTAAGTCATTCCTATAGTTCGTGCATACGAAGATTGCAAAGCAAGTTTGTGGGGGTAATCTTTGCAACAACTTGGTTGATATGTCCCTTACTAGACAAATAGCTTCTACTGCATATGGCTCTTCTTTTTCAATTTCTTTAGATATACTAGCTCTCATACTGATGGTTGCAGTCCAAAATGCTCTCAAAAAATGATGCCTTCGTATGCAGCACTCAATTACACGTAATTAAACTGAACTAGTCCAACAAACTGCTCCATGCATGCGCAGGTGCCAAATTCAGAGCGCGGCTAGATTGAACTTGGCTATCCGCCAAGTTAAAGTCCACTTTTTCTTGCTGGTTGAGGCCAATCCGCAAACTTTCCTGGTATACGATATAGCTATAGAGCAAGGAAACAGAAGGTCGATTACCAATCGGCTGCTATGTAGCGAGAATCTTTTGAAACCATGGTCTGAGCATTTCACAAAGAAAAATTACAAGGAAAAGATCCAAGTATACATGTATAGACCAAAGATAGTGTACTGTATAGCAGGAAACTTACATGTAGGTGACATTCTTAATTTAGCGAGTTCGGTATAAATCACCAAATCATAAACATGCCAAATTGAACTTAATGCATGCACGCCTATGGCAGTAAGGCTTCAGCTCATCACATTTAAAGTTCACCAACACCAATGGAGAACCATCTCGCCAAAATTAATCCTGACCACAGTTACCCGCTATACGGTATGTGCGTGCGTCTGTACCTTGTTTACTGTTAACTTGTCTTAGTTTTAATGGCTCATAGATGGAGGAGGGTTCATCCAGCTCAACTCCCATGGTCTCACAGCCTGCTCTAACAGCCGAATAGAAGAATGACTGGGCAGAATAAACTCTGTTTGAAGCAACGTCACGAACAGCTCTAACTCTACTTGGATTGTAGCTTTCATAAATATTGCGGGTGTCATCATATAATTTTTCTGTGTGCTGTATGTCCACTAGTGCAACCTGCATACATGTACATGTACTTGCATACATACAATTGCATATAGTTAGATACATGCATAATTATACAATTTGCTGGTATGATTGAAGGGCCATAAATCCACTCAGACTACCTATGATTATAGTGATCAATGTAATTAGGTTATATCTATTGAAGAGTTGAGGAGTTGAGTGTCATTGCTCACTAAAAAGTTCAGACTCAGGGGAACGGTCAGAATTGCACACAGAATGGTTCAAATCTCAAACTTTAATGAAGAGAACTTTTTTTTATTCAACCAGGGAATTAAAATTACACCACCTGGAATGTTTGCCATATGTTTGTATAAAAGTCATACATTGGCAATGCTTTGTGTGCATTGTTCAAAACTGGAGTCCAGACTATCTGCTTGAATTAATATTGTATGGCTCTACCATGCAATATAGGTCAGGGTTCCCACACACTAGTCAAATTAGCTATTTGCTACTGTATCCTTCACTTTGGCTACTTGTCCCTGGATTGAGTAACCAAATTCTACTTTTTTATATAATCTGCCTTTAAAGTCAGCACTAGTCAGTGTTATTTTGGGAAATGGCTACAAGATTTGTAAGCTTCAGGAATCCCTGTAGGTATACGATGTGGTGATTTCCAGACAATTTTTTCCTGCTTTTCTGCTCCATTGTAAAAATAAATCAAATACACTAAGTAGTTATACACTATGTAGAGAAGTAGAAAATTACACACTAGGAAGAAAAAAATAGAAAAATATTTCATGGGGGGGGGGGGGGGGGTTGGGAGCACCTGGGGGCATAATTTTTACATGGACGCACCAAATGGGTTGAAATTAGAGATTTGACTTTGGGGAATTTTGATTCATATCTTAGAAATAAAGTTACGGCCTTTGAAGTTTCCCATATGTTTGTATAAGAAAGCCATGCATTTGCAATGTTTTGGGCCCATGCACTATATGAGGAGCGAGGACACGCGTGCGCACATAAATAAGACAACCTTTATCCAATATGGTCAATATTGGAGTATAGGCTGCCTGCTTGCATTGCATGGCTCTACTAAGCATCCATATGTGGCGGTTTCCAGACAATTTTTACCCTGAGGATGACTAGAGCATCTAGTCGAAACGTCAGCAAGTTTTACTAAACAGTTACATTGTTCACAAAGAATCTTGATTTTACCCTGTCGTCGTCTGTGTTGTCATCAGCACAAAAATTGCCAGATCTGGAGATCCAGGCATCTGAGCACTCATAAGTACAGTATATCCGTCGATATCGTCGAAAAACTGGCTTCACTATGCTTTAAATCATTCATGAGCATTGCAAATACTGCATTTTGTTAGCCATGCACGCCTACCCACGATGTACGTTTTACGCATACGCAACCTGGCACAATAATATTATGTAGGTAAAGGTTGTCAACAGACAGCAGGTGGCATGCATGGAGTTCAAGCACTCTCACATCGATGCGGCAGTGCATGGGGTATGTGAGGGAGCAAGGGTTGTGTAGCTGTGCGCGGGCAAAATTTATAGCCATGCTCACTAATTAACGGGAAATGTGTTTGTGAATAGCACTGAATTTAGTGAGCAAAAGCAGTGGGGACAACTGTAGGGCAGATAGAAGCTGCCGGTAACTTGATGAAACCAATCTGGTTTCCTGTCAAAACAGTCATATAGACAGGTAAGGTCAGCATCTAAAAGTGGGTGTGACAGCCATGAGAATTTTGATTCATGCCTTAGAATTGAACTTAGGGCCCTTTGAAGTTTTCCCATATGTTTGTACAGGGAAGCCATGCATGCATTTGCAATGTTTTCCATCCATGCACTATTTAAGGGGCGGGGCTACGCGCGCAAATAAACGTGACAACCTTTACCCAATTTGGTCAAAATTGGAGTATACAGGCTGTCTGTTTACATTGTATGGCTCTACTACACATCTTTGAGGCAGTTTTCAGACAATTTTCTTTTTCTGTTTAGTGTGTGGTCTTCAAAGTAGTTATATCCTAACTCAGAAAAAAATTTAATGTAATGTAATTCAGCTCAGCCCCAGAACTTGCTATGGACATAATTCAAAGACTAGCAGAGAGAGCATGAAAAATAAAAATTTACACGTTCCAGAATTTTCAATTTCACTTTCACTGTCGAGTTATGAGTGAAAATGTCCTTGTCAAAACATGTACAGAAGCCAAAATTATGCTATTGTCCTGAGATTAAGCTCTGTGACTTCCAAGCAATGTCAAATGCATGCACCATGCAGTTCGAATCCGGCCTGGACCCATTTTTTCTAACCTTTTTCACTGCCAGTGATGCTGCATGTGAAAAGGTTTATAACAGGATTCAAGTATATATAGGCAAAGCCACAGTACACGTGGTCAGCAGCTACTGTAATACCTGTAATGTAATTAGTGTAGGCAAAAACATCAGAATGACCATGCAGTAGCCATCAACAGAGGCTAACAATGATTCAGATTCAATATTCTACTACAGTCATGCCTGTGGCAAAAAATTAATATTGCAGGTGTGACCAACTATGCATGCACACAAGTTCAAGCTATCCATGCAGCCCGCTGTGGTGCAGGCATGATCATGCCAGCATCAGCAATTTCAGCATTAGCTGCACCTAAAGACTCTTACATGAGAGATCTTTCTAGCTTGTTTTGGAGTGTCTAGAATTTAGTATCCACATTGAATACTCCTAGCCATTCACTGCTGATTCTTCACACATACCCCCTATGTAGCCAAAACCGTACTTCAGTGATGCAGTACCTGTTGGCGCGACACCTAGCACACGCACTTTATCAAAGGATAGCGAAAAGAGAGCACATACTTAACAATCATTTAATATGTATTTAATACCTGGGGTGTGTAAATTTAGCTACAGATATCAAATTTGACGAATTAGGTAAAGATGGCAGTGTTCTATCCAGAACTTTTTTATAGAGCGGGAAGGGTATACCGTATTTTCTCGCTATTAAGCGCATGCGCTTATATCTCCACAGGAAGAAAACCTGCGCTTAATAACGAAGTGCGCCTAACAGCGAGATGCGCCTAACTAAAAATAGCAACATCAAGAATGTTCGCAGTATCATTTAAGGGGCGTGGCCAATCAATCGATCGTTCACATTGCTGCATTCCGCCCAGGTCGAAATGGCGTTCACTGCTGGAAGAACCTGGGAATCAACAGTATCCATCGTGATTTCAACTAACTTGAAAAGCTAGGAGCCCTGGGCAAGCTAGCAAGCGTGCAGATATCGAGGTCAATGGTCACATAATATCAGTATGCGCTTATACGCGAAATGCGCCTAATAACGAGTGTTTAGGCCAACAAAATAGCATGCGCTTAATAACGAATATGCGCTTATAAGCAAGATGCGCCTAATAACGAGAAAATACGGTACTAATTAAGTTTAACTATTACTACAAATCAAGTAGATGTAGTTAAAAATCATACATACTGTCTGCAGCTTGGCTATATACACAGCAGTAAGAAGCAGCTCATGTGTAGTGGGCAGCAAGTTTACACAAGCCCATGCACTACTCATGGTTAGTGGTTAGTATAGCTAGGTATTTGTGGTCGTGTACTTGTACTGCACACTTAGCACTGTCTAGCAAATGCTCCAGAACTATTGCTATAGCTTGTATGCAGGATCATGACATCAGAGCCCCACCCCTTTTCGCGTTCTATAGCGTGGCGGGGCGCCGCTCAACCGCGCTTTAGCGAGAACACTAGAAGTAGTCGGAGCAGAACTCCCTAATCTTACTGTAGAGGTACCACTGCCGCTGGAGTGAGAGACCAGGTGGAGGTAGGATTGGGGGTAGCTCGTCTGCATTTGGGGACCAGTCCTTAACCTTCAGTAAATTTATCTGTACCTCAGGTGAACCGGCCTTCTCCTTTACAAAGATGAGTCCAGGAGAGGATGAGGAGAAACGAAGATGGTGCAATTTCTTTATCCCCTTCACCTTGGTAAAAAAGCTAGAAAAATAGTCCTGCCAGTTGTACGTGACAACGATTGGACTTCCATCTTCCCGCCCAGTTGGCTGAGCCACGTTCACTGATGCCGACTCATTCACCACAGTGATCAGATCAGTGAGATCACCCACCTTTGTCCTCCGGTACCTCTTCTTCAAAAGGCCGAAACACCAATCCGGACTAAACTTGGTGTGCCCAGGAATCATAAATGACAAGGTGATCTTTGTGTGTTGAACAGTCATCACCCTCCAGAGTAAGTACTGGACCATGATTGTATTCTTATTCCACAGTTGTCAGCGTGCAAGTGTACCGTCTTCTCGCCCAGCCCATGGTGTGTAAAGAAATGATGGGATGGCATTGTAGCCCTTCCCCATGTCGACAGCCTCGTTGATCAAATAGTTCACCTGTCGGGGGAGAGACTCGCAACACACGCCAAAGATGGCACACTTTCTGGGTGTCAAGAAGTACGTGGGGCCGGGCTAAAGAGGATCATTCGGGTAAAACACCTGCTGCGCCATGTCAAAACTGTAGTGGGCAGAGATAGGTGTGGTGTTGGCTGGTCGCTGTGATTGTTGGTGGTGAAGGGGAGAAGGTACCATCCTCAGGTCGATTTGCAGCACATGTGATGGCAGTGCTGTTCTGTTGGCATACCCAACACAGATCACTCATGGCCTTCATCACCAAGATGTATGGGAGAAGCTGATGCCAGAGCTGAGTGAATGTTGAGTATGCCACTACCCTCATCACGCTGCCTGCTGCTGCCTGGCAATAGAGGTCCCAGATGGTGCGCTTGGTGGTATTGGATGGGAGGAGCTTGATATCTGAGTCCTTGTATAGCCAGGTACTCGGCCTGGTAGTAGCATGGCATTGGAGTCTGGTGAGTATGTGGTTGGAATTGAACAATGGGGTGATTGATGCACTAGTACTATATAGCTGTTTACATGCAGATAGTAATGTAATCATCTCTCTCTCACACACACACACCCACACACCTCTTTCTCTCTAGCTCCGCCCACCCCCCCCACCCATCACACACACCCATCTCCCTCCCCCTTCTCTCCCTCTCGCTCTACAGATCTACACACACCAGCATAGCATAGTTCATAATGAACTGTACGATCTCCTGGATTTGATTCAGTGACAGTCCAGTCTTCTTGCGCTTCCCGTGTTGCTGTGGACCCTGGCTACTACTCCATTCGCCATGTAGCTGGCCTTGATGGCTTTGAAGGGACCATAGCCCATGGTGTGCAGAAAGAGTAAGGTCTTCTGGCATATCCTCATGCCGTTGTGGTTGAACCTGGTATAGGACTTTCCCTCTCCTGCCTTCGGTGTAAAGATATCTCTCCAGAGAAGCAGCCAGCCATTACCTGACCCACGACACCAAAATCTAACTCGTCATGGGTCAGTTCTAGCATCTGGCAACGAACAGAGCGAAAGTGTCCAGCTGTGGTGGTGGTGCAGCATGGGCTTTGATTTGGCCCCAGATCGCACTTGCAGCTGTCCTGTACAAGCTGCTGGATAAGTCGCTCTTCAGCTTCATCCACTGCACGCTGATCGACTGGGATTGTGGTATCGCTATCAAGCTGGCCCCGGCCTCCACAATCTCAGCTGCTGTGGGTTCTTCCACTGGTTCTTCCTCGGCATCCTCGTCATCCTCTGCTTGTGAATCATCAACTAGTGGATCCAAACTCAGCTGCTCATCATCCTCGGGTGGATCAGAGTTACGTGCTGTTGTTGAGGTGTCTAGATCTACATAGATGTATAGTACATAGCAAAGTATGTTAGCTCTCATTATTCATTATTCAATTATGGATGCTGTATAATTAAAGGGTTGGGTTACGTGTAGGTGTAGGTGGGGCTATACCTTCAGAGTCTTGGAGGTACTCGTCGATGAGTTCAAGGAGGGCATCGGCGCCTGCTGACTCGAGGAGATCGCGATTGGTACCAAGGAGGTTGAGGGCTCTCGCAACTTTGTCCGCCATAGCTGCAGCATGCACTGTGCGTGTGAGCTATCGAAGCGCGGGTATAGTCATGGAGATCGCCCACTACTTGTAGATTTTTATTGATTGATAATACTGTAAATCCGTGGACATAGCTAGCTAAAACTGTAGTCCCTCCTTTCTCCCGATCATTACAGTACTCAAACAACATTGTATTGCAATGAAAACTTGACCACGTGCCCAGTAACTGCATAATGGTTCATATGGTAAAAGGTCGTCAGTGCGTACACTGTCTCTATGTCGGCACCTCAATGCAGAAATGGCGTCTGAGACCGTCTCTCGATCACGACACTGACAATTTTCAACCACAGGAGACGAACTCGACAGTGCCATACAGCTTCTGAACATTGAATTGGTCGCGGCATGGCACGCTGTGTGCGTGCTAACACTGCTATATATAGCGCAAGGCTAGCTATATTTATCCACGGGACTAGAGAACGCATGAAGTTCGGCCGTCGGTACTTGGCAGAGAAATTAGCGCTCAGCTTGTAATGTATTTGCTGGATACATGCGTTAGATACTCTACATATTTACCGATTTTCAAGTCTCAGAAAGGCTCCATGAAGGCCCTGAATTTTCTGCCAGTTACCTCATAGATTACACCATAGGTTTCATCATACATTACACTATAATTGCCTCATAACCACAGAAAAGTAAATCGTTACTGGGCACGTAATAAATTTTATAAATGAACAGAGAAAAGATCATACTTTCACAATATGACAAGAAAAAAATTGCAAAAAAAGTTGTGTCGGGTATTGAGCCCCATATACTGAAATCATTATTTCGCGCGAGTGGTTGATTTTTCCATAGCGGGTCACATATTATGTATACATGTATGTAGGTAGACCAATCACCTAGCTAATGGATTTTTATAACTAGGGAAATGCACAGCATTGTGGGGCGAGCCTGAGCAAGCGACAGATGTTTTTGTGGCCCCAAAAAGGCTAGCTATGATTTATTGGCTGAGCAGGAATCACACTTATGCGCTTGTGCTAAGTAGTGTTCCCTTTGATATGATCATTGTTGTCCAGACTGACTCTCTCATGTCAACTCACTACTTAGCCTGGCCTCTCTTCTAATTCTGCCAATTGTGTTGATGTGCACTCAAGTCTCATAGCCTGGGCCTCTCTCTCTGCCAACTCTGTGGCTAAGATAAATGCTGCTCATTTCAAGTAACCTACATGTAGTTTCTCTGAGTCCATTTAATACGCCTTCACTCTGTTCTTTGCCTTGTTATCTGTTTCTTGCGCTGTTGAGCTAACTCCAATTGATGCTGGACAAGCTCTATCTCGCTTTCGATTGCCTCTTACGTGTAAAGACACGAGTGTAAATTTGCAAGTTGCTGAATTAGAACAGCATACAATATGGAATCCGGAATGACCAACATTGGGCAGGACGTACACTGTAACTAAGGAAGAGACCGACGTACCATATATATATCTCATTCGCGCAGTTCATTCCCATTTATGTGGGGCTCGCTTAGGCTTGCCCCAATTAATTACCTCGTGTGCATTACACGGGCTTCTCTCCTACCACACACAGCAGATATTGCCACAGTAGAGGCACAAAGCACGAGGGCTGCACGTGGCATTCGAGCCCGTGTAATTACTAATAATTAATATATATACACAGTATAAATGGAATATTGTCATATTATACTGACCAATCACAATGCCACATAAGGAATTCTTCTAAAAGCCATCTCCTAGGAGATTCCTTATTAATTTTTTGATCATGCCCGTCAGGTTGTACACGTGTAGTTACAGTTTGCATTGAACGTACAGAGCAAAGAACATTGAGCTACTACGTATATAATGCATGCCTGATTAGTGGGCTGGTTTATTATTGAATGGACAGAGTGACTTAGCCAAGTCAGCAACTTCTGAAGCAGCTGGAAGCAGTGAAGCTCAGATGCATGCCGTTTAAAACAGACATATATATGTAGTCATGCCAACAGATTTTGCTCCTCTTCGTGGCTGCATGATGCTGCAGTTTTAGGCCACAGATGCATTCTCAGCCCATGGTACAAGTCAGTTACATGTATATCACTTAGCTTGGTCTCTTCATAATATACACAACCTCACTTTGCTCCAGATACATAAATGTACATTTCAAAGAGTCCTACACTTTGTGATATCGATATAAACTGTACTTACAAACCTCAATCTTCAGTAAGCCTCCTTCCAATGGTATATCAATAAATTTCCCTTTATCTTCTTCTGTGAAGCCATCTAACCTAGAAGTATCCTCCAATAGGACAGCGGATGAAACGAGAGATGTCTCCACCATCATATCCACCATTGATACCATTCTTGAAAGAAGCTCTTCAGGAATCTCTTGAGCCTGCCCAATTGTAATTATAATGCAAATCATCCTCAATAACGAATTAAGCTACATGTACGTGCATACCGTAAACTCTGGTTATTAAGCGCACCTCGCTATTAAGCGCACATTATTTATTAAGCGCATGCTCTCTTCTCGTACAAGCTATTGCTTATTAAGCGCATGCGCTTAATAGGCGTGGCGTTCTATGAACCTGACCTTGATCGGCTGGAAACTTAGTATGTGGAGTCCAGATATCTTTGGAGAAATGATGGCCATATCATGCAAGAAGATCGAGTTTCAGACAAATCGCCACCACTGGTCGTCTTGAGCGGCAGCTGTAAACGCTAAAGCGATAGAGCCAGCTAGCACTAGCGCGATCGGGCCTCGCATCCATCACGTGCCCAAACGTTTGGGGGCGTGGCTATGTGCCATACAAGCGCATATCCTTTATTAAGCGCATACTGTCGTTCCGTTTACCGCTATAAGCGCATGCGCTTATTAACCAGATTATACGGTATATCAAAATTGTTGAGTTAGTCCACTCGACTGGCCCGAGATATACCGTAAAGTCTGGTTAATAAGCGCACATGCTTATTAAGCGCATATTTTTAAATAAGCGCATGCTTCCTTCCTGTTGTTAAGTATTGTCTAATAAGCGCATGCGCCCAATAAAGACGACAGTAAGTACCGTACTCGCTCTAATTATCCGAACGGCCAAAAATGATTAATATCGCCGTTCGGTGTTAAATAGAAAGTAAATAAATTCGGGCAATGGTTTGTTCGAGTGTAAATAGAACGGATCCGGTGCAAATGAAGAAAGCACTATTATAGCGACAAAGAAACAGCAGTCGATGTCCAACTACAAGTTATCGTTGTCAGCTCTAGAGTTCTCAGTATCGCTGTGCGGCTCTCAGGAGCGATCGCAAAATTATCGCCGTCTGTGTCTGTGTTACCTTTCCGCTCTTATATGCTGTCCAAGATGTGGTAGCCACACTCTTCGATGAACGTGGAAGAGTTGTCTCGAGCTCCTGCCATGCCGTACCGCGTGGCCGTTCGGTTGATTCAGAGCAGATGAGAAAACTTGAAATTCAAGATGTTTGACGAATTAGGAAGGAAATAAATTACTTAAACTTGCCGTTCGGGCTATTAGAATGTTCGAATAATTAGAGCGAGTACGGTATTCACCGTTCGATCAAGAGTGTTCCATGCTCTACATGGCTAGAACTAACTTACCAACCTATTTTCGGATAACCAGCTGCACGAGATCAGCTATACTCAATACTGTGATGTTTCACTGAGACGGGTTCGGACTCTTGACCTTGACTTCGAAGCGAGTTTCGCCAAAGAAGTCGGCTATTTTTCCACGGTTTTCTTCCAGCGATGGCTTCCGATCATACTCCCATGAACTATTACAGAGCTTATTCCAAGAATCGCTGTGTTCATAACTTGCTAGCTTTGTGATCGAGCGCTCGAACGTGCTGTCAGTGGGCAGGGCCAAAATTTCACTCTCTATTAAGCGCACATCGTGTAATAGGCGCATGTTTCCTTACCACCGAGAGTGATAAGCGCATGCACTTATTAACCAGACTTTACGGTATGTACTCACATACACATGTAGTAAAGATGTACATTACAACCATGCACACCCCGAAGCTCATACCAGAGGCGTACTGCACATTTGCTTGCATGATGCGTATGTACTTGTTATGTACAATAGAATGGTATATAATAATGTA
Organism: Cliona cf. orientalis; assembly: GCA_963930775.1. NCBI lineage: Eukaryota > Metazoa > Porifera > Demospongiae > Clionaida > Clionaidae > Cliona > Cliona cf. orientalis. Next base: position 3,584,824 of record OZ005694.1, on the reverse strand, counting down.
CAATGATGCATGCTTTTATACACGAAGTAAGATGAAGTGTCAGGGCGACTAGGTAGCTGCAGCACTCAAGAGTCATAGCAATAATTACACTATATACAACGAAAACTAATTTTTAGAGCAATAATTTTCTTACATAGTGACTAAGTCTGTGTCATCCCTGAGAGTACAAAAGATGCGCTCTGCTACAAGTTAAGAATTCGAAGGCTCAAGCACTCATGATTGGTTAAAATTATAGTGTTGTGTGCACAAACGAGGGTGACCACAGACGTCTACATGTAGACACATTCTTGATAACGAATGAACGGCACAAAGCGCCGCACATTTTAAGAGGCCTACTGAGCAGACCATTGAGCCTCGAGTGAAGTGAGGCGAGGTCTCATATGAACCGTATTCTTAACTACCGTAATGTCCTGGGTAAGCGTCCATGGGCGCTTAAACATAAACCGCGATTTTGGACCGCACTGGCACAATATAACTTCCATACGTTTGTATAGAAGCTGCTACATTGACCCCTTGAAATGAGGTACATGTATATGTATATGGGCGCTTATCCAGGAGTGGGCGCTTGCCCAAGACGCTACGGTATTATTCAAAGATAAGGTATGCTGGTAGAGTTGACATTTGAGCAGAGCAAGAATATCGCCATTGCAAGCTTCTATGCGGCAGCTGCTGTTGGCCTGCAGCAGGGGTGTGGCCTAAGCAATAATAGGTTCAAAGTTCGTGTTGCTCTCATATGCGCATGCACAGGCAATCTTGACACAAGGTGATACCGTTTAGATTTACTCTGAGCTAGCATCCTGTTAATAGCTAATGCTTATTTCGTTAGCCAGATTACCCCACATCAAACATACTTGTTACATATACAGTAGCGATCAATAAAAAGTTAATGTTCAGTTCTGTTGCATGATCGTTTTGAGGTGAGAACGTTTCCGTTTTCACTGTTCCGTCGTATGGGGAGTACGCATGCCTGCGCATCCATCATTTTACGTTTGCGCAAATGCTTAATTGGTAGGCGTGGCCATACTGCAATAATTGACCGTTCTCAATTCCATGTGGAAAAAACGAGCTTTCAGGAAGCTGTGAGCAACAGAGAAGCACAACCAACCCTCGTACAGACTCAATAATGTAGCAGACATCGAAAGAAAGCTGTATCTTTTGCCCCGTTTATACGTACCTAACCAGTTTAAACTGAACCAGATTAAATCACATTTACACGCATGCGCGTGACCCGAGTTAAGATATTCATAGCCCAATACTATGCATGTAACCCACTTCTAATCCATCAGGTACAACCCGGGTTAACTAATTCCATTTACAAGTGGATTAGCGCGTTTACACATAAACAAGTTAGTTTAACGCGGATCCTGACCCAAGTTAAGCCCTGCTGCGTGTAAATGGGGCTTTTTTGTGTCTTGTCGATTGTCAAGTACATTTGAGTGAGTAGTTTGAGCGATTGCCTCGAGCGAAGAAAGCTATCGGCTTGGTTTTCAGCAAGCGGCTGAGTAGAGCCGCCTAGCGATCGCAGAAGCCAGTGCAGCAAGCAACTAAAGCTGTCTTGGTACACACTGTGCTCACTAAGAACGTTTCTCACCTGCCAAATGAATGCTTGTCACCTAGCTTTTTGTTTGTACCGTTCAGCTACTGTTTCATTCTCATTTTCACACTGTTCAACAATCATAGAATAGGAAACAGAACATTAACTTTTTATAAGCTGCTATAGCTACTGTATGATTTATTGACCGTAAGGCCACACAAATTAATTAAACATTCCATTTCTCGTCCCATAGAGCTAGGTTCATAAACTATACACGGTAGCAGTTGATTTTGATATTTGAAATTGCTATCAGAGGCAAAAACACCAAGCATAAAATCATTTCACTTGGCTTTAGAGCCAAAACGACTTATTTGAATGAATGATGTCCCTGTGCCTACTAAATGCAGGTACTTTTCAATATTAAAGTAGACATGGGTAAGCAAAAGCACACACAGGGCAGGGATGGGAAACAGAAATATTACTTTGCATGGCCTAACATAATGTAGTGACTGACTGTAGTGTGAGGCTAAAGTACTGTTGCAGCACACTTCTATGAACTTGAGCTTTGATACTTGAACAACACAATGAATCTCCAATATAGCATGCATGCATACACCTTAAATAGCAATCACAGAATTAAACCATAATAAGATGATGTAATATCGATGACATAGCACAAATATGATACCGTAGGATTGGTATGTTATGCGGTATTTTTTATTATGCGATTATGCGAATTTTATTGAAACGCACAATTAAAAATCGCTAAATAAATATGCACATTGCATACATTGCACAATAGGGCGGCCGGCCGAGGCGCACGCCGCGTACACGTGGTCATATTGCACGCGCGATCGATCTGCTTTATATGTAGCTACATAGCTAGTAAGCGCCACTGAGCGCTCAGTCTGTTTGGCTAAATGGTACAACAGTTTGAGTCTGGAAAGAGCCAGAGAGAAGTACGCTGCCAATATTACGGACTACTGGTGAGTATTTTCAGCATTAATCACCTCTATCAAGGGCTGATAGCTCTTTGCTCTACTAGAGCAGGTAGTCTCGTGCCCAGACCCCACCCTCGGAGGTGGAATCTGGCTCATAGTATTATCGCATAAATAAAAATCGCATAATACTTTTAACTAGGAAATCGCATAAATTTAACCCATAACATACCAATCCTACAGTGTCCAGTTAACATGATATGCATATGCATGACTATCACCACATCGCCCCCTTTAAGAATTTAAGTCTGACTGGAGGAGTGATGGCAGTTTCTGTTTGTGAACGAGTAGTATACGCCTTGATGGGTCAGTACATGCATTTTCATATCAATTTCTGGGAAAGTCTGTGATCGTTCTTATTGTCGTTTCTGTGATTGCTATTTAATGTGTATACGCATGCTACATTAGAGATTCATTGTGTTGTTTCCCACGAAGCAATGGGCAAATTGAACTAATGGTTCAGACCATGAAAGTGTTGTTGAAGCAATCATCAGATCCTCATGTCGTTATGCTCTCGTACTCTGCAACTCCAATGGTGTGGTGTGGATGGAACCTGGCCAAACTAACATGGACTACTGTGCCGCAAACCAAGAGACAGCTTATTTCAAATTGGCCATAACCCTACCAAAGCAATGCTCAATTTAAACAGAAATAAAAGGAAGACTTTGACAAGAGTCAGTGCATGAGTTAGGGAGCAGTCCTAGATCCCAGATGAGACCCAAGTGGTGATTACCACTGACAAAGAAGCAGTTGATGGTCAGGTGATTGGATCTGCCGAGTCTCCAAGGTTGTATATAGTGAAAATTAATGCCTTTGGGTGAAGTGTGGAGAAACAGAAGCCATTTGAATTTGTTCTGGAATCTGTACATACATGTAAGACTGTCACCACACTGATGGTATATAATGTTACATTATCCCCACCAATTTCTGTGGAATAGTCCGTCCGTGCTGTCCTCCAACAAACATCATCCAATACGGATTCCATCATCAATGGTTCAATAATCCCCTTGCTTTACTTCATCTGTATTTATGACCTTCTGAAAGGGGGGGCATCCTTCCAATCAATCTATAATGATCTTGATATCAGGGTCTGACCCTACCCAGATCTCCTTCATGAAGGGAAAATACATTTACACAACCATGGTTTCTGAAATGGAAACATGACATAATAGCTATCTCTTGGGTGCTTGTTCTTTAAGTAGAGGATTCGAATGTCATGCTTGTCATCCTGCTAGCAATTTTTGGTTTCCAAGATCCATCACACAGCTATACGTATACACTTTTTCAAAATTAGCGTCAAGTAGACATTAGTACATATTCTCATCAACAAGAATCTTGTAGAAAGCACAAGATCACCCAGCTTAATAACCAGTTTTGTCTCTCCAATAAGCAACAGGTATTCTCCATTTGCTGCTTCAACGATGCATCCTGGTTGTTCCAGTGACAGGTCTCTGAGGTTAGACACTTCACTCCATACGTCTCTTCTCGATCACTTATCATCACAGAACCAGTACAGTATACCTGTATTGCGTTCTTCCAGCATTCCCCCGACTAGAACTGTGGAATTTGTAGAGTATTTAGGGGGGAGGGGAAATTGTTCCACCCCCTGCTGAATGCTTGCTCCCCTTGAGATAATATGGCTTCAATTGACATACATGTACATGTACAGTAGAAGTTTGTAGCATAACTATAGTACACAACCACTATATGCAGGGTAGGGCTGAACTCTACGCAATAGGTACGCCACAAGTAGCACGTTACAAGCTGCTACATGTAATTGCAATGTGGCTGTGTACATAGCAAAGCTACGTAGTTTACACTAGTATGAGGGCTGGTCCGCCCCACAATATCACACTTCAACTCTGATCATGAAGTGTGCATACAGCTGCTCTACAGTGGTAATTACTTAGTGCTGCGTGGGCTCTACCAGTACGCATATGCTACGTAAATTCATAAATAAGTGTGTGTTTTCCCTTCCCCCCCCCTCCTCCCCCCCCCCCCCCCCCCCCAGTACACCGGAAAGCCATAAGAAATCCTACATGCTGCCCTGGCAGCTGCAAGGCCTTCAGGGTGACCTCTCCCATCAACCTATTGAAGTTTAAATGTTATGGTTGACAGATAGCTATCGACAGCTGTATAGCTTTGGATAATTCTGCTTGAGATGTCCTTGATGATGATAGTTCCAACAGGGCCTCTTCCTGGGTTTCCACACCGCATAGATCTCTAGCTGCGAAGCCTTTCTACCTTCTGCCTGAGTCGATGTACTTCTGTTCTAAACTCTGCTATTTAATATCCATAGAGAAGCAGCATTGTCTCGCTGTATAAAAACGGTCATCCACTTCGGTTCCTGATGGATCAATATGCACTCCTAGTGATAACAAGTTTATTTGGTGCAGCCACTTCTGTGCTGCTTCTAAAGTCTTGACTTCTTGCCAACTCCAGCTATTGATTAGTAGACCAATGGGTGTAAGCATAGCAAGCAGATAGCCACAATTCTCCTGTAAACTCAGACAAACATTCACCAGGCTTCTGCACCGACCCTGTAGAAGAAACTGCCACTCAAGTTCATTTCCATCTGGAGCAAACCTCTTCTGGCGATATATCTTCACAGCTTTGAAACCCGTTGAACCTGCGAGTCCTGCTTGGCTAGGGGGGGCATCCTCCAACAGTAGTAGCAAATGCTTCATCAATTCCACTTATGGTACGTAGCTTTACTTCTTTTGTGTACAATTCAAATCTTGTAAACCACTCTCTGGGAAAAAAAAACTCTTGAGTGATTGAGCAATATCATCTGCACCGAAGTCTGGATCATGCAAATCTTAGAAGCCAGTAAGTTCATTGTTGGTAGTAGCTACTCTGGGCCTGGAAACGAGAATATTATAGTCACTGAGTTGAATGTTCTAGAGCTGAGGGGCCGCACGCGACCTCATCGATCGTGTGCACACGAGCGGAGCTGATGGAAGGCGCTCACGCTAGGCCGTGAAAAACTTCTGTTTAGGGAGCAAACCTTAGAAGCCAGTAAGTTTATTGTTGGTAGTAACTTCTCTGGACCTGGGGACGAGGACAGTCACTGAGCTAACTGTTCTAGAGCTGCGGTAAGGCTAGTTAAACGACAAACTAATGAGGGGCGTGGCTAAGACTGTTACCTCATCCTGGAACCAATTAAGATAGAGTGGAGTTGGCATATTTCGAACAGCGAAGGAAAGGTAGCGCTATACCACCAACAAAACAAGCAGCACTAGATCACAAATATGCAGCAAGTAGTCTACTTGCATATGGCTCCACCCACCTCCGATTGTGCAGGGTGCAAGTAGTGCTGGTTCTGGAGGTAGAGAGCAGACAATGGTACATATGTCATTACCAGATGAGGGTGAAAAAAAATTGCTGCTGCTATCATGAATACATGACACATCAAATGCAATAATATAGAAGGCATTCTTCTTGCATCCCGCTTTTAGATTTGAAAATCCATCTAAAAATTGTGAAACAGAATAGCTAATATGAAGTAATGCATTGTTCAGAAACTACTCCAAAAGCTCTTTCCTAAAAAAATACTCCATGCATTCTTGTATAATGAGAAAATATTGATGGCTTGGTGTGGTCTGAGAAACCATAGCCAATATTGGAAAACAGCTTTTGGACTACAATGAAACAAACGTGGCAACTGTTGAGAGTGGTGCTGTGCGGCTTCTGTGTGGATGCATGCACCCCACCAAAAATGATATGCAGGTGGCCCCGGACCCTACATCATGACAAGTGGTGAAAGATTACAATACTATTGATCATATAAATGCAATTATGTGTGAGGCGTCCGTTACTAATAACAGCCTCTGTCAGGAAATACCCTACCCTATTCAGTCTCCATGTACATGTAGCTATATGAGTTAATGGGAAAATCATGTCAGATGGCATTAATGAATTATCCTGAAGAGGAATAAAAAAGGAACAGAAACAAGCATAAAAAAACAATGAAATTGAGGATGAAGTAGGGATGGCAGTGTCAAGAAGTACACAAGCAAGATTTGTAGTGATAATCACATTCACTATACATCCCTACGCTTGCTTTTTGAGTAGGTGCAGGAATTAACTAACCATGAAGGCAGTAACGCGACCATCGAAGCTGATTAACCCCCCCTCCCCTCCATGACATGCACAGGATACAAACTAAGGATATAGCACCAATGGGTCACCATCAACAGGCATAATATGATAATCGAAGAAAGCAAGTGTAGGGATGTATAGTGAATGTGATTATCACTACAAATCTTGCTTGTGTACTTTTTGACCCTGCCATCCCTACATGTACTTCATCCTTCAATTTCATTGTTTTTTATGCTTGTACAGAGAGAGTAATACAAAAGAACACAAACGAGTATAAAAACAATTGAATAAAACTGAAGTACACAATGTAAGGATGGCAGGGTAAAAAATACACAAACAGGATTTATAGGGATAATCACATCCACCATACATGTACATCCCTAAGCTTACACATACTTTAAATGAGGGGTGCAAAATATAACCAGTATTTATTAATGCAATGGAATCAAAACTGATCCTGAGCCTTTATGATAATCAACAGGGGACAACTCCCACATAATATTATGCCACACTCAACGAATAAAATTTTTAGTAGGTGCATGATAATCGAGAAAAGCAAGCATAGGGGATGTACATGTATAGTGGATGTGATTATCCCTATAAATATTGTTTGTGTACCTTTTGACCTACATTATACTTATAAATTATGTGACTACTGCTTCATCATTAATATTCACATAAATAAAACTTGTGCATAAAATTAATGTCGCCTTACGGTATGTATGTGCCAATTCCTACATCACTTACTGTATTGCCTCTAATTTAACGGACATCTCTAATTATCCGGACACCATTTTGAATTATTTTTTACCTCTAATTACACCGGACAGTCAATGAAGTTTGAATTTTTGTTGTTCTAATTATCCGGACATTGTTGTTCTAATGCGGACAGCTCGCACTAGCACGCTACCTATACCCATATCAGTATATGAAGGAGGCGAATTGTTCTCTTTCCCACCATGAACAGGGAGCTCCAGGTACCGTCTCACTTTCTCATTCTCTGCAGCTGCTCGATCGCACGTCCATTTGTGACCGAATGCGCATGCGTGAAAGCGTGTTCTAATTTATCGGACACTTCGAACACCAACTATTTTCGTGTGCTCTAATTATAGCGGACATTGGCCAAAATAATTATTTTTCTGGTGTCCGTTAAATTAGAGGTAATACGGCACATGTAGACTATATGGTACCACAGACACATGCATGCAGGAGATAAATAACTTACATAAGTAGATGTACGTGGATTGGTATACATTTCAGCATTAAGATAGATTACAGCAGCACAAGGAAATGGTTTTGGAGAATGCTCCACCAAGTCTCCTAATAATATACGATTGTGATAAGGCTGTGTGCTAAAGTTGCCACGACATTCTTCCGGTAAGCTTTTTTCCATATTTTGAGTAATACTGTAAACCTTCAATGAACGTTTATTCTTAAATTTTGTCTTGTAGACCTACAGTGTATACGAGATATGGATCATGGTCACACAAGAACTCATGGAACACCTGCAAGTCATACGTATGTACATATGTCATGCTCTCCTCATATGTAAATGTACTATTAACATATGCATTAATATAGGTGGCGGAAGCAGGGGGCAACAGGGGCACGTGCCCCCCCCCCCAACCAGCCTGAAGTAGGGACAGCGCTCCCCTTTCAGAGCCACTGAAGCCAAGCTATCAACAGTATATGACCGTCATTGTTGTTTGTACAAGCACCAAAACATCTTTCAGAAAGCAAGACTACTATAATATGCATGTGTATGTATGTACATGTATGATAGCTGTAAGACCTCTATTGTGTATGAATGCACCCCAACTTATATTAGGTCTTCAAACTACATTAAGACAAGTAGAAAATAAAAACGCCAACAGCTTAATATAATATTATATATTCCTCTCCCACCCACCCACCCTGTATGGCCAGCAGGGACCTCACCCTCTAATTGAAGATCCCACTTATAAAAATACTGGCTACACCCCCCTGTGGTGTCTGTGTACATCTATTTCCACAAACCTGCTTCAACACAAGAAGCTCATTCTCTACTACAGAAGATTTGTCATCATCACCCTTCCAAGTTTGGAGACTGCATATGACCTTTGGGAGCGGATTCAGCTGCATCACATCAAATACTGTCGCCAGCTTGAGACCTGCATATATATGTTAAGACTTGTTAGTTGGCACAACGATGTATCCTGTTGGTGCCTATCTTCAGCTCAAATTGGGATTCTCAAGTATATAATATTATAATCAAGAGTTGCTATAATCCGATCTCTTAATACTGTGCCTAATAGAAGAAATTTTAGCCGTTACCTTAGGGTCGCTAAAGTTAATTGCATGCATTTAAATTCAGCGAATTTAGTGACTGGAATAAATTCACTAAATTAACATAAGGCTAAAATTTCTTCACGATGATAATTCGTTTAATTAGAAACAAGGTTAACTAAAAAAATCGAAAAATGTAAGTAACGTTCACTCAAGTCCGAGCTGTAGTCCAGTTCTTCATCAGATGGTGACTTCATGGCCTCTACTATAGGCTCTAGTATCTATTGAGTAGTTACATGTACCTCTGGAATATATTAATGATTTACTACTCTGAGACATCAAAAGGTTTGTTGTATATACATGTACATGTATATTATAGCTTGAAACCAAAATCGTTAAATTAAGGTGTAGCTAAATGCTCTCCTTTCAAAACCGCTAAATTTATTAAGTGCCATGGACTAACTTTAATAACACTAAGGTACGTATTACAGCTGAAGCCATAATATATTATATTATAGAAGCTAGGTGACATCAGCTCGCGGCCACGTGTATATGTAGAAAGTCCATCCACTGACCAAATTGGATACCAAATCATAGAAATAAATCCAAGTTTCACCTGAAAACACTACACAGTGGTAAAAATTCTACTTTGTTGCTCTGCAGCACTGCACATACTAAACCCAATACCCTGAGGGCAGCTGGTAGTACCTCTTCATGAATTCAGCTGTTAAGTGTCCCAGCCAGCCTTGAAAGCATGGTGACCGTGATGTGTGCCACTTATTGAGTATACTATACCCACAAATTGTTACAAAATTGCACTGTAAACAGACCAAATCATAAAACACAAGAGCTAGGCTATAATAATTACCAGTGTATACGCTAAATGCATTTTTCAGATGAAACTTGATCATACATGATTCTCATCTCACTTGGTACCCAGTTAGGCCCATGGATGGGCTACATATCTACGCCCCAGCGGCAGGCTAAGCTTATCTTCATAGGGTTTCAGTATGCAAAAATGTACAAAAATTGTTGATTTTTATATATTATAGGCACTCTACATCTATCAAAACATTTGATTACAGATATAAATTGTTGATTTTACGCTACGCATTCTATCAAAACATTCAATTACAGTTAAGAACACTGATTTGAGATAGATAGATACCAATAAGATGTACCTTAATTTGTGCCAAATATGAAGTCTTAACTACAAATAATCATGGACATAAAATAGGGTTAACTTAACAATTTACAGATATTACACGATATGCAATTCTATGCATTAGTGCATGCATGGAACTGCGAATGTTTTGCAGGAAACACTGAATCCAGAAGTAAAAATTTTGCCAGTTTCTTTGAATGGGTCAGAGTCTACTTCGATGACAATGCCCTGAACACATGTGCATTGCAGTGACGCATTGCTTGATCCCACGTGAATGCCAAGTAGCTCACAAACTGTTCCTCAACGATCTAAACAAGGTGATATACCGTATAGCAGGAAACTATGGTGAGGTTTTATTTGGTGAATTCAGAATATATCACCAAATTAAAATCGAAGTCTACATAGATGTATATACATACGCGCGTCTATGGCGGAAAGCATTCAGATCACCAAGTTTAATCTTTTACAATACCGATAGATAGTTACTTCACAATATTTAACACTTGCTAAAAGTTACACACTCAGTGGTTCCCCAGATAGTCACCAAAATCACCATTTGCGATTGTCCAATGGCTTCTGGTGGTTGTCCAGTCATGCTGATCGCCAAATTGACGAAAGTGGGAGGAGTGTAGCTAGTAGGCAATGGTTGCTTGGTGCAAGAAATACTGCTGGTTAAATTCAACTATGCAGGCACTAGACTAAATCTAACAAAGTTAACTAACGCCCGCACTAGTGATGCTGCAAACATAACCACTTGTCTGCACAGCTGCCTGCACTCCTTGTGTGTGTACATGTCTACTGGTATGTACATGTATGGTGTGTGTCTATCTCTCTCTCATTCGTGCAACATAAAATGTACATGTGTATATACAAATGTACTGTGGCTATCAAGTATGAAATTTTGCTATAAATGAAATAATCTAGTAGACAATTTGGCTACATATTTTCATAGCTTCGGGAACCCTGGCTGCTCTATATATGGTGCTTATAGCAACAGTCGGGCCGAGAGTGTTTTTAATTAAGGACACTTGAGTTGACTAGGCATAGCTACATTAGTTCATGCACATGTATGCTAGCTGTACCAAAGTGTTTTCTGTTTAAATAACTATATGCATGTATCTCATGATAGAAGGTTTTTTGGTAAAATTTGTGACGACATGCATGTATCACATTTCTGCTTGGAAATGAACAATGTAACAGCTACTGTAGATACACACGGACAGAAAGCAAGTACAGCAACCATGCAGGGTTGTAGCTGAATTTATAGTGCAGCGGAAGTGTAGCAGCAACATCTAATCTATGATTTGTAATTGCATGGGTACCATAAACACTGCATGCGGAGGACTACAACTTACCACATTACAATGTACAAGTACTATACATGTAAATGCTTGTAATTGTACACAGGGCTCCCGTGGTGTGTATTTGTAACACATGTAACAGCTGGCTGGCTGGTAGCACTCATTAGTGTATGTATAGTGAATAGCATAGTGCCCGGCCCGCCCATTAATTTTCTCGGCAGGATAGAGTACTCTATAGCACTTTTGCAACATCACTGCCATGGTAACCCTGCCATGCATGCACTGAGGGTTAATTATGAAAACAACGGCCCACCATTATAAGCAGATCGAGTTCTCTCAAGCACAAAACCCTCGGCATGTTGCATGGCATTAGCTACATGTTTGAATCAGTGTTGCAAGCATGCAGTAAAGGGCTCGGGATGACGCTACTAGCTATAACATTAAGAGCTGGGGACGAGGCTAATACTATTTGCACAGCAGTGTTGTTCAATGGCTCAGAGTTACAACAAGCCTGGCGTGTTGTATCGAACTCCGCACTACAGTGCCGATATCAAGTCAACTTCCCTCATAGTAGCCTTCGATTCTTAGGGACATTAGATCTAGCTAGCTTCCTAAAACATCTTAAAGGACTAGGAAGCAAAACCTTGGCGCAAGACTGAAGTAAACTGAGCAGTATTGCATGTCCAATATTGCACAGATCTACAAGCTTAGCTAGCCAGAGAGTCAAAGGGTACTGCAAGAATGCATAATATGGCAGCTAAACATACATACCCTAAAGAGTTGAGAAGAAGCCACTGTCACCATCAAGCAAGGAAGGCAGTGGCAGTGACTAGCGTCAACAATTTTTGCAACCGTGCCTACAAAGCGCATGCGCTGTGGGTTAATATTATACGTACAAACCGTATATAGAGCGTGGACATACATGTACATGTACAACCTTCTATTTATACACAAAGTCACTAGCTAGCTGGGCAAAGTCAAGAAGCCTAGAATCAGCGAAATCTACACAAATCATGCTCCTGGAACGCCATAAGGAACCTTATAACGCCACACTTTGGACTAGCAAATGAGGTACATGTATGTAGCAGCTACATGTAGCTTGGTAATAGAATGCACCGAGGGTTAATAATGATGTGGTATTAAGGATTTGGCACATAGATGTATGCATTATTGTAGCATGATGTCAAATCTTACCTGATAAGGAGTCTTCTGTGCCTTTGCCATTCTTATTGGAATCATAGACCAAACCAAATTCAACAGAAGAATTCACTGGGACACTATACTGTTGATTGTGAATATCAACAATATGTACCACTTTAACACGCTTGACGAAGTGAATGCTGTACATGTCATCTGCTGAGACTGTAAAAATATACATGTACATGTAAGTACATTGTAGCCATGAGTAAAATATATTGACAAGGAGGCATGTTGCCCGATACCAAATTGAGAACATGTTAGTGAAGGGTTGCATAGTGTGCCATGCACATAGTGGGAGTAGACACTACACTGTAAGCATAGTTGATAGTTTGCTATGATCACTAATGAGTATATAGGGCTTATTGCAGATCTACATTGTATACATTAGCCTTCTTGAAAGGACGACTTTGGTGTGCATGTGCACATGATGATACAATGCCATGTGCGACGCCGTTAATCACAGGAGAAAGTTAATTAGGCAACGGAAATCGTAGCTGATTATTATATTATATAACACTCTAAGGGGTAAAAAGAGCAGAAGTAAACAAACAGCAGTCCGTCAATCAACTTACACGTAGTAGCTAGTGGCAAGCGTGGAAGGAGCATCTCCCTTCAACTCAGTTCGTTATTGTTTTCGCCTTTGAGATGACTACTGCGAGCAGTTTGATGACTAATACGACCCGTATCTCGGGAGTGGCTTCGGTTCTTAGGGCAAATTCCGATAACCTACCACCCCTGCCTCAGCCGCTGCTGCTGTTACATCCACTACCATCTCCTCTAGCTACACATAATTCTGAAATGGATCATACACTTACCATGCTGATTTCCATTGCTACAACACTTCACGGAAAGCGGCTATATATTTTCTGTCGTTTGAACGCAGTGAATTAGAAGGAAAATATTCTCTCATCGTTTCTGTGTATGCATGCATGCATAGTGTCTGGGAGATAATTGTTTGTTGTCACAGTGGAGACGCTGGGTTGTGTGTTTATGTTACATGCATGGACGGTTTGGCTCAGCTGGTGGGTATTTAAAGTGGATGCTTTGAGTAGTAGTCACTCTCTCGGCGACTCCTATTCGCAGTGCAGAGAAGTTTTTGTTGGCGACTTCATTTCGCAGTGCATCAAACAGCTTCGTTTCCATTGGCTAAGTTCATCCTATCCTCTAATCCCGATGATGACCGCTCCAGCTAATCAAGCTTCTGGTTCTGGTGCTGCTGCTCCAGCCCTATCTGCTGGCCAGCTCTCCCAGGTCCTTACTTCAGTGAAGGATTGCCTGCAAGAGAGGGAAGCAGCAGATGATAGGCTCGTATAAAGGATGAAGATGGAGAAAGGTCCTACTTTCAAGAAGAAATCTCATGAAAAACAATTCCAATTCAATGCTACCGTCATGGATAAGATGGAGGAAGCAACTGCAGCATTGCAACAGACTCCACTGGCAGTGGAATAGGCCAAGACAAGCCTAGAGGAAGGTATGACTTCTCTTAAAACTAGGCAAAAGCATATTATGATAGATCAGAGTATGGTTGGGCTGCAGTGGAAGAATGTGTAGAGGATGAGTTGGCAGATGGGGAGGACGATAAGAAGAGAATCCAGAGAGTAGATTTTAGGGCTGGGAAAAAGCTTAAGTCTGTCAAGGGAGCTAAAAATAAGAAAGGGTCTGAATTTTAAATTTTGCAACAGCCGCACAATCGGTGTAGTACGTGTCACAGATCAGTTCTGAAAAAGTTTGCATGCATGTACATGTAGATGTACATGTACACGTAGCTACACCAAGCATGCATCGTGGGTATATAAGCATTATTTAATTAATGGGTGTGGCATCATTGCACAAGCTATGCATATTACCATAGTTAATCGAATACAACGTACCGTATAGCGGGAAATTTTCGAGGGTATTAATTTTCGCTGTTTTCGCGGATCAGGGTGAATCCGCGAAATTTTATACCTCGAAAATTTCCCGCTATACGGTATGACTTGACGACCCGTTCCTACACTGACTTAGCTCGAGCATGCGCAGTCCCGCCAGTACGTGATATCAGTAGAATGGGTATGGTCGATATAAACCACAAGGCATGCTGAACAGAAAATGCACTATTTGTAGCGTTGGCAAGCCATTTTCGAAAGATACTGCCTCCTTTTCGAAGAAAGAGCGAACGTATAGCTGACATTTTTCTTGGGACGTGTCCAACTATTGTTGAAGACTCGGGTTTTGTGACAGCTCAGCGTAGGGGTCACGGATGTTGCCAGGCTCTCGGATACACGTCAGGTTTTCTCCAATTTCAGCCTCCCAAATTAATGCTTTGATACTCGTAGTAGCCACGGATCATTGCCTCCACAACACAGCTTCGTAGTTCAGACATAGTTAGCTCGCACTACCTGCTATGATTTCCACGCACATATGAAAGAAGAGGGGCGTGGTTTTTATTGCATCCAATTTGAGGGTGTGGCTTTGTCTCAGGGCTGATCCTCGAAAATTAAAACGCGAAATAGTTCAAAACCCCATATCCGCGAAAACTGCTACCCTCGAAAATTTCCCGCTATACGGTATGATCCAATCTAACATAAGAAATTAGCATTTTACAAATTCTCATAACGTATATATATGGAGTGACTGACGACCTTTACGTAACAGAAAAGCGCACGTTTTTCAAAATTGAAATTATATATTATTTTCCATACGTAGTATTAGATTAAGTACGGTATATGCACAGTAGTTACTGAGGCGTGGTTCTTGAAAATGCTTGACTAACAATGAAAATAGCTAGGATTCTACACAATCACTTCTGAAACTGAACCGAATGATATCAATAGTAGCTCAAAATATTGCTGTGGCACCGAATTACACTACAGCAAAAAGAAAGAAGAAAAAAAGCAATTTTTATTATACATCTCCGTTCCGTCGAAACAGACGTTCTGTGCCATTCGCCGTTCAATTCCCATTTCGCACACGCAAGCGACTCAATTAACATGTTGGGCGTGTCTTACCAATATGTCAAGAACCAGAGCTAGTTCGTTCACTTGTGGACCTAGAATCGATGCTGTTACACTGCCACTGTCTTCTAAACTTCGCTGGGACACTGCTGCTGCCGCTCTTCTGATTTGAGCATATTTTGCAATCACCGCTTGACTGCGAGCAATTTTCGCTGTCGTCGATCAATCGATTTCAGATCGCTGATTGATTCAAATCGCCTCTACAACTAGCAGATCAACTAAAGTAGTACTCCTTTCAGCTTTCTTGGACTCCCCTGGCGTATAGTTTGAGCTAGCTACAGTTCGTGTAGTCGGTCGCACCATTTATCGCCTGCTCCGCCTCCCTTCAACTATTGAACGGAACGGGCACATTTTTCCGTTTAAACGGAATGGGATGGGATGGAAACATCACCGTTTTTAAGCCTCCTACTGTACCCTCAGATTCCGCATGTACATGTACATGCATGTAAATAACCCTTTCTATGCTCATCGATAGACTTTCTAGGTGTAAAATAGCTCGTAGAACATGATGGTCAAGGTCAAAAGTTCTGAAACTATTCTGTTCTCGAGTTTTTGTAATGTATTATACCGTATGGCGGGTAATTTTCGGGAGTGCTAATTTTCATCTAAAGTTAGAGAGGGCCCGCAGAATTAATTTTCATGGTTTTAAATTTGTGACAGCAACCCAATCCAGGGCATGGCACTGCACAAATAATGATATAATCATGAATACACACACTCGATCTCGCTCGCGGTTTTCCTTATCACAAAGCCGCATCTGCAGAGACTTGGACAAAATTAATAGCATGAAATAGAAGAATATTACCATACAATATGTAACATCCGGGCCATCCCTATAGCTATTTATAGAATCCACTGACTCTTGCGTGTGTATACCCAAAAATTTCTCCAGGAGAAGTTTTTCACCAATTTCACAACCTGGTCTCATTGGCAAAATTTTATCATGCTACTTTTTTCTCCTATGTTAAAGATCACATGTATGTAGAGGATATGGTGTCCTTCACTGCATTGGCGAAATTTTTTTTCCATGAACATTTCTGCAATATAAAAGTAGCTGGGCTCGGTGAAATTTTTATCCAGTGAAAAATTTCTAAGGTACATAAGCATTTTCGGTTGATTTCCTATCCAAATAGTGTCATTGCCTCGATCGGTCCTGTTCCAGTACTGCATTCAAATTTGATGTTGATTCAATAGCATTCACGTTCCAATACAGTAACTGCATGCATGCAGATATCGAATCAAATCGATTAGGTCGTATCCAGACTATTGTACTGTGGTTGTACTGTACAGCATTGTGTCTATATCATATTAAATTGGTAGTATCGATCGATACCCATTCAAGAGTGTTGTTTCAAGGGCGTAGCTAGAAATTTTTTATACTGCTCAAGGTAGGTAATAAAGATTGCATACGAAGTGTGCGCAAAATTTTAGCCACACCCCCTTAGGGGTCAAGCCACACGCACTTTCAGGTGTTCTACCGCAGAGTGGTTCTACCGCAATCGTATACCAACATATGGCAAGTCTTCTTGAGTCTAGAACGGCGCGCAAATCCACATTACTAGAGAGAGACATCTGTCTAGCACTCTTAGAGATTGGAACTATACCTTCTGCCATAATAAAAGTTCGAGTGCTTACCGTATGCAACCATTTCTACATGTACATGCAAGACACACACTCAGATTCTGAGGTTAGGAAATGAATTTCTATCCTGTACGTAATAAAAAATAGGAGAGAATCAGCTATAGTCTCAAGTCAGCTACTGCCTGGTCTCAGGGTCGGACTGTCTCTAATTGAACCTCTGTGGAGTTTCAAGCGGTACTATGATTATATTTGAAACAACTTTCAACCAGAAGTACGTAATAGCAACAATGTGTGCATGTGTAATACTGTATAGTGGGTGATTTTCTGGAGTACAAATCTTTGTGAAAGGTACGATTTTGGCCTCCAGAATTGATTTTCGTGGTTCAAAATTTCATGGCTCTTGACGACTGCACTTGCCACACACCGTTTGCCATCATGGAGCAAACCTACCGATCACCATCACCAAATTACAAGTTTCATACAGCGTTCAATAGTTGCATGCAGACTCTCAAAAGGATGGAGGCAGATGCCATGTGTTCGATCACGATTGCATGCACTCAAGGTAACTTTTAACAGACGACCTTTACATGAACCTACATGCACTGTGGCAAATTCTCGTGGGGTGCTAAATTTTGTGACTGTTAGCAGCTAGTGGAGCATCCAAGATTTGAAGGGAGGTGCTGAGCCAAACGCGCATGAAGTGTGTGGCAAATTTTTTTTAATGCAACCATGCCCCCAAAGTGTTGACCACACCCCTCAGCACACGTTCTTTAAGACACTTAAGACAAAGAAAGAAGGCTAGCTGTTTTAGGCCTATAGTAACAACAAGAATTTCAAACTGCCATTTAGAGCAAGTCCAGTAAGTTTATTATTGGTCCTACATGTAGCTACCATTTGTTGCTTATCAGTAACAAATAGTTGTCACACGTACAGCTACTGAATTGGCTGTTATATGCCAGACCTTAGGAGCTTGAGCCCCCTGAGCCCCCCACTGGACATGCCCCAGATTAGAGCAGTCACGAAAATACCGTAGTCAATCGAATACAACACACATGACATTTTTGTACAATACGATTTAATGTAAGAAATTAGCATTAAATTTTGATGAATTCTCATAACATGTATACGTACAAGTACATGTATATACATGTACATGTACATGTACGGGACGGAATTAAATATCACCATTTTTATGCCTCCTACTGTACATGTACATGTACAAGTATACAATAAGTACAGCATGCATGTACTTACTTGTGAGCCTTGCTGTGTTGCCACAGTACCCTCGCAAAACTTTAATCTGTAGAGGAAGGTCCTTGGCATATCTCTCAACAAATTGGGTGAGGGACATAGTCTCAGATACTATCACTTCTTTTCCAGGATTGTGATGCCTGCAGCAGTACAGTGTACATACTGTAGCTAATTATGGCACAAAACATTATGCTAGCTCGAAATCTTCCCATACATTAATCCATCCCTATACATGTGTACTATGCATAAGCATGTTGGGGTAAATGTACATGTACGTGTATATACATGTACATGCATTACTGTACATGTGCAATGTATATACAATGTAATAGCAAGTAATATGCATGTTACATGTAAATGAATGCACGTGTACCATAGAATTACGCCCTCCCCTCTCACATAAGGCCCCACAAGAACTTTTAGCTCAAGTTCCTACAAAGATACATGCAGTTTTGTCTCGTATGTTAGAGTAGCTAGGCACCCCCAAGAAAGCTTTGCCTACGATGAACTTAGGCCACTCAGAATTAAATTTATTGTTTGTTTGAAGTAACCCGACCGACTAGCTGTTACAGTAAAATTCAATAGCTGATTTACTATCGGCATACAAACTCAGACTTTTAATAGGAAGCTATCACAGCCTCTAGACAGCTGCATGGAATACTACAAGTTTACATACACAGGCGCTGATCCAAAAAGTTTGCATGGAAGGTGGCTGATGGGGTGGCTACCCATAGTAAACCATACTGGTGCAAAGGGGGTGGCTGGTTAATAATGGTTGACATCTCCTATACTACGTTGCATAAAAGAAGTGGTGAAGGGGGGTGGCTAGCCACCCTATCCACCCCCTCTGGATCAGCCCCTGATACATGTACATGTAGAAGCATTAAGTGATCCATATAAACCACTGGAAGAGAGTGAGACTCTGTGATGCTTCTCTGTACATGTGGAGCATTCAACTACATGTATATACATATGAAGCTTTAGAATTGTTCTGAGAGTGCATGTTCTAGCTAACTGATACTCGTACATATAGTTTCATATCTCAAGCAGGGTAATACAATTGTAGCGATCCGCATGCAGATGCGATCTATGTTCTGTGTGCTTGTTTGTATGATATTATACATGTATATGTACATGTACATGTACCATACTTGCTCTAATTATTCAAATATTCTAATAGACCAAACGGCAAGTATACATGTAAGTAAAAGTACATGTACATTATGTATACTTGCCGTTACTTCCTTCCTAATTCATCAAATATCTTGAATTTCAAGTTTTCTCACCCGCTCTCATCAACCGAGAGCCTGACAGGTAACACTGACTTAAGACAGCGATCATTTTGCGATCACTCAGAGCACATGGAGCTCTAGTCTAGAGCTGACAATGATTAACCTATAGTTGAACATCGATTGCTGTTTCTTCGTCACTAGTGCTTTCTTCATTTTTTTCACCAGATCCATTCTATTGACACTTGAACAAGCCATGGGCCGAATTTATTTACTTTCTATTTAACACCAAATAACGACTATTTTTGGCCGTTCGGATAATCAGAGTGAGTACTGTAATCATATTTACGGGTACATGTATCATACTTTTGTATGCTGCCCATGCAGTCAAAGTTCAATCCCTCAAAGTGGTGACTGGGTGTAAACCTACATGTATGTACCAAACCGGTGAACAGGGCTATGGCATGCCACACGAGAATCAGTATGCGTACAAGCCCGGAGCGTTGCTCAATGGCGCCACTTGGCTTATCCAAATGGTTGGCAACGCTGTGTATCGACAAGTTGATGAGAGTATGGTGCTCACTGCCAGCTGGCCAACACCACTTGCAGGGCAGCCAAAACAAAGAGGAGAAGGAGTAGCCTTGTATAGCCTGGGAAACATGGAAGGCAGGGGGAAGGGAATAGACTGCTTGGAGCTCGAGATTAGTCATAGCATCATTGGCCATATAGGCAAGAAATTAAGGCTCAAGCAAAATTGCATGTGATATCCTGCTATGCTCCGACTTGCTGCCAGCAGAGTTGAGTAGAACCAGAAAATTTTGGATAAGATATCATCTAGGGAACAATATATGGTACTAGGAGATTTTAACACTCGTGTGGGCTCAAAAAGGACATAAGGGAGATCAATGGGAGCGTTCCATGGCCCACAGAGGCTAGGAGCAGTGAATGATGTAGGGGAAAAGGTACTGTCCTTCTTAGGTATAAAGCAACTGTATGCAACACCAGGTTCGAGAAGAAGAATATACAAGTACATATATAAACAAACTTGGCAGCACCCCAGATACACACAGTGGCACTGTATCGATTAATTATGCTATTATACAGCAAAGGGATATTAACTGCATGAAATTTACCACTCCTGAACCATGCATGTTACATGCATGAAGTTCCACATTACATCGACATCATACTGATTATAATAGAAGCAGCTACTTTGCAGATTTGAAAGCGCGTGGGTCTTTGTGAAACCTTTAGTAAATAGCATGCTATATAGCCTACCTTAAGGACAGGTTTAATTATGAGTACTTAATTTTGCAATTTGGCTACCCCTCCCATTTTGCTGGTACTAATAATTGCGGAATTGCAAAAAATCAACCACACCCACTGATTACACCAAAAGTATTAAAGTTAATGTTCTTCAACAATAGCATTATTGTATAACCAACAATTTTACAATCAGTTAATAAGATAATATCTTCGTACAAAGATTAAAGGAGCCAGAAGACAGTGGAGAAGATACGGACTCGAACTCTGACCTTGACATATAGACCATGCATAGTTGTTTCTAATTAATTAAAAATTCGAAATTACATTTTGACCTAAATCACAAAATTCACAATTAATAGTACCCGTTATTAAACCTATCCCTAAGGTAACTTAGAGAGCCACACTAAATTGACAAAATCCTTCCATGTACATGTAATTTCTATAATAATGAAAACTTGACCATGCACTCAGTCAGTAGCTGCATAGTTGAAATGGTGTATGTGGTAAAGGTCGTCAATATAGTGGGTTCACTTCACTATACAGTACGATGCCGGCACCTCAGTCGCAGACTAACCTCGGATCATCGGGAATCTGAGAGTGTCTCTGGACCTCGATAGTGAAAATTTTCAAAGCTAAGATTAAGAAGAACTCAACAGCGCAGTACAGCTAGACTGGTCCGGCGGCACGCTGCTCATGGTGCATGCTATATATAGCCATGATAGTGCAGGGCTATCTATATAATTATATCCACGGGATTACGTCAGCCTAGAGAACGCGTGAAGTTCGGCCGTCGCTGCTCGTCAGAGAAGGCAACACGCTGCTTGTAATTAAGGTATTCGCTGGATACACGCGCAAGGTACTCTATTATAATATTGATATATTTCACTGAATTTCAAGTCCCAGAAGGGCTCCATCGAGGCCCTGAATTTTCTCATAATTATCTCATAGATTACCTAAGAGATTACACCATAGGTTTCATCATAATTACTCATAATTACCTAATAACCACAAAAAAGTAAATATTGTTACTGAGTGCATAATTATTACATGTATGGTGGGTATATTATAGCTGGAAGGGTGTAAATAACAAAAAAAAGCTTCTGTAGTTTGAAAGTTATCTCCAACTAGCAGTACTGATATCAAGGTTACATATATATATAAGAATTAATGTGGCCCCTTACTTCAGTCCTCAAACTCACCTTGGGATCTCAGTGCTATATATATAGTTATTATAATATCCTGCTCTGCTGGTTACTTTACTACTGTAACAGTCCGTAATCTTCTGATTTGGGTACACGTCAGAAAGTGAGACTGCTGCCACTACTACATAATTTTTCAGTATAAGGGCCGGTGCCTCAAAAGGTTACAAACTTCATCTTGTCTCGATCCGTCTCTCTAGCCTCATCCATAGGCCCTTTGAGGAGGAGAAGAAAGGGCCTGGGGACAACCAGAGAGGACATATAGGCAAGGAGCAGCTAGGCTACTAATTATCTTAAAAGACTGGACATCCTCAAACTATTCTTCTTCAGAGTCTCTCTGGTTACTTACATGTAGCTTTCTGGCTGTTGCTCTAGCACAAAAGTATATGTGCATGTACGTCCTCCAATTAAGACTCCGAGTCATCCCTGTTCCAAATTCGCCAAGCACTAGCGAGCGTAACGTGGCATGCGTTTCTGAACCCCAAGCAATCTTTACCAGAAAGATGAACAATATTTATCAAAAAATAATTGCATTCCAAAAGCGTGACGGACATACATGTACTGTAGAATCCCACAATTACGCCCCCCCTTCTTGCACGCTAGCATTGGGCAAAAGCGGGGATGGGGGCTTATACGTGGGATCCTAACATTTCCATGTGACGACCATTACCGACCATCGAATGCCACATGGGCTGTATTTCTCTGGCTGTTTGGTGGGCAAAACTCAAGAAAAAAGATAAAGGTATAATAATTATGACACAATTAATTAATAGCTAGTCTGTCAGTTGTGGCTACTGCTTTTACTTGGCTTATAGTATGCATTTTACAATCAGAGAGGGGGGCTTATATGCGAGATAAAACTACCTATGGAGAAACTTGAGCTAAAAATGCAGGGGGCCTTATGCGCAAGGGGGGGGGCGTAATCGCGGGATTCTACGGTACATACATATATGCATACAATGCTAGCTGATAATCCCTGGCCCACTGTCTGCAATCCAATGCAAGCAAAGGGATATATGCCTGTAGCTGTACTGTGCACGGTGCACGCATGTATGGAATATCCCAGTACCAAGCATGAAATATGCCTGTATCATGCATATATGGAATACATCTGTACCACATATAGACTTGTAGCTCACTGAGACTGTACAAGTGTCAGCTACATGTATGCAGCTGTCTTCCCAGACTACGGCAACTATTAATAAATGGGATATCAGCTGGATGACAGTAGCGATTCTTGCACTAAGAACAGTTGGCAACACTACCACAATGTTTTTAATAACTATCATCTAACCACTTGCATAATACATGTAATATACATGCATTATCATAATAATTATAGGCATTAAGAAAATTATCAGCCATATGTATGGTATAATAGCAACAATTATTATGTACATACACACACATACATGTACATGTGTACATAATTGCACATACATGTAACACCTGTATGCATGCATAAAGAATCAGTCATACCTGCCACTTTTCAGTTTATCAAAACAAAAACTACTGGTTTATGAGATTTACATGTACACTTAGACGAAATGATCCACTATGCATATACATGTACAAACACCTTACCTTCAGACAATACTTCGGCCACTCAACCGCTGAGTGTATGATGCAAATTAAACTAAAGGTACACTACATTGTAGTACCACATACAAATAAGGGGTCGTATTGCCGTTTTTGGTGCCTCGCATAACTTACTCTGATTGCCTGGGATGGGACTTAGTGCTTTCTTTGGAATAATGATTACAACAAGGTTATTATAGCTTAATGCTTTTTTGTGTGCACAGATAAAAGGGTAAAGCTACATGTAAACAGTGGTCATCTTTTGTACAGTTTAGTTGGAAAAGAGACCGGCGTACATATACATGTACACGGGTGCAAAGTATATGTACATGTATATGACACTGTTGAAAACTACAGCTTTTCTTGTTTTCCTAACATTATAAACTATGCTTTGTTGGCAATGCTTATTGCTTGTCCCTACAGACACTACTACCGTAGGTAGTGTTCCAGGTACATGTACACACTTAAAATTAACTTACTTGAGCAAGATCATACATGCATGTACACGTACATGTAAAATGGATTTATTGACTCACGAAGAAGGTATTGGTAAAGAAAAGCTCTGTGGACGTGGTTTATCTGGAATAGCAGGAAGTAGCAAGGGAGTACGATCTTGTTGCCTTGTATAACTTCGTGGTTCCATACTTGTGGTTCTGAAATAATAATAAATAATATTATTGTTTACTCACACGGAACTCTGCTGTCATATACTGTAGGATTGGTATGTTATGCGGTATTTTTAGTTATGCGATTATGCGAATTTTAGCGAAATCGCACAATTAAAAAACGCAAAATAAACATGCGCATTACATACATTGCGCAATAGGGTGGCCGGCCGAGGCGCGCGCCGCGTACACGTGTCATATTGCACGCGCAATCGATCTGCTAGTAAGCGCTCAGTCTGTTTGGCCGAACGGTACAACAGTTTGATTCTGGAAAGAGCCAGAGAGAAGTATGCTTCCGATATTTACAGACTACTGGTGAGTATTTTCAGCGTCAATCACCTCTACTAAGGGCTGATAGCTCTTTCCTCTACTAGAGTGGATAGTCTCGTTCTCAGATCCCATCCTCGAGGGTGGAGTCTGGCTCTTGGTATTATCGCATAAATAAAAATCGCATAATACTTTTAACTACGAAATCGCATAAATTTAACCCCGCATAACATACCAATCCTACGGTAATTAATAACCAGCTCATACTTTCAAGACATACCGGCCAGTACAATCTGCATGTAGATCTAGTCTAGCATACATTATAAACTGCATGGATAACAAGCGTGTATACGTACAATATAGTTGCACTTACAGAGCAATATAATTGGCCATTAAATAATATGCGCTTTGTTTGTAGCCATGCATGCTACAAACATGTGGGCATATGGTACATGTGTATGATCACAATCTCACTTGAAAATTTCACAAGCAATAGCTTGCACACTAGCTCAATGTGCTCCCACTTATACAGATCTACATGTATGTTACCTTTGGCATACACGTATATATCTACATGCATGTACAATAATTATTATTCCACCGAATATTTGTTGGGTGATAGTTAGGCTCAAGCACCAAATCCAACCTGATAAAATATGCAGATCAAGGTTCATACACTTGCAATGACAGTGATTTTTGGGTTCTTTCGGAAGGGAGTACGCGCCTACATAAATGGAGCACTATGAGATTCTGAATCATTGTATTAAAAGGTACATGTTTATGTCACGCTAATTATGACGTTAATTCCAGACCCCCCCCCCCCCCCCCCCCCCCCCCGTCTAACAACACATTGTCAAAAATAATTTCTACATGTGGAAAGGATATACTGTCCATGATATTACAAGCTAAGCTGTAGACGACACTAGAGAGCAGCATTTACCCATAAACAAGTTCAGCTCCAATACAAACTCAATCACAATAATGATTATACTATACTGCAGTTACAATTATAATGTCACATGCCAAACTCCCTCCCCCTGAACATCGATTTGATGTTCAGCAGGACAAAAACCTGTTCATGAACACCCACTATTAAAACCATCTGTGTCTGTGATCTGAACACATGCAATTCCAATCTTCTTTGACAGCTCATTTTTACTACAGTACGTTGGTTTAGCTTCCACATGTACAATTACTAAACCTAGGGAAACCACCATGTACATGCAATTCCTAACACATGTACCTTCTGTTTAACACTGATGCTGAGTAGGTTAAACAACCGGTAGCCTTTGAACTTTCTCCGACATTGGCATTATTTTTTTTGGCTGGAAGAGGTGGAGGTTGAGAATGACCACTGTCCACTGGGGTGTACTGGTATATGTTGGAAACTGAAACTCCAGCTCCTGCAGCTGAATGCTGAGCAGGAGTGTAGTGGAATTGGCTAGACGACATATTATTGAAGAATACGTGGTAGGTGATTATAATGTCTCGAGATTATGCTGATTTGATCTGAATAACTTGCGTGGCAAACAATCAACTCTCGGATGATGGAGTTCTCTCCCGCGTGCACTTTTACATATAGCCTCGTCAGCTTCCACAGCCCACGCAGACCACGAGAGAGACCGTATCGTATATGTGGTAAAAGGTCGTCAATTGCGACATGGTGGAGTCGACGACCGCGGTCAAGATCGATTATATTAACCGTCTATGGCTTGACCCAGGCGAATTTTTGCCCTTCAACCGTTGACAATTAGAAATTGATTGATAATTACTTATAATAATAATAATAATAATAATTTTAATGACAATAAAGGCCAGGAAGCCCATTAGTCACAATATCATAGTACAATTGATGAAACAATACTTCTGCGATGTTCAAAAGCTCCTGACACATATTTGCTAAAAATGTATGTTAGATGCGTATCAGTTGCTGCTGACTCAGAGATGAATCTCCATTTGTCCACGTTGTTTAGGTGGGGGAAGGCAGGATTGAGGAGTGAGCAATAATTCAGAAGTGCACTTTTCTCTTGCATTGTGTCATACAGGTTACAGTCAAAAAGGAAATGAATTCATCTTCCACTAGGCTGTTTTGGCAGAACCCTCAGTTGTGAAAGAGATAAGTTGGCTATTAAAGCATTAAATATCTCCAGGAGTAGACCATCTCCTCCAGGGGTTTTGTTCCTTTTCAGTGCTTTGACAGCTGCAGTCACTTCTTCCTCAGTGATTGGCTGGTCTATCATATCATTTTCTAGTCGTGGTGTACTATTAGTAAGATTTCCATTGCTCTTGGGACCATCTAGCAGTGTCATGAAGTATGTTTTTAGTTCCTCCAACGAGATGGGGATTTCTGTACTGCTTTCTTCCTTGGTTACTTCTGAGATTTTCCTCCAAAATTCCCGTGGATTCTTGGTTTTAGATTCCATTAATTCGGTGTGTAGTTTGGCGATAGCCAGCCGTTTCTTCTTTTTAATCAGACTCTTATACGTTCTTCTTTCTTCCCACACGAGCTTTCGTGTATTGCGGGCCCATTGGGCATTGCAAACACAAAACACCACAATTTATACTAGCAACACACAAATATACACAAAACGAAATTATTAGTCCAAATCAGTTCCAAACTCAGTTGAAGAGAATAATCTCGAAAGATCCTGACATCACTTATGGATATATTGAGAATAGACCTCTCGCTCTGTCTCTAAACCAGCAGGAACCTGCATCCTTGTCCGAGTCAGGGAAAACATTCATTCGTTTCACTGAAAAAAGTTAGCTGCATTCTGGAGCCCTACATTCCAGCAGTACTCGAACTCAACCGTATAGCTCCCAGTGATCGGAGGAGCCAGTAGTGTCCATGCATGGATCTAAGATAAACCTATTCTTTGTACTTGTACTTCATTAACGAATGTCAGGCTGGCTCAGATTAGTGTGTATATTTGTTGACAGAGCTTCTAACTACCCAACCTCACAATCTAAACCAAGACAGTTGTGTGTACGTACCGTATAGCGGGAAATTTTCGAGAGAGAAAACTTTCGCGGATCGGTAGGAGGGTGCATTTTGCGGAAAAAACTTTCGCGGAATGTTGAAACTGGTCGCATAATGGGTGTGGCATGCCCAGAATTTCGTGGAGAAAACTTTTGCGTATGGCTAAAAAATCGCGAAATTCATGAAAGTTTTCTCCCTCGAAAGTTTCCCGCTATACGATATCTAGGCAATGTGAGGCTGGCCTCAAATTGGTGTACATGTACACTTGTTGACAGAGCCTATAGCTACCCAGCGCCTCACATTCTAAACCAAGACTGTTGTGTGTACATAGCTAGTCAATGTGAGGCTGGCCTCAAATTGGTGTGTACACTTGTCGATAGAGCCTCTAGCTACCCAGCCTCATGCACATTCTAGACCAACACTGTTGTGTGTACGTAGCTAGGCAATGTGAGGCTGGCCTCAAATTGGTGTGTACACTTGTCGACAGAGCCTCTAGCTACTCGGGCTCACATTGTAAACCAAGTCTCTTGTGTGTATGTAGCTAGGCAATGTGAGGCTGGCCTCAAATTGGTGTACGTGTACACTTATCGATAGAGCCTCTAGCTACCCAGCCTCACATTCTAAACCAAGACAGTTGTGTGTACGTAGCTAGGTAATGTGAGGCTGGCCTCAAATTGGTGTGTACACTTGTCGACAGAGCCTCTAGCTACTCGGGCTCACATTGTAAACCAAGTCTCTTGTGTGTATGTAGCTAGGCAATGTGAGGCTGGCCTCAAATTGGTGTACGTGTACACTTATCGATAGAGCCTCTAGCTACCCAGCCTCACATTCTAAACCAAGACAGTTGTGTGTACGTAGCTAGGTAATGTGAGGCTGGCCTCAAATTGGTGTGTACATCTGTCGACAGAGCCTCTAGCTACCCAGCCTCACATTCTAAACAGACTTAACTTTCTCACTGCAGGCGATAGTCACGAACTTTCTCGGGGGAAACAAATCCAAATGGAGCCCACTTTACATCCTCATTCTACCCTGGATGTTCGAGCAGAGGTGGTTTACTAACTTTAGCCTCATTGAACAGTATCAGCCCCTGAAACTAACTACTCAATTTAATTTCATGAGGCATCCACACTTTCTTTGTAAGCTTTATCCTATCAACCACGAGATGGTAAGCCAGCTAGCGTTGATACAATTATCCTTGAGATCTGCACCTTTCAACTTTGCACGTTCCTATACACACTGTCCGGCCTGTGGAATGTCATGGAACGTGCAAAGTTGAAAGTATACTCACCATCTGGCCTGTGGAATGTCATGGAACGTGCAAAGTTGAAAGGTACGTGATCTCCCTGAGGATAATTGTATTAACGCTAGTTGGCTTACCATTTCATGGTTGATAGGATAAAGCTTGCAAAGAAAGTGTGGATGCCTCAACTGATTATGAAACCATTAATTCAGGGGTGGGGGAGGGGGTTGGTGGATAGTCATCCCTTTCACTTCATCAGGCACCTTTCCTTGGAAAATTTTCTGGATCAGTACCTGGGCTTCTCCTAATTTACCAAGGCATGGTTGACAATTTTGTTGACTGTAATTTTATCTTCAAGAGCAAGAGCATTAGGAAGCACGCACGAGACCATAATAATTATTGTAATCAAGGCTCAGTGGTGGGCTAGCCCCTTGAAGCTGGCTCTATAGATTAGCTCAGGTACCTAGTATCGATCTCATTCCCGATCTTTAGCAGAAAAGTTAGCATAAAACTGCAAGCTACAATGAATGTACGTATAATAATATATCAGCGGTTGGCAAACTGAGAGTGAAAATGCCATCTGGATTGTGTAAACAATGAACCTAGTGGATATGTTACACTTTTGTGCAAACCTTGTCATACTCCTACGTCTTCCATACTACAGCAACTAGCAACACACGGCTGAAACGTGGACTGAACTGACCCTCCAATTAAGTATTCAAACAACTTGGGAACTTGCATTAATAACTACTCAGCTGTGCCTTCATTGATAACAGAATTGCAGTTTGTATACAGTGTCAACTCCTAGGATGTTACAATCTCGTGCCAGCTAGTGCACGGTGGACTACATGTACTTGGACT
Source organism: Cliona cf. orientalis (assembly GCA_963930775.1). Taxonomy (NCBI): domain Eukaryota; kingdom Metazoa; phylum Porifera; class Demospongiae; order Clionaida; family Clionaidae; genus Cliona; species Cliona cf. orientalis. Next base: position 3,555,150 of record OZ005694.1, on the reverse strand, counting down.
ATTAGCATAAATGGTTGAACATTCAAAGGTCAACATTTAGACTATGCACTATGTAATACATGCCAGAATTAAGAATGTCAGTGTTATGACTATTGCTCAAATTCTGAATACGAGTTTCTTTCCATTAGCTCATCAAGCTTTTGCTGCAGTAGTTTAGCCACATCACTAGCCACAAACAGATGAAGTTCATCTAGATCTTGCAGAATAAACCTACATGTACATGTACACAATGTATATCATAGGATATGGATTATAATTGTGGGACAGATTTAATTACCTGATACACATGCACAAAAACAATGACATTCCTGCCCCGTTCTGTTTAAATGGAATGTTCCATTCAGCAATGGAATGGGAGGTGGAGCAAATTAAGCGACAGTTGGTGCAACCGACTACTCAAATAGTACATAGTTCGGTGGTGTGTCCAGGGGGGGGGGGGGGCTCAGGGCGCTTGAGCACCCCCTTCAGCTCTGGCACAACAGCCAGATCAGTAGCAACTGTTTATGCTGATAATCGACAATTTGTAGCCAGAACCAACATTGAACTTACTAGATCTATCCTCTAAATTCGCTCTCTAAACAACTCTTTCTCGTCGCTACTTGGCCAAAACAGCCAGCCAGCTATCTTCAAGAATGCATTAGCGAGGGGCGTGGTCAACATTTTGGGGGCATGGCTTAAAATTTTGAGTGCACGCAATTGGCTTAGCACCTCCCTCCTTCAAATCCTGGACACGCCACTGTACTTGTCCTCAGTAATGTACATGTACTAGCTATGTATATGTACATGTACAATGTACATGTATACATGTATGTCATCACCAGAGTGAGCAAGAAAGGCTGCCCATTGAACAGATTAGCATGCATAAGATATACATGTAGTTCATACTCATCATAAAGGTTATTGATAAAATGTCTAGAAATTACTTCCTGTACGAAAGTAGAATGCCACGAAATGGAAATGCGCATGATATTATCAAGAAATGCAAGCGAAAGGATGTACATGACAACTCTGTTTGTATACTTTTTGGCACCATCATCCCTACTTCATCCTTCAATTTTTATTACTACCGTATTTCTTCTAAAAATTCGGCCCTTCTAATTATTTGGCACCCTTTACCGAATGATTGAAAATAGCCTCTAATTTTCGGCAAAGGTCGTCACACGTATATGCTATAAACGGGAATAGAATGCGCACGTAGCAGAATGTTGAATATTAACCTCTAAAAATTCGGCGAAGCTAAAGCAATATTATTATTTTCATGCTGAATTTTTAGAACGACTACCGTAACCCTAGCTGCAGCACATGCGCTGAGGGTTAACAAATACTGTGATCTGATTGGTTAAACTGAAGTATCTCTCCTTCATAGAAAATCATGTAAGCTCTGTAGAAAATCATGTAAAATTTCTTGCTTATGTATATGGTTAGGGCCAGTTGTTGCTAGGCAGCAGTTTATGTGTCCAGCTATTGGGCGTTGTTGCTAGGATCAGACAGTCACTATAGTCGGTTTCTGTATGATTTACAAGACCTCAGGGCTCAGCAGAACCCTCGCTTTGCTCGGGATTCTACACAGAACCCTTCTGTCTTCTAAATCACGTAGAAACCTAAACTGTCGAACTATTATGTAGAATTCAATTTGTCAAGGCTTCACCTTGTGAAAACCTTTAATTATACACACTCAATGCTAGTACTATTGGCATATAAATGCTAGGTAACTGGTTGAGATATCAATTTATTTTTTGAGTGGGTCAATACTGCTATGCAACTCGCTCTACTACATATAAGCTCACAATACAACAAGGGTGATATTATTATGACAGAAGAGAGAGGAAGACTAGCACTCTAAACTGCATACTTGTCAACATTGCAGCTATGGCAGTAAACATGTACATGTAGTACAAACATCAACTTCAATGAATGTTGGCCAAAAATTGGCCTAGCTAAAGCCTGCCCACCTAGCATATACATGTACTATGACTTTCATAAATCAACCACTCAAATTTAATTATCTGCGAGGAATCTGCAATTGTAGCGTACCAAGTAGAGAATTAGGACTCTTGCAAAAGCACTTTACATAGGATATAATTAGGTTAATTAACTGCACCTTTTCCCAAGACTCTCAGATTCATCCAAGTGCTTGATGTATTGCTTAATAGCTGGGTCGCTGCTGTAGGTTGATAGAATTTACATGTAATTGGGACATCTACTTTGTTATAGCTAGTATAACTTCATTAATGGGGGGGGGGGAGTACTTTGAAGGGAGCACCCCATGCTAATCACCAAAGAGAGAGAAGAGAGTATATAACTCCCATGGCAGTATATATACATGTACCTGCCTGTAAAAGTTCTTTTTGAAGTACAAAGTACACCTGCATGTTTTTTATAATATCTTTACAATTTGACATGGTGTTATACATGTATGCAGTATGCTATGTAATAAACTGCTGTAACTACTGTACAAAAGTATACATGTATCTGATGACCTTGGCTTTCAGCAGTTAGATACTCTCTTCTTCTCCCTCTTATTATACTCAAGATTGCTAATACCCCAGTATTATGAGAAGATTGTTGTACATGCATGTACTATGAATGTGAAGCGATATTATGTCATCCACATGCAACTGTGCTTGATTAGTATGACATTATAGCAACATACCGTGTACATATGAACTTGGATTGTATACGTAGCTCATCTAAATAATAGATAGACACTGTTCAGGAGGTTTCTACGTGATTTAGAAGATCAAAGGGCTCTATGTAGAATCCCGAGCGAAGCAAGGGTTCTACTGAGCCCTGAGGTCTTCTAAATCACGTAGAAACCGACTAAACAGTGTCTAACAACTTTAGATCCTAGCAACAGTGCCCATAGGCTTGACATATAAACTGCTGCCTAGCAATAGTCCTAACCACAGGCAACAATTTTTTACAGGTTTATATGAAAAATTTACAGGTTTATATGAGCTTTTTACAGGTTTATATGAGAAATAGATACCTGCTCCTGACCAATCAGATAACAGTATTTGTTACAACTAGGATCTAATAATAATTATAAGTAATTACCCCGCGCGCATGCGCAAGGGGTAAAGTGATCAGTTGTGTCTGTTGTTAGCACAAAAATCGCCGGATCTGGAGATCTAGGCATCTGAGCGACTCGTAAGTACAGTATATCCGTCGATATCGTCGAAAAACTGGCTTCATTGTGCTTCGAATCGTTTGGCAAGGTCCACAAGCATCGCAAATACTGCATTTTGTTGGCCACGCCTATGGACACTACCCACCATGTGCTTTCTGCTCATGCGCACAACCTGGCACAATATGTAGGTAAAGGTCGTCGACACTGCAGCGCGTGGGGTATGTGCTCTACAGAGCTCTAGTTGCAACTATGAAGCAATCACAGTACTCTACTCAAAATAGAGCACCTGAAAATGCATGTTTCAGCACATTTCATGCATGGAAGCGACTTCAATGCACGTTTCAGGATATTTCATGCATGGAATATACTTTCATGCATGTTTTATGCATGGCAGCCAGTAGTAGTACATGTATACTATATTTTATGACTTGACAACCCTTAGAGATCAAGACCATATCAATGACTCTTGACTTGTTGAGTATACACATGCACGCAATTAAGATAATTTGCACACTCCCTGCTGCAACAATCAAGCATGCAGTGACAGAGTCTAGGTATCAAAAATTGTAATGTAGACAATCCTGAGCAAACCAAGGCTATAATCATAATTGTGTTGAACTCTTTATGGTGATGGTGGTCACGGTCATCATGGACAACATGACATTGTTTCATATCAGAGTTCTATACCTACATGAAATCTTGTGAACGAATTATGCATGTTACATAATCACTGGCACATGCATGTAATATGCAGGTTCCATTTGTACCGTACCCTCACGAAAGAGGGCTCACTACAGAATGTGGCCCCCCCCCCCCCCCCCAAGGCCCCAAGCTCAATTTCCTGCTAAGGTCTAATGTTTACTCAACTATGCGCCCATGTGTAGCCCTTGAAAACACAGCTCAAATGGCTGGTTTATGAGCACTAAACTTCAAATAATCTAAGTAAGATAGATAAATAACCTGCTAACCGGACATAAAACTAAGCCTAGCTAGCTTTATGCCATGTTTCAGCACAAATGAATGGCTAGCGATCGTAACCACGCCCACTTAATACAGCTGCAATCAACGATACACGGTGAAGTATCACGGTCGCCCTTCCTCTGGATTGGTAACCGTGCTTGAATAAGGCTGAAATCAATAGTAGCCGTTGCTACTATTCAAGTTATGAAGATAGCGTGGGTAACTTACTTGGGAGCTCTTTCGCGTCTAAACGCGATACTGATACCTCAAATATCGGCCCATCCCCTAGTCTTGGCCCCAGTGTAAGATGCACTGCCCATGGGCCCTCTTTCGCGAGGATATTGTACATGTATCTACATGTACATGCATGTTTCAGGGGATTTTCCATGCATGTGACATGCATGCAACATAAGTAAAACATTTAATTAAGCCTAAGGATATAATAATACATATGTACTTAAGGTACCATTAAATTGCGTGGGCGTGAGGTGGGGAATATGACACCTAAACCACATCAAAGTCATAAGTGAGGTGCATGCTGTGTAACCACGCCCTTTTAATTGCCCAGCTCTCAGGGGTGTGGCTGCTAGAGCTGGAAGTGTTCATTTAATATCCTCAATGGACCGGAAGCTGAGCCGGAAGGGAGGGGCCAGGCCACGCCCAAAACAGCACCACCCTGTGCCTCAAGGACCACCATTCTCAATCAAGTGCCGACTTGCCACCGGACGTCCACCGGAAGCCCACAATCAATCCCAATTAAAACACACAGCTTCCTCAAGGCCAAAACACACACAAACACTTCAAGGCCGTTCTGCCACACCACCCACACAAGAGCTCACCTCATTTCCTGTGTGGGCGGGGTAACAACACGTCATCACAACCACATCCGCTTCAAACCATCGTCAGCTTCCGTCCAGCCGTACGGTCCCCTCAATCGCACCGGCATACAGTGCCTCATTAACTGACATGGCCTCACCTTTGACGTCCTGCCACGCCCCCAAAGCCTCCTTGCGGGGTTCAAAGGTCACCACCGCTTCCGGGACACGCCCACCTATCGCCGAGGCCAAGTCCCAGGCGCTGATGTCCAAGCACTGGCCCGTGAAGCCATGCCCAATCGGAAGCAATAAAACCTGCATTAACGCACACGCTCCACACAGTGCCAGGAACACGCCCACATGCTTAATTAGGCCCAATTAGCTTTTTTTTTTTTTTTCCAAGGGGACCACACACTAAGCAGAAAAAAAATGGTCCGAAAACCACCTCACAGTCGAGCTGGATGCATAGTAGACCCATACAATGCAAGCAGGCATCAAAATAGCCATAATATATACAATGTTTGGTAAAGGGTCGTCAACGTACCCTGCGCGCCCGTAATTTTTTTTATGGGCAAACATTGCAAGTGAATGGCTTCCTATACAAACATATGGGAATACTTCAAAGTGCCATAACTTTAATTCTAAGGTGTGAATCAAAATTCCCTGCCATCAAAATTCTAGTTTTGACCCATTCTGCGTGCCCATGTAAAAAATATCTCCCCAAGTGCTCCCAAGTCCTCAGTGAATTACATTAATTATTTAAATTCTTTTTTTTCAAGCTAGCATGCACACTAAGCAGAAAAAAATGTCCAGAAAACCACATAATACATCTAGGATGCATAGTAGAGCCATACAAAGTAAGTAAACAACCTAGGATGCACAGTAGAGCCATACAAAGCAGGCAAACAACCTATACTCCAATTTTGAGAATTTTTCTAAATAACGCACACCACGGGTATTCCCCGTTTTTCACGTAGCGTGTGGGCGGAAAACATTGCAAACACATGGCTTCCCTATACAAACATATGGGAAAACTTTAAAGGGCCGTAACTTTAATTCTAAGGCGTGAATCAAAATTCTACGCCATCAAATTTCATGTTTTGACCCATTCTGCGTGCCCATGTAAAAATTATGTCCCCAACTACTCCCAGTTCCCCCACGAATTATTTTATTATTTTTTTTCTACTTAGTGTGTAACAAGCTAGCGTGCACACTAAGCAGAAAAAATTTGTCCAGAAAACCACAATACACCTAAGATGCACAGTGGAGTCATACAAAGCAAGCAAACAACCTAGGATGCACAGCAGAGCCATAAAAAGCAAGCAAACAACTCATATTCCAATTTTGAGAAATTTTCTAAATAGCACACACCATGGGTATTCCCCGTTTTTCACGTAGCGCGTGGGCAGAAAACATTGCAAACGTATGGCTTCCCTATACAAACATATGGGAAAACTTTAAAGGGCCGTAACTTTAGTTCTAAGGCGTGAATCAAAATTCTACGCCATCAAATTTCGTGTTTCGACCCATTCTGCGTGCCCATGTAAAAATTACATCCCCAAGTGTTCCCAGTTCCCCCACGAATTATTTTATTTTTTTTTTTCTACTTAGTGTGTAATTTCTACTTAGTGTGTAATTTCAAGGCGACCAGAACACTAAGCAGAAAAAAAATTGTCCAAAACCACCACATAGTTGAGCTGGATGCTTAGTAGAGCCATACAATGCAAGCAGCCACCCTATACTCCAATTTTGACCAAAGTAGGTAAAGGTCGTCACGTTTATGTGCGCGTGCCTAACGGGGATTCCCCGTTTTTCACGTAGCGCATAGGCGGAAAACATTGCAAACGCATGGCTTCCCTATACAAACATATGGGAAAACTTTAAAGGGCCGTAACTTTAATTCTAAGGTGTGAATCAAAATTCTTTCAGGTCAAATCTCTAGTTTTGACCCATTCTGCGAGCCCATATAAAAATTATCCCGCCAAGTGCTCCCAAACCCCCCATGAATTAGATTATTTAATTATTTAATTATTTAAATTTGCTTTTTTTTCAAGGGGACCAGACACTAAGCAGAAAAAAAAAATTGTCCAAAAACCACCATATATTCGAGCTTGATGCATAATAGAGCCATACAATGCAAGCAGGCAGCCTATACATCAATTTTGAGTAAAGTGGGTAATGGTCGTCACGTTGATGTGCGCGCGTGGCCCCGCCCCTCACGTAGCGCGTGGGCGGAAAACATTGCAAATACATGGCTTCCTATACAAACATATGGGAAAACTTCAAAGGGCCATAACTTTAATTCTAAGGTACGAATCAAAATTCCCCAGGATCAAATCTCTAGTTTCGACCCATTCTGCGTGCCCATGTAAAAATTATCCCCCCAAGTGCTCCCAACCCCCCCATGAATTAGATTATTTAATTATTTAAATTTGCTTTTTTTTTCAAGAAGCGGACACACTAAGCAGAAAAAAACAGTCCTGACCATCACATAGTTGAGCTGGATGCATAATAGACCCTTGCAATGCAAGCAGACAGCCTAAACTTCAATTTTGACAGAAGTTGGTAAAGGTCGTCACGTTACTGTGCGCGCGTAGCCACGCCCCTCACGTAGCGCGTGGGTGGAAAACATTGCAAATACATGGCTTCCTATACAAACATATGGGGATACTTCAAAGGGCCGTAACTTTAATTCTAAGGTGTGAATCAAAATTCCGTCCGGTCAAACCTATTACTTTGACCCATTCTGCGTGCCCATGTAAAAATTATGTCCCCAAGTGCTCCCAAATCCCCCATGAATTAGATTATAAAAGTTTTTTTGTTTTTTTCTACTTAGTTGTTGTTAATAACAAGGAGACCATACATACACTAAGCAGAAAAATGCCTGAAAACCACCACATGGTTGAGCTGGATGCATAGTAGAGCCATACAATGCAAGCAGGCAGCCTATACATCAATTTTGATCAAAGTGGGTAATGGTCGTCACTTTGCTGTGCGCGTGGGTGCAAATGCATTGCTTCCTATACAAACATATGGAAAAACTTCAAAGGGCCGTAACTTTACTTCTAAGATATGAATCAAAATTCTTTCAGGTCAAATCTCTAGTTTCGACCCATTCTGCGTGCCCATGTAAAAATTATGTCCCCAAGTGCTCCCAAATCCCCCATGAATTAGATTATAAAAGTTTTTTTGTTTTTTTCTACTTAGTTGTTAACAAGGAGACCATACATACACTAAGCAGAAAAATGCCTGAAAACCACCACATGGTTGAGCTGGATGCATAGTAGAGCCATACAATGCAAGCAGGCAGCCTATACATGAATTTTGATCAAAGTGGGTAATGGTCGTCACTTTGCTGTGCGCGTGGGCGTGAAACATTGCAAATGCATTGCTTCCTATACAAACATATGGAAAAACTTCAAAGGGCCGTAACTTTACTTCTAAGATATGAATCAAAATTCTTTCAGGTCAAATCTCTAGTTTCGACCCATTCTGCGTGCCCATGTAAAAATTATCCACCCAAGTGTTCCCAACCCCCCCATGAATTAGATTATTTATTTAATAGTTTAAATTTTTCTACTTAGTGTATAAGGAGACCAGAACACTAAGCAGAAAAAAAATGTCCAGAAACCACCACATAGTTGAGATGGATGCTTAGTAGAGCCATACAATGCAAGCAGGCAGCCTGTACTCCAATTTTGACCAAATATGGTAAAGGTCGTCACATTTATGTGCGCGCGTGGGCGGAAAACATTGCAAACGCATGGCTTCCCTGTACAAACATATGGGGAAACTTCAAAGGGCCGTAACTTTAATTCTAAGGCGTGAATCAAAAATCTGTCCAGTCAAATCTCTAGTATAATCTACTTAGTGTTTAACAAGGCGACCAGAACACTAAGCAGAAAAAAAAAATTGTCCGAAAACCACCATAGTTGAGCTGGATGCATAGTAGAGCCATACAATGCAAGCAGGCAGCCTATACATCAATTTTGACCAAAGTGGGTAATGGTCGTCACGTTGATGTGCTCGCATGGGCGGAAAACATTGCAAATGCATGGCTTCCTATACAAACATATGGGATAACTTCAAAGGGCCGTAACTTTAATTCTAAGGTGTGAATCAAAATTCCCCGCCGTCAAACCTCTAGTTTTGACCCATTCTGCGTGCCCTTGTAAAAATTATCTCCCCAAGTACTCCCAAACCCCCCAAACATTAATTAATTATATAAATTCTTTTTTTTCAAGCTACCGTGCACACTAAGCGGAAAAAAAAACTGCGGCACTTAAGTATACGTACCTGCATTGTAGAGGTTCGCACAAATTAATATGCACTTAGGCTTACTTTATACCATGCAGATACATACATTGCAATACTTTATGTACATTTGGTATATATTACTATGGTAACAACATCTAATGTCACTAAAACCATTCTTTAGTAGAGCATCCATAGTCAAATCATGTTCAAAACAGCTACCCTAGCCCACAGTAATTTAATCAGTGTACAGTGCCTGTACGATTTAGCATTGGTATATACCAAGTACCTTAGACGATTTCCACCCACTCTAACGGCGCCTGCAGCGCAGTTAGAGCTTGTTGGAAATCATCTAAGGAGCTACCATGCATACTAAGCAGAAAAAAGTGCCACATAATTAGAAATATGCATGTATATAATATTCACACGCTACAGTATAATAATATTATAGTCATCCCGAGTATTACTGTAAAAAAATTGTCCAGAAACCACCACAAAGTTGAGCTGGATGCCCATACAATCGGAAACAAGGCCGTCTATGCTCCTAATAGAGCCTAGAAAACTCAGAGTATATATGATCAGTGTTGAGGTTCAGTACCAGTGGCCGCTGCAATACGTTACTTCCTACTAGTACTCAAGATCACCACAGCACACACACAAGGCTAGGGGACTGAAGAGGTAGCTAATTCAGTACCTGTGGCCCCTGCAACACGTTACTTCGTACTAGTACTCAAGATCACCACAGCACACACACAAGGCTAGGAGAAAAGCACAAAACAATTTTAGTTATGTTTCTCAACTAGATGTACTTTCCCATGCACATCCACACATACACAATGTAAAACTATAGCTGTATTACCCCACCTACCTCTCAGCAAAAACGGGAGAGTTACTGTTGTGGCTGATCTTTCATCCATTCAGCAAGTCCCTGGATACAATACCAGCTCCATGGTAGCCTATGCACGTATTGAACTAGCGATTTTCTAAATAACGCACACCGGGACTCAAAACATTGCAAACACATGGCTTCCCTATACAAACATATGGGTAAACTTTAAAGGGCCGTAACTTAAATTCTAAGGCGTGAATCAAAATTTTCTCATGTCAAATCTCATTTTTCGATCCATTCTGCGTGCCCATGTAAAAATTACATCCCCATGTGTTTCCAATTCCCCCACGATCGAATTAATTTAGTCTTTTTTTTTCTACTTAGTGTGTAACAAGGAGACCACACACTAAGCAGAAAAAAATTGTCCAGAAAACCACCACCTAGTTGAGCTGGATGCTTAGTAGACCCATACAATGAAAGCAGGTCGTCTATCTAGTACTGAGAGCCTAGAAAACTCAAAGTATATGATCAGTATTGAGGTTCAGTACCAATGGCCCCTGCAACACGTTACTGCCTACTAGTACTCGAGGCTAGGGGAAAAGCACAAAACAATTTTAGTTATAGCTATGTTTCTCAACTCGATATACTTTCCCACGCATCCATGCATGTACAATGTAAAATTATAGCTGTATTATGCCACCTACCTCTCAGCAAAAACAGGAGAGCTACTGTTGTGGCCGATTCTTCATCCATTCAGCAAGTCTCTGGATACAATACCAGCTGCATGGTAGCCTATGCATGTACTGGCCTAGCGATTCTCTAAATAACGCACACCGGGACTCAAAACATTGCAAATACATGAATTCCCTATACAAACATATGGGCGAACTTTAAAGGGCCGTAACTTTAATTCTAAGGCGTGAATCAAAACTTTCTCATGTCAAATCTCGTTTTTCGACCCATTCTGCGTGCCGATGTAAAAATTACGTTCCCAAGTGCTCCCAATCCCTCCATGAATTAATTTTGTATCTTTTTTTCTACTTAGTGTGTAATTTCTACTTAGTGTATAACAAGGAGACCAGAACACTAAGCAGAAAAAAAATTGTCCAAAATCACCACATAGTTGAGCTGGATGCTTAGTAGAGCCATACAATGCGAGCAGGCACACTATACTCCAATTTTGACCGAAGTAGGTAAAGGTCGTCACGTTTGTGTGCGCACGCCTAACGGGGATTCCCCGTTTTTCACGTAGCGCGTGGGCGGAAAACATTGCAAACGCATGGCTTCCCTATACAAACATATGGGAAAACTTCAAAGGGCCGTAACTTCAATTCAAAGGCGTGAATCAAAATTCTTTCAGGTCAAATTTCTAGTTTCGATCCATTCTGCGTACCCATGTAAAAATTATGTCCCCAAGTACTCCCAAACCCCCCATGAATTAGATTATTTATTAAATCTTTTTTTTTCAAGGTGACCAGAACACTAAGCAGAAAAAAAAAATTGTCCAAAAACCACCATATAATCGAGCTGGATGCATAGTAGAACCATACAATGCAAGCAGGCAGCCTAAATTTCAATTTTGTCAAAATGTTGGTAAAGGTCGTCACGTTTATGTGCGCGTGGGCGGAAACATTGCAAAAGCATGGCTTCCCTGTACAAACATATGGGAAACTTCAAAGGGCCGTAACTTCATTTCTAAGGCGTGAATCAAAATTCTTTCAGGTCAAATCTCTAGTTTTGACCCATTCTGCGTGCCCATGTAAAAATAAATTATGTCCCCAGATGCTCCCAAATCCCCCATGAATTACATTATTTAAGTTTTGTTGTTTTTTTTCAAGGAGACCATACACTAAGCAGAAAAAAATGTCTGAAAACCACCACATGGTTGAGCTGGATGCATAGTAGAGCCATACAAGCAAGCAGGCAGCCTATACATCAATTTTGATCAAAGTGGGTAATGGTCGTCACATTGATGTGCGCGTGGGCGTGAAACATTGCAAATGCATGGGTTCCTATACAAACATATGGGAAAACTTTAAAGGGCCGTAACTTTAATTGTAAGGCATGAATCAAAATTCTTTCAGGTCAAATCTCTAGTTTCGACCCATTCTGCGTGCCCATGTAAAAATTATCCACCCAAGTATTCCCAATCCCCCCATGAATTAGATTATTTATTTAATAGTTTAAATTTTTCTACTTAGTGTATAACTACTTAGTGTACTTAGTGTTTAATTTTTAAGTCGTTGCGGTTAATAGTTAAGAAAGAATGCTTTGATCTTTCTTTGAAGTGGGCAATTACCGGTGTTTTCTTCAGGGGCCACTTCCGGTCGCTAATTAAACGCGCATAATCATCCCTGGCCGATTCTGGACACGCCCACCTTCGACCAAAAGCACTCGTATGGCCTCTTCGGCCACGCCCCCTCACGATTCGCTAATTGAATTAGCCAATCCTCACGCTCACGCCCACGCAATTTAATGGTACCTTAACACATACTTTTTAAACATGCATGCATCAAGCATGTCATGTTACTTGCATGAAACATGCATGTCACTTGCCTGTTACTCCTACTACGTGTAAATGCACTGTGTATACTACCCTTATTTTGACATGCATACATGTACACATACATTTTGCCCCCATTATAACATGCATATTGCCTTGATATGCGCTACTCGAGTACAACATTCATGCTACATGTACAGGCATGTTTGGGTCAACATGCATGTAAGTGCTAGTTTAGCTGAAAATCATCTGACTCATAGGTCACAGTCAACTACGCTTCTTGTCTTGTGTGTACGTACTACATCTACTGATCAGGCATTCACATGGTGCGGTCACCAACATTACAGCAGCCACTCCCCACAGCACTACATGTATGTCATATATGCACCCCCTTGGTTATTGATCAACGGCCTGCTCAATAAGTCAGCATCCAGACCGAGACTACTGCCAACACCTTTTAAATGGTATTACTAATGGATTCCATATCGGTTTTCATTATGGTAACAAAACATGCCGGGCAGCGAAGTGTTATCAGCAACAGAGAATCCTGAGGTTATGGAGTAATATGTGAGAAAGGATACCATTGCACATCAATAGATTTGGTGTAATTCCAAAGCCTCATCAGTCCGGGAAATGGAGGTTCATAGTGTGCCCACCAGATAACAGTGTTAATGATAGAGCCAGAATTTTGTTCACTCACATACTCACAAGTGGATGATGCTGTCACTAATACATGTAATTGAGGCATAAAGCTCGCAAACTCGATTTGGAAAGTGCCTATCGGATTATTCCAGTGCACCCAGACGACAAGTATCTAGTTGGTATGGAGTGGAAAGGGGATTGGTATATGCATGGACACTGCCCTCCCCTTTGGCCTTCATTCAGCCCCAAAAGTGGATAATGGTGCACAATGGCATTGAATGGATCATCCATTGTTTAGATGATTATTTGCTATTGGGAAGACCCTCATCTCAACAGTGCAATGATGGTTCTATCCTTGTGTGAGCTACTGGGGGTGTCATTATCAACAGGGAAAGAAGAGGGTTCATCAACTACCCTTTCCTTCATCGGTATCTTGATTGATAAGCAGCAACGGAATTGCGTTTACCCATCGATAAGCTGGAGCGTTTGAAGACAATTACCAAACAGAAGCAAAAGCATAACTGCACCATGCAAGAGCAATTAAGCTCCTCTCACTAATTGGTCAGCTCCCAGTAGTGGTTCGACATGGCCGAGTGTTTCTGCATTATATGATCACACTCTCAACAACAGCAGAGAAGCTTCACAACACAAAAATAAATTAATCCTTCATTCCGTTCACACCTTCAACAGTGGGCATTAAGTGGAACGGTGCCAGTAGTAGAGTATGATGTCTGTGCCAAATAGGGCTGATCCTGTCTCTGACGCTTCCGTAACACTGTCAAGTATGTATGCATGTATGTGATAATACAGCTGTCGTTGCAACTATCAATGCAAACAGGAGCAAGGATAATCAGACAATGCACCTACACACCTGTAATAAGATGCTCAACTTTTTCCTCTCCCACCATGACATCATCAACTCGGTGAACTTACATCATAAAAGTGCACAAGATCCTTTTTTTTCTTTTAAGTCTTTGTCACATCCCCTCAGCCAATATTATTATAATAAGATTATTGCTGTTTCAGATCTTTGATACTGTGCATCATCTATATGTATCTCACGACATAACTGAGGCATAAAAGATTGCTGCAGAAGAAGCAGGAAATTGGGAGTGGGCACTAAGTTTCCCCTTCCTGTGAAGCCAAGCAAGCCCCACCTTACACGTGTATAAGCAATTTCCAGCTAGGAAATGTGCAGGAGAAGCGTGTCTTAGTGTAGTGGCTTGAAGCTTCAGCCTTGCGTGGGCCAGCCAGACTCCAAAACACCCGAACCACCTTCCAATAATACCCTTAATAATTGCTAAATGGCCGCCTACGAAACGTGGAAAATGTTAGAACAGCTAGCTGATCATTAACAGGTCAATTGACTTACTCTAGTGTTGGTCTTTCACAATCCGGCCAAATTGTAGTGCTTTTTATCGTTGTATAGATATTATCATATGTTAAAAAGTATACATGCCATGCAAAAAAAAAACTGCACAGCAGCTGCTGGAGCAGCAGCAGAGGTAGGACACGCTTGACCTTTGGCTAATAGTTGAATTCACTAATTAAATCGCTAGTATAGGCTTTCGTGAGAGAATATCGTTGTGATTTTCAAACTCAGCGCTATTGATTTAGTTGGGGAGCCCCTCTTAGTTAGCACTGTAGACCTAAAAATTGCTTTACAGTGCTAACTAAGAGGGGCTCCCCCACTAAATCAATAGCGCTGAGTTCGAAAATTGCAACAATATCCTCTAAAAATCTTCACGAAAGCCTATACTAGCGATTTAATTAGTGAACTATTAGCCAAAGGTCAAGCGTGTCCTACCTAGCTCCTCTGGAGCAGCAGTACCCCTAGAGGTGGTGTGCGTTATATAGAATAATAACTAGAGTTACACTTTGTGTATACGTGTACGTAGCAGTCCTCACTCGCTTAGCACTATGCCAATATCCTGTATTGAACTTCCTGTTCATGCTTGATGAATTTGTATTATTATAGACCCATTGCACGTACAAGAAAAATCCATAAAACTCCGTATATTGTCCTCCAACGGCCACCATGTTGGAGTACAAGCGTCTATGTAGTGAGCGCTAAATGGTGTTATTGCTCAAGGGAGTGGATTCTTTCGTCTATGCACTATATATGATGTAGCATTACCAACAAATTAAGGACCTCCATTATGTCGTCAGTCTTGGAAGAATGAAGCCATGCAATGGCAGCTAGGCCACGTCTAGCAACACCTTTACCATCATGCAGTGACAGGTCGAACAACTTTGGGTCAACAAGGTGCAATCATTTTTGGCCGTGCAAACATTGATTTACCCGGTAAGCACGGTCCAGCCGAATCGTAGAGTTTGTAGGCCTTGCATGACCATCTTAACATTATGGCGACGTGGCCTGAGTCGCCGAAGAGATCGAGTAAGAAAGAAAATTTAGATGCACGAGAAAGATAGGCCCAGAAGCCATACTAAACAACTCTCAAGCCCAAGTAAAGACCTTGCTTTGCTCGGAATAATGAATATGGTCCATTGTTCAGTTTTGATAAATGGCTGAAAGTGAAAAGCAGAATCTGGTTAAGATTTTTTCCATTCCTCAATTTTGACCTTGAGATTTTCTTGGTCCAGTTTAGATAGCTCCAGAGCCTTTATAAATATGATTATGTAAATCCCTTATTGTGATGGGGCAGTAAGCTCTGTCGTCTGGGTCAGGGTTGTTACTCGATGCATACAGTGCTGTAATGACATAGTGTTTGAGCACTTTGCTTACTTCATATGGGTCCATCATTCCTTCCCCATCTAATTCTGAAATTCTGGCTGCTGTGTGTGGATTAACTCTTTAAGCCATCATGTTAACACTACGGGTGGGATAAGTAGATTCGGTTGGGAGGGATACATAGTAAACACTTTTTGTTTTCACTGGCTTCTGACTGTTTAGATGATCCCTGAGTTAGTGTAGTTTCTCTTCTTTAGCAAATCTTTCTTGCCGCATGCTTTCATAGCTACATGAACTTGGAATAGCGAATTCAGGAGATAGTACGTACTGCCTTTGTATTACCGTAGTTAATCGAATACAATGCATGATCCAATTTAACGCAAGAAATTAACATTTTAGGAATTCTCATAACATTTATAAATGGAGCGATTGACGACCTTTACCAGAAAAACGCGCATTTTTCAAAATTGAAAATTTTTTTTTCGATGCGTTGTATTAGATATAATATTATGTGCTTTACACCCCATTTTCCTAGTACACTGTAAACGAACTCTCTTATTCAAAGTTATCCTAGGTTTATAATATTATTGATGACCATATTGACAATCCATCTTTCATTTTTCCCCTATAGAGAATGCAACACCATCAAACTGGACCACAGTGCCAGCAACAGTGTATTTCCAGTACAAGCTCGTGTTTTGACTGGCTGGACGAGGTGTACCGTATCCTCCTGAAAAAAAGCCCCGCCTGTTTCAGCAGTAGACATGATCTAGACTGGGGAGGGGGCTTATTTTCGAATATGCACTTTCCCTCGAACATAAGCCCCCCCTTGGCTCCCATTTGCAGTCGCCGTGTGGAAGGACGACACTATCATTGGTCATGTACTGCAGGAAATATCCAGAGTTTGCTGTTTTTTTTCTCCAAAAGATCGGCAGCGAGATGACCTGCCAAGTAAACAGCAACAGACAACGATTGGTCTTAGGGAAAGGACTTGTTCCGTGTGTGTACGTCTTCAGAGGAAAGCAAAAGCATCTTGACCGGCTCATAAGTGTCTTCGCCAAGCTAGAAGTGCCATCGTAACAGAAAACAGGCTTTTCTAAAAGCCACCACCATATACAAAAGATTCCTCTTTGTACTCGTAGTCAATTGAAGGGCGGGGTTACGTACATATGTACGCGCGTGTATGTGTGCAGTCTACTTGGTGGGAGGGGGGCTTATAATCGAGGCAAACATACCTGTGCAAGAACTCGAGGGTCAAAGAGGGGAGGGGGCCTATTTTCGAGAGGATACGGTATTAGGATCTTTTTATTAAATATCATTTCCAACTTTTATGTATTGAAATACAACTTGTATTCTCTGTTGTTGTCTGAGAACTACTATACATAACATGGCGACTTGATCGGGTGCCAAAGGTACTGGCTGTGTCCCTTCGGTGGATCTCTAAGCACTCTGCTACATGTACCTTCTCTCCATCAACAAAACCTTCATAGTATGTTCCATAACGCTTCAGGCCCTCATGCCATTGGTATCGATGATGGTCATCAGGGTTTCATTTAGGATTTTTGTCAAGAGGGGGCAAACGCAACAATTCCAGAGTTAAGGGGGGGCAAACACTCTATAGTATGTTTTTCCATCCGTGAAGAATGACGTTGTGCTCATTAACTTCATTATATTAGGGGAATCTGGGGGTATGCTCCCCCAGGAAAATTTTAATGTTTTAACCTCTGAGACTGTTTCTGGTGGCTTCTGAGCACTTAGATGGGGAAAGTCTGTCAGTAATATCCACTGGTTCCCCTCTATTTCAAGTCAAATGTTCAAGGATATGGGATGTGTCTCCTACCGCATATGTAGCGCAAAGCCTCAGCTAATTTATGGCTTAAAAATGAGCAAAACTGCCGCTTTGGACACTTTCACCGTTTGAATCTTTTACATGTGCATGTATTACATGTATTGTTGGTGGCTACTCTCAAGGGGGGCAGGCAGCTTCCAAGGGGGGGCGACTGACCCTCCCCGCCCCCCTAAATGAAACCCTGGTCATGGTGCACTACCATACATGTACATCACATGGAAATTTAATATCGAAGTTCGCGCCAGTGTGCGGTACACATATGCGTGTACGGGCATACGGGTGCATGCATCTAGTATATCTGGGGCCGGCGATCTTTACCGCATGATGTCACCAATAGTGACGTCATCGACATGGATCGGCACCATGCACCGCGTGAACATAGTGAATCCCATTGTTATTAACCCTCGGCGCATACGCGAGGTGTACGGTAGTCGTTCTCTGTGTGTGTGTGTGTGTGTGTGTGTTAATATCACACCAGCTGCTACATACCTGGTTTATACGATGCAAACAAGGCTCCATTAGGCCTTTTACGGCATCTTTAAAGTATGAATTGTGTGGATTTCGTTGAAAACACTTCGTTCAAAAGTTCTGGCGACATTTGCTGACCACCATGGCCTTCTTCACTTCTTGACGAGCTCTCAATCAATGAAAGAGACAGCGATGGCTTCATTTCAACATTAGTAGTGTGTAGCTCTAGCGATAGTTCTTGTAACTAAACTGACTCATCACAGATCACAGTAGGCTATCAGCTACGCTTCTTGGCTTTACTTTGTACTAGATTTGCTGATCTGGCATGCAGGTGGTACTACTACTTAACTGCATGCAATCCGTATTAGTGCATTCTTGTGGTTACTCTCTACAACATACTATATTAAGGGCTTATAGACCCTAACAGTGTTGCTCGGCAAATTTGCAATATGCAGACTAGCTATAGCTATTGCGCTGAGGGTTTTGCACTATAGTGCTTCATTATGCAATTGTTATTCTGAGGAAAGTCTCTTGGTGGTGGTTCATGCTGGTGGGGGATTCCTGTGCACCCCCTCTAGATCCGCCACTGTTGTGGTGCACACAGTATGTCCGGGGACCACTCAGGATGACACAAGTAGTCCAGCTAGGGGACCAGTAACTCATTACTGTTCCCAGACCCCACCCTCAAGGAGGGAAGTGTCTGCTGACTTCAGGCAAAAAGATTGGTCCAGTTGACGACCTTCAGAGAAAGTGCATTCCAATCAGATCATAGCTTTAGCCTAGTCATGACTCACTAACTGCAGGAATGTAATACTGAATAGCAGGAAACTATCAAGGGAGAAAACCTTCAATCTGCACGAAGACCCCACATTTTCTATACATTCTCTTACCCACACAGGAAGTTCATGTTTACTTCGTTGCCATGACTGTGTAATACCATGTGAGCGCTCAAGGCGTGCGCGTTAATTTTATCATGTTTGTGGGCACATCATATTCAGTATCTACTCTACTCTACTACTGCGCGTTTATATTGGTCAACTCTAATACCGTAAAGTCTGGTTAATAAGCGCATGCGCTTATCACTCTCGGTGGTAAGGAAACATGCGCCTATTAGACGGAGATGCAATTAACCCCACCCAAACAATACCAACCCTATTGTTCCAACCCAAACCCTAAACCCTACCCTCTGCCTAATGACTACCTAATCTGTATTGTCCCTACAGAAATCTGTTAGCAATTGATTAGACGATGTGCGCTTAATAGAGTGAAGTTTTGGCCCCGCCCACTGCCAGCACGTTCGAGCGCTCAATCACAAAGCTAGCAAGTGATGAATACAGCGATTCTTGGAGTAAGCTCTGGAATAGTTCATAGGAGTATGATCGGAAGCCATCGCTGGAAGAAAACCGGAAAAATAGCAGATTTCTTTGGCGAGACTCGCTTCTAAGTCAAGGTCAAGAGTCCGAACCCATCTCAGTGGAATCTCTCAGTGTTGAGTTCTAACCATGTAGAGAAGATGGAGAACTCTTGCTCGAACGGTGAATATTATTACTGTTGTCTTTTTTGGACGCATGCGCTTATTAGACAATACTTAATAACAGGAAGGAAGCATGCACTTATTAAAAAATATGCAGTTAATAATATTATTAACCAGACATTACGGTATTTGTGTATGGGGCGGGACCGCCAAAGGTCATCTGGCTAACAGAAGGTCATGAGGTGAGCAACACATTTTTGCATAAATCAATATTTGAGAGAGAAATAACTCTCATACATTATCTAGATAAGAGACATCTACAATACATATTGAACTACTAGTGATAATGTCTTCAAATGTTCTTTCCCGTGAAGTAAAATTCCAAAAACTCGCCAGACACTAATCTTCAAAAAATGGTATTGCAGATTCAGGTATATCTCCAAAACTAAAGAAAAATAGAGGACAGGGAATGATTAAATTACAATTAAAGTAGTGAAAGTACGAGTGCTCAGCCCCAGTATAAACTAAGTCTCTTTCCCAGTCGGGCTACAACGTGCTGGACATAGTAAATATTTTTAGTTTCATACCTCGTATAGTTCAGATCTGGAGAGTGGCAGTCTCACTTGAACAATAAACGTTGAAGATCCGAAGGTACTGCACCCACATACCAGGTTTGGAGATTATTGCAGGTGATTTAGTGCTTACACTAAAATTGTGAAGTTGGCTCAGACACTCAACATGGAAGATAGTGGCGGTAGTCTTCGAGCTCTTACGACGAAAATAAACAAGGAAACAAGTTTAATTTAGCTAAAATACAAGTAGTTCTTGGTTCAAAAGCCTTGGTACTGGCTTTATTGACACGTAGCGTCGACTGCAGTTGACCAGCTGTTTTGTCCGCCATGTTGGAATTCGCCTGTACAAACTCCCCATAGTGTAAACGTAACTTCCGCACGCGTGATTCACAATTTTAAGGTATGCCACACCCATCTATGTGATCAGTTCACCCTTCCACGAAAATCTTCTCGGAAAAATGCGGATCCCTTCCTACCGATTCATGAAAGAGTTTTCTCCCTCAAAAGTTTCCTGCTATGCAGTAGCACTTACATTGTATGCAGCCTTACTGACCTATCAGACCTGAACATGCATGTAGTTCAAGTGCACCTGTGTCGGCAGGCATGCCCAGAGCTGGCCAAACCAATCCAACGGGTCACCAGACCTTAAATGTCCCTCCTTGCGAAGGTGGGGGCACGTCATGCAACCATAGTCTTCAAGACTAACGATAAAAATAGATACTCTTGATGGAACAAAATGCACCAAAATAAGAGTAGTAGAGTAATGGAAAACTAATATTAATTAGGAGACACATTCCTACATCGCATAATTTTATGCTTTAGCAATGAGGCACGTAGTATTAGATGTCTCCTAGAACTAGTTTTCCATCACTACCGCCCTTGTTTTGGTCAGTTTGTACACTTGTATATTATTTGCATCACCAGCACACGGAAAAGAGGGTCTGGTTGTAGTATACTAATAAGGGAGGATTTTTATAGTCTCGTGCCCAGCCCCCTTCATGCATGCACGAGAAAGAGTCTGGTCAAGAGGGTCGCACTTCCTTGTCCTTGAGGTACAATGTACATATTATAGTGCGGCCCAATCAGCTAGTTTGCAGAACTATGATCATGACATTAGTGGAATGTAATTATGCATGGTCCGTATGTACACGAGTATGCTCGGCCTATAGTATACATGTACATTTATAAGTACACTGTTACAGAAGTGGCGTTTAGTCTACAAACACCAGAATTGCCTAAATATTATTGCATTCCAGCCGGATGCTTAATAGTGCATGGTTTAGTTTTCCAGCACAGAAGGGGCTGGCATTTGCGAGACTAGGACTAGGATTAAGTGACCTACCCAGCACCTATGGTATGGCGAATAAGATTTCACTGCATGCGTAAGGTACTAATCTAGCCATAGACTCATATTAAACAAAATCTATGGATTAGCACGCTGTCCCACGAGATTATCTAGCTTGCCTTGATTCAATATAATTTTTAAAAGAAGCAGAATGATATTTAACTTACCATCTTACTAAACATCCTTTACTCACGTTCACCATTGCACCTGCACCGCGTACCGTGGGTTCCAGTTGGTAAAGGGTGGACCAGGCGCAAGATGACTCCCCAGTCATTCTAAATGACCCCACTTCATTTTAACCTAGGTAGAGAATGAATCCTCAGTCATTTCTACCTAAGCAATAAATGACTCCCTCCAGGATAAAAACTGAGTCCCCTACAAAATCGATGTAACTATTATTATTGTCTGTCACTATAGAGGGATTCCGCAAATCGATTATCCCGCGGCGCTAATTAGCTAAGCGGCAGAAGTCGACGTACCACGCCTACTGCCACACCCTTTGTGGGCAAAAAGGCCAACTGCTGCATGTTGTTGTATTGAAACGTGTCAAGTTTTTTTCGAAAACGAGCGACTATTTCGGCCGCTTAGCTAATTAGCGCTGCGGGATAATCGATTTGCGGAATCCCTCTATACTCTAAATACACATGTACACAGCAAAATATCAGGGACTATAATAATATCTTTCAGATGGACTGGAAACGCGCGCGCCGCCCTATTACAAAGTACACATTGGGCCAGTACAGTTAATAAGAATACACCCCTGTTGAGGAACACTTTTCCAGTTCCCCTAAAGACAAGTTATCGGATAAATTTCCCCCAGAAGACTTCATTAAAATGGAGGCAGTGACCCCCAAGACATCGTCAAAATGCACCATTTTACCCCCAGAACATCATTAAAATAGCTTCAACACTCCCCAAGACTTCATCAAGTCAAGCTACCCCCTCAGTATACAATTATCGTTCCTCAACAGGGGGTTAACTGGAATAGCCCATTTCCGTTTCTACCATCCTCGTTACGGGCAAAAAATATCGCGAGCGGTAAGAAGCTACAAAGGCTGCTTAGAAACACTAACGGTGGTCGACCTGACAACGGAGTCAGCGTCTGTGAGGGCGTCTACAGTAAGCCATAGTCGTAGTACAATGTGCTGAAAGCCATTTTTGTGGTGAGTGTGCTTCTGAGTGCACTCTATGAGTGAAAACGCTCAGTATAGCTGTGTTTCATGTCCTGCCAACACTTTGTGCTGGATTAGCTCAGAAAGTGAAGCTCTCACGAGGTTCTACACAGCATGAGTAGTAAGCACCAATCTTGCTTTACTGGGTGCACAGTATTCTTTTGAGCTGGAAGGTACTCTAGGAGCACAAGACCCCCGAAATGTAAAATTTACTCGACGGAGATAGACACTTTTTGTGCTAGGTAATCTCACAAACTAAAACAGATATGAACATTATTCAAATGCCAAAAATAAGTTTACCCATTGCTTCACTGGGTAAACATTTGGTGCGCTAAACATTATCTAAGAGTTTCCTGTGAGCCTTCATATAAGTACTAGACGGCCATATTGACCATCTTGGCACCACAGTCCAGTATAGTAGGGCAGTACTGTCAGACATTTCCGGGTACACTTCCGGGCGTAACGAGGATGGTAGAATTTTCGCGAGCATAATAATGTAACGTTTCCAGTCCATCTGAAAGATAATGTATAGTCCCTGAAAATATCCACATGTCCGTACACGGCCGTGGACATTATACGGCCCCGTAAGGATCCGTATACGGAAGTATAACGGCCCGTGGACGACTACGGCCAAGAATGTGTACGTAGCTTACGGCTACAGGCTGTGGACCTATGGACCTCCACGGGCCGCAGTACAGGACGTACATTCACGTTGCAACTGACATGGAATATATATACGTACGTGAGCGTATATTATTATAGGAGCAGGGATGGACTGGAAACGCGCGCGCCGCCCTATTACAAAGTACACATTTCCGTTTCTGCAATCATCGTTACGGGTAAAAAAATATCGCGAAGCGGTAAAGAAGCTATTATTAATGGCTGCTTGGAAACACCAACGGTGGTCGACCTGACAATGGAGTCAGCGTCTGTGAGGGCGTCTACAGTAGACCATATTTGTAATACAATGTACTGAAAGCCATTTTGTGGTGAGTGTGCTCTGAGTGCGCTCTCTATGAGTGAAAAAGTTCAGTATGGCTACTTTTCATATCCTGGCAATACTTAATGCTGGATTAGCTCAGAAAGTGAAGCTCTCATAGGATTCTACACAGCGCGAGTAGTAAGCCAGAATCTTGCTTTACTGGGTGCACAGTATTCTTTTGAGCTGGAAGGTACTCTAGGAGCACAAGACCCCCCAAGTTTAAAAAATTTACTTGACGAAGATGGACACCTTTTCTGCTGGATAATCTCACGAAATAAAACAGATATGAGCATTATTCAAACATAAAAAGTAAGTTTACCCGTTGCTTCGCTGAGTAAACAACATTTGGTGTGCTAAACATTATCTAAGAGTTTCCTACAAGCCTTCGTAGAAGTACTAGACGGCCATATTGACTGTCCTGGCACCCTAGTCCAGTATAGTAGCAATACTGTCAGACATTTCCGGGTACACTTTCGGGCGTAACGATGATTGTAGAATTTTCGCGAGCGTAATAATGTAGCGTTTCCAGTCCATCTGAAAGATAATGTATAGTCCCTGATAGGAGCAACCATGGAGCAACGTAATAGCCCATGGTACCTACCTACGTCCATGCTACGGACTGTATCTTCAGCGCTGAAAAGGCTGTGGGATGGTCAAGTGGGCGGAGCAACCGTTGCCAGGCCAACTACACAGCAAAATAGTCACGGACCCGTAATGAAACGTACGGGCTGTTACAGCATGGTAAGGTACGGACACGTATGCAAAGTCTCGTTTAGTTACTACGTATGCACCCTAGCCTCGTCCCCAGGCACGTTTAGTTGCTACGTATGCACATAATCGCTATAATTGCGCAGTCGATTGCTCGTTATTCTCGCGCTCTATATAACAATGCTGCGTATGAATCAGTTGTGAAGATGTGTAAGAGTACAACACAAAACTAAGGAGATATATATTGATACAGTGACTCTATAAAGTTTAAACTGAATAAAAGACAAGAAGCATCAATACATACAATAAGAGCTAGTGCTAGCAGCAATAAAAATGACCTGTACACTATACCGTATAGCGGAAACTTGCGAGGGAGAAAATTTTCACGAATTTCGCGATTTTTCCACCATCCGCGAAAGTTTTCTCCACGAAATTCTAGGCATGCCACACCCATTATGCGACCAATTTTAACATTCCGCGAAAGTTTTCTCCGCGAAATGCTCCTTTCCTACCGATCCGCAAAAGTTTTCTCCCTCGAAAATTTCCCGCTATATGGTACTTCTGTCCAACTGTTCAAGCCATCATGTTGGCAACTTGAATGACCATACAAGTGACCGTGGATCCGATGGACTGTCACCTACAGAGGAAAAAGCAAAAAATGTTACTACAGTGTACCGATTGAAGGGGGCATCTACAGTAACTGATAATGAAAGGGGTGGGGTGTTGACACCATGATTATTATTGACAGTAAAGGTAATGGTGAATGTAATAACTGCTAAACTCTTGAGGAAATCTAAGAGGAGGGGAGGGTATATACCCGAGATTAACATTACGACACGAAGCGTTGTATGTCAATACCATGCTGGGCTGCATTTGTATGTGTTGTTGGGGGGGGGGGGGGATTTCGCGGAGCCAGACCCTTATGCAGGGGGAGAGGGTCTGGTGACTTGCTATACACAGAGTTGTGCTGCTGAAATGCAATGTGTGGCACATGCTTGCATGTCATTTTTTAATGGGCATGCGATGACAACACATGATTATTGCAGAGGTGTATGCCTATGGTAACGCAAGCTTAAAAGAAAATTAAGGTTATTCATAATCTTGTGAAGATTGGTGTGGCGAGAGCCACACTCTGCCTTACCCTGGCTATGCCACTAGCGCTGAAGGCCAGCATGTGACTCTATATAATAGTTAGGCACTGTTTAGGAGGTTTCTACGTGATTTAGAAGACCAAAGGGCTCTGTGTAGAATCCCGAGCAAAGCGAGGGTTCTACTGAGCCCTGAGGTCTTCTAAATCATGTAGAAACCGACTAAACAGTGTTTAATATGTTTAGATCCTAGCAACAATGCCCAAAAGCTAGACATATAAACTGCTGCCTAGCAACAACCCTAGCCATAGGCAAGAAATTTTACATGATTTTCTACGGAGCTTTACATGATTTTCTACAGAGCTTACTTGATTTTCTATGAAGGATAGATACTTCAATTTAACCAATCAGATCACAGTATTTGTTACAAGTAGGATCTAAATAATAGTTAGACACTGTTTAGGAGGTTTCTACATGATTTAGAAGACTGAAGGGCTCTATGTAGAATCCCAAACGCAGCGAGGGTTCTACGGAGCCCTGAGGTCTTCTAAATCATGTGGAAATGACTAAACAGTGTCTAACAAGTTTAGATTATAGTAAAACACTGTAATAGCCCGAGGATACAAAATTGTAGGGGTTCTATCAGACTTGTAGGGGTACTATCATATATATATAACTGCTAATGACCAATCAGATTGCAGTATTTGTTACAACTATGATCTAATGTCACTTAGCTACACTCATCTTCTTCACAGTTTGCCCCACTTCTCCCCCAAAATTTTTTCTAGATGAAACCCTGGCTAGGTGCTGTTCAGAGGAGGTTCAACTGGGTCAAATTAGCTAATCACGTGCTCCCATATGTTTGTATGGGAGTACTAATTTTACTGCTGTATCCCAGTTATCTTGCTATGATTCACACCTTAGAATTAAAGTTACAGCCCTTTGAAGTACAGGGAAGCCACGCATTTGCAATGTTTTCCACCCACACGCTACGTGAGGGGCGGGGCTACGCGCGCACATAAATGTGATGACCTTCACCCAATTTGATCAAAATTGGAATACAGGCTGTCTGTTAGCATTATATGCATGGCTCTACTGTGCATCTTCCTCAACTTTGAGGCGGTTTTCGGACAATTCTTTTTTCTGCTTAGTGTGTGGTCTCCTTGAAAAAACAAAATAAAGTAATTCATGGAGGAATTATTGGGAGCACTTGGGAGCATAATTTTTACATGGGCACGCAGAATGGGTCGAAAAACGAGATTTGATAAGAGAAAATTTTGATTCACGCCTTAGAATTAAAGTTATGGCTCGTTAAAGTTTACCCATATGTTTGTTTAGAATATAGTTGTAACAAATACAGCAATCTGATTGGTCAGTTGGAGGTCCATTATTTCACTTAGAGACCTCTGAGTTCACTTATAGAACCTCTTAGAGAGGAGGTTTATTATTGGGCTGCCAAGGGCAAAGAAAGATGCACAGTGCAACAGTAGCCTAGTCCCCAGGCTAAATGTCATGGTTACAGTTACTATATTCTAAATCAGTTAGAGACCTCGTCCAATGGTCTCTACGCTTTTAAGAGACCCTCAGGCCCTTAGTAGCACCCTCGCTTTCGCTCGGGATGCTACAGCCCAGGGCCTTTGGGTATCTTAAACGGCGTAGAGACCTTGGACTTGGTCTCTAACTATTATATAGGAAGCCATGTATTTGCAATGTTTGGAGTCCCAGTGTGCGTTATTTAGAAAATGGCTAGGAGAGTACATGCATATATAGGCTACCATGCAGCTGGTATTGTATCCAGAGGCTTGCTGAATAGATAAAGAATCAGCCACAACAGTAGCTCTCCCGTTTTTGCTGAGAGGTAGGTGGCATACAGCTATAGTTTTACATTGTGCGTGCCTGGATGTGTGGGAAAGTACATCGAGTTGAGAAACATAACTTTATGCTTTTCCCCTAGCCTTGTGTGTGTGCTGTGGTGATTTTGAGTACTAGCTAGTAGGAAGTAATGTGTTGCAGGGGCCACTGGTACTGAACCTCAATACTGATCATATACTCTGAGTTTTCTAGGCTCTACTAAGAGTTTTCTTGCATTTTATATGGCTCTCCTATGTGCATGGTGTTTTCTGGACAATTATTTTTAAACTGAAGTATAGGCTGGCTGCTTGCATTGTATGGCTCTACTCTACTATGCATCCAGCTTGACTATGTGGTGGTTTATGGACTATTTTTTTTTCTGCTTAGTGTGTGGTCTCCTTGAAATTACACACTAATTACATTACACACTAAGTAGAAAAAAAAAAGAAAATAATTCGTGGGGGAACTGGGAGTAGTTGGGGACATAATTTTTACATGGGCACGCAGAATGGGTCGAAACACGAAATTTAATGGCGTAGAATTTTGATTCATGCCTTAGAATTAAAGTTACGGCCCTTTAAAGTTTTCCCATATGTTTGTATAGGGAAGCCATGCATGCGTTTGCAATGTTTTCTGCCCACGCGCTACGTGAAAAACGGGGAATACCCGTGGTGTGTGTTATTTAGAAAATTTCTCAAAATTGGAGTATAGGTTGTTTGGTTGCTTTGTATGGCTCTGCTGTGCATCCTAGGTTGTTTGCTTGCTTTGTATGGCACCACTGTGCATCCTAGGTGTATTATGTGGTTTTCTGGACAATTTTTTTTCTACTTAGTGTGCACGCTAGCTTGAAAAAAGAAAAGAAATAATTCGTGGAGGAATTGGGAGCACTTGGGGACGTAATTTTTATACGGGCACGCAGAATGGGTCAAAATTCGAAATTAGATGGCACAGAATTTTGATTCACATCTATAGAATTAACATTATGGCACTTTAAAGTATTCCCATATGTTTGTATAGGGAAGCCATGCGTTTGCAATGTTTTCCACCCACGCGCTACGTGAGGGGCGGGGCTTCGCGCGCACATAAACGTGACGACCTTTATCAGCTTTTGACAAAATTGAAGTTTAGGCTGCCTGGTTGCATTGTATGGTTCTCTACTATGCATCCAGCTCGATTATATTATGGTGTATTCTGGACAATTTTTTTCTGCTTAGTGTGTATTTTCCGCCCATGCGCTACGTGAAAAACGGGGAATACCCGTGGTGTGCGTTATTTAGAAAAATTCTCAAACTTGGAATATGAGTATGGGTTGTTTGCTTGCTTTGTATGGCTCTACTGTGCATCCTAGGTGTATTACGCGGTTTTCTGGACAATTTTTTTCTGCTTAGTGTGCACGCTAGCTTGAGAAAAAAAGGTCTAAGAACCAAAAAACGATTAGAGCACTAGGAAGCATTTCAGGCCATAATTTTGATATGGGCACGCAGAATGGATCGAAACAAAAAATTTAATCTTTGTGGATTTTTTATTCACGCCTTTAAATTAAAGATACACCCCCTAGAGTGTTCCCATATGTTTGTATAGGAAGCCATGCACTTGAATGTTTGCCCATAAAAAAAATTACGGGCGTGCGTTTACCAAACATTCTATACATTGCTATTTGGATGCCTTCTTGCATTGTATGGCTCTACTATGCATCCAGTTCGACTGTGTGTACGAAGTAACGCGTTGCAGGGGCCACTGGTACTGAACCTCTTCCCTAGCCTTGTGTGTGTGCTGTAGTGATCTTTTGCAGGGGCCACTGGTACTGAACCTCTTCTCTAGCCTTGTGTGTGTGCTGTAGTGATCTTGAGTACTACTATGAAGTAACGTGTTGCAGGGGCCACTGGTACTGAACCTTAGCCTCGTACCCAGGCCACTCCCATGTTTTCAATGTTACAAACCTCAACACTGATCATATACTCCGAGTTTTCAAGGCTCTACTAGGAGCATGGACGGCCTGCTTTTCGATGATTGTATGGGTCTACTAAGCACCCAGCTCAACTATGTGGTAATTTCTGGATACTTTTTTTCTGCTTAGTGTGTGGTCTCCTTGAAAAAAAAAAAGATTTCTTTGCAGTAAATAATGTTAATTTTGGAGGGATTGGGAGCACTTAGGGAGATAATTTTTATATGGGCACGCAGAATGGGTCGAAACATGAGATTTGACGTGAGAAAAGTTTGATTGACACCTTAGAATTAAAGTTAGGAAGCCATGCACGCACTTGCAATGTTTGCCCATAAAAAAAATTACGGGCGCGCGGGGTATGTTGACGACCTTTACCAAACATTGAAAGTATGGCTATTTTGATGCCTGCTTGCATTGTATGGCTCTACTCTGCATCCAGCTCGACTGTGTGGTGGTTTTTGGACCATTTTTTTCTGCTTAGTGTGTGGTCCCCTTGTTACACACTAAGTAGAAAAAAAAGAAATTAATTCGTGGAGGGATTGGGAGCATTTGGGAACGTAATTTTTACATGGGCACGCAGAATGGGTCGAAAAACGAGATTTGATATGAGAAAATTTTGATTCACGCCTTAGAATTAAAGTTACGGCCCTTTAAAGTTCACCCATATGTTTATATAGGGAAGCCATGTGTTTGCAATGTTTTGAGTCCTGGTGTGCGTTATTTAGAAAATCGCTAGGCCAGTACATGCATAGGCTACCATGCAGCTGGTATTGTATCCAGAGGCTTGCTGAATGGATGAAGAATCAGCCACAACAGTAGCTCTCCAGTTTTTGCTGAGAGGTAGGTGGGATAATACAGCTATAGTTTTACATTGTGCATGCATGCCATGGATGTGTGGGAAAGTACATCGAGTTGAAGACACTAAAATTGTTTTGTGCTTTTCCCGTAGCCTTGTGTGTGTGTTGTGGTGATCTTGAGTACTAGTAGGAAGTAGCTAATGTGTTGCAGGGGCCATTGGTACTGAACCTCAATACTGATCATAAGCTCTGAGTTTTCTAAGCTCTACTTGGAGTTTTCTTGCATTTTATGGCGCTCCTATATGTATTCCACCAGTACTTCGTGGTGTTTTCTGGACAATTTTTTTTCTGCTTAGTGTGTGGTCTCAAAAGAATTTATATAATTAATTAATGTTTGGGGGGTTTGGGAGTACTAGGGGAGATAATTTTTACATGGGCACACAGAATGGGTTGAAACTGGAGATTTGACGGCGGGGAATTTTGATTCACACATTAGAATTAAAGTTACGGCCCTTTGAAGTTACCCCATATGTTGGCCATTTTATAAGCAAACACCCCCTATTGAGGAGCAAATTGTGAAATGATCCTCCAGGAACTACCATAATATAGCCGGAAATATTGGCGGGCATTAAATTTGGCGGTTGAGCCCAAAATCGCTATTGCAAGAATATTGGCGGATTTAAATTTGGCGGTTCGGTACGGGATCGCCATACATATATATGCGAGTAGGAAATTTTGGTGGATCTTAATTTGGCGGTTGTAATATAGACCACCAAACCGCCAAATTTAATTCCCTGCCAAATTTTCCGGCTTTACGGTATAATTAACTCGTTTTGCCCCCTAAGAATAATTAATTTGGACAGTTGAATAAGTGGTTGCTGTTTCGTAGAAAATACCACACAAGATTAATCCCTCAAGAAATTCAGGAAAAAAGCCCTAAATTATTATCACTCCTCAATGGGCGGGGGGGGGGGGGGGGGGGGTATGCCTATTAAATGGAAGAGCCCAATAGTAACGCTATGTCTACCGTACTATATTAAAGAGGGATTACGCAAAACGATTGGCCAATTAACACTTCGTAAATGAAGCACCATGGTGCAAAACGCTCGGCGGAGGAGTGCCACATGGATACAAATTTGTGAGGATGACAATAGTTAGGGTACTGTAGCGTAAAGTCTCCATTGATGCAAAAGAATAGCTATGGGATGTAAGAGAGCATCCGAAAGCCCGAGTAAAGCATGTCAAGACGAGAGCAAGCACGTCTAAAAAATTTGATTTAATTCTATTGTGCTCAGGGGGTTATCAATCGTGAAATAGGGTGAGACAAACTCACCACAGATACAGCAAGCTTCTTTCCACTTCCTCGCTAATCTGTGAACTGCCACGTGCAAAAAGGAGATGAGCTTTATATAGCGCATGCGCAATGTGCCATGAAGGTACCTATTAATAGTAAGTGGTATAAATAGATAGTACGTGCTATTAATAGACAACAGCATACACGTGGAAATAGTATATTACAAAAAAAGAAATGGCGGACTCGCACGCTAAAGAGAATGAATAGCGCCATAAAATTCTTCAACGAATGCTTTCGAAGTTGGAAAACCTTTGGAGATCAGCGTGAAGTTGGCTGGTATGTTCATTTTCTAGCATGAACTCTTAATAATATGCAGTCGGTAGACTGGTAACACAGACAGACAGACAGACTACTGTAACGCTCGTGCGCATGCGCCGAGTGTTAATAAAGATGCCGTTGCCCAGTAGCTTGCATGTAAATGAGCGATCCTTTTAAAGTTGAGCGTAGGAAATTCTGTGCAGCGAAATTACTCGAAACCCCACGATATCTCACTGACCTTGCCACAGGAGGCAATGGGCTTATCGAACTCGTGCACATAAAGGGTGGGCGTGGTACCGCCGATCTAGCGCAGTGCTAATTGACACTTCATAGAGTGAACAGGACTGTTGATTAGCCAATCGTTTTGCGGAATAGCTATACTAATACGAGCGCTAGTGAGGCTAGTGTGTTTATGGTTGGGTGTATCGAGCTGGGTCGTGGTCATGGGTTCTAATCCCAGATTCTTTTTCAGCTGTGCTATAAGATTCGAAAGAAAATGTCTGCGAGCTCTATCCAATGGTGGATGGTAGATAAAAGCCACGTCCACCAAAACAAACTTAGAAGTAGAACGAAGCTAGCGCCGATTCCGCGCTAGTGCAATACCGAACCGGGGAGGGGGCCTATTCTTACATTTCCGCGTGACGATCATCACCGACCGTCGAATGCCACGTGGGCACGCGATTACACAAAACACTGTAACCAGTTCTGGCAATTCCAGGCTTGTGTTCTATCAACGTGCGGTGAGCCCCGTCCACACCGGATGTGTGCGGGGCTCGCTATTTGCAAGAGAGTGAGTGTAGCAGGAATATGAAGCTGGGTTAGCTTCGTCCCCAGGCCACTCCCACGTTTTCAATGTTGCACGCAGAAAAGGGAGAGCCTGGGAGGCGAAATCACGTGAGCGCGATTGCGCAATGGCTTTGTACATAAAGTACATGAACTGTACCGATAGCACCATTTCTTAGCCTTTGCTACTGTTTCAGGGTACTAACGCGAGACGTTTACAGCTACTAAAAGTGTTCAAATCGATCGCTGTGTCGATTTCTCTGTTGTGGCCGCTTGGATCGATCATCTAGTCTTCAGTCACGATCGACGCAATCTCGAGTGTTGGATGTCAAATGTAGTCGTGCACTGGCCAGGTGAGCGAAGATAACGCCCGCACTTTCCTTCAAAACATCGTTTTCACTGTTCGAGTACGGTTCTATGCGATATGCTTTGCAATTGTGCAATCGTGCTCAATTTCGCCTCCTAGGCCTTCCCTGTTTTCTGCGTGCAACATTGAAAACGTGGGAGTGGCCTGGGGACGAGGCTAAAGCTGAGCCGAGCATTTACCAGATCAGTTGACAGGGACTAGATTATGTATAAGATACAAAGCCGTTTCATGCACAGAAGCTACTTGGACCCACCGACCGTTATTTCCACAAGCACATTCAGCCACAATAAGAGAATGGCTCGGTGTTCTTAGCAGGACAGCGAATATTTTACTAACTACCGACCCTTCCATCTGTGGCCTCACGAACCAGGTACCTTACGAAATTGGGACCCTGTCACATGGCAATGGTTGGCGCCATGGGTTCAAATCCTCCGTACGGTGCGCCGGACTAGTCTACCACCGTACGTACAATAAAGCAAGAACGCGAATGGTTATACCCGCGCATGAATATTAAACGAAACGGGCGCTCCGTTGACAAAACGATTAGTGCTAATACTGTCGTAACGAGAACACTTTTGTATAAAAAGCGGTTGGTAGTCAGCCAGCATATCTGGTATAGGAATGCGAGGGGTGTGGCTACGAATTTTCAGCGCACGCGCGAACTTCTTTGGGACCGTGCAAAATACGCAGAGAAGAAATGTCGTACAGGTCACATATGACTGAGTGTTGCACGTTTGCATTGGACAAAAGTGGGGAGGGGGCTTATTCGCCGGGACCTTTACATTTCCACTTGACGACCATTTCCGACCACCGAATGCACGTGGGCGCGCGATTTTTTGATGGGGCTTATACGCGCAGGAACTTGAACTAAAAATGCGGGGGGGGGGGGATTATCCGCGCGTATTGCGGGATTCTACGGTAAATCATCAGAATACCCGAAGAATAACACGTCAACAGGTGTAGCGTATGTAGAGATTGCATGAAGGTGTTCCTGATGGTCATGACATGTTTACTTCACTCCGGTGGTATGACGTGTATTATGGAATGGGGGTATACCTAGCCTTGTCCCCTGCGTGTAACATTGGAGTGGTCTGGGGACCGGGACGAGGCTAGGTAGCCCACCTTCCCGAATTCTTGTGTGAGATTTTCGCCCCGGCCCCGCACCCAGATGACCACTGCGAGTAACATGGGAGTGGCCGATAATCGGGAAAATGACCTTTGACCCTACGAAATGCGTAAAAGATGAAGCAGGACAGCTTTGTTGTCAAGTATCTATTAACAATCTCAGCAGCTGCTGTGGCTGAAACTGGTGAGTCTTTCCTAGCTGCGTTCAGGCTTCTAGTCTAACGTTATAATATAATGTTGTTAGTGCAATTTGATTGGTTGGTGGGGGGGGGGGGGGGTGCTGCTGTAATAACACAGGTACACACTACTAGCCTGCACGTGTGCATGCGTCTATGATATTGAATCGCATGCACTAGCTAACCTCGTGTACTATCTTGTTTTCATAGTCATGCGTAGCTACTTTTCAGATTTTGCACAGCGCTGCAATTTATATGATTCATCAAATGGATAGTGAGCTTTAGCATGTGCACTTCTAACATGAGTAGAGGTGGTCAATAGATGTGACCAATCAATGGTATGATCTGTGGCGGTTGTGATCATGGATGTGGAGACTTGTAGGGATAGTAATGCTGCTATTGATGGTAAAAGGGAATTCTCAAGATTTTGTAGACAATGACGGACAGCTGGACCAAGAACTACCTACATGTACTTTATACCTTGGACATGCGTACGGGATGATAATTGAGACACGGTTGTGACCGAGTACAAGAATAGTCAAAACTGGAGACTCTGTGACCACATTGAATTATCTGCAGCAGACCGGGGTCAAGATTTTTGACCGTCTAAATATGGCCTTGACCACTTGACCACAGCGAATTTTTGCCCTTGACCCATTGACCATCGACTAACTGCGCATGCGCAAAATCTCGGCCACGCCTCTTGGCCAACTTAGCCATGCTGGAGATAGGGCCCAAAACACTGCTTGACCGTTTGACCGATCCCCAAAATGTGCCTTGACTGTTTGACTGCATTTTGACCCCGGTCGCAGCTCTGAACACAGCATGGGAGTGACCCCCCCTTACCCCCCCTTGTATACATGTATGTAATGAAACATTACATTACATGTATATCATATCCCCAGTAGCTACATGGTAATAATGATGCATGTGTCAGAAGGTCATCAACAGAGTGCACACCCTAATTGCGGAGATTGAGTCTGAGACCATATGTAATAGTCCGACTATTGACCTCGAAAATGACAAATCTCGCTGCTTTAATCACAAAGATGAACTTGACAGTGCAGTACAGCTTTCAAAGTTGAGCTCGGTTGGGTTGTGGAAAGCGTGCTATATATAGCACAGCGAATATATACCTATATAATACTGATTTTCAAGTCTCAGGAAGGCTCCATTATGGCCCTGAATTTTCTCATAATTACCATGTAGATTACCTATAGCCCCATTTACATGTACACTAGGCCCTTAATTCAGATTAGAATCCGGGTGAAGTAATCCAGTTTCTGGTAAATGCCTTAATCCACTGTCAGTCTGGATTAGAATCCACATCCTGATGTGGATTAAAAGTGGATTACATATAAAGTACATGTAATGGGCCATGAAAATGTAATCTGGATTAAACACTAGTGTGTAAATGCAATTTAAACCGACCGGTTCAGTTTAATCTGGATCAGGGTGTACAGGGCTTAAGAGATTACCTAATACTTACACCGTAATTACCTCATAACCACAGAAAAGTAAATTGCTACTGGGGATATACATGTAACTAGATATTAGTTAGACACTGTTTAGGAGGTTTCTATGTGATTTAGAAGACCGAAGGGCTCTATGTAGAATCCCGAGCGCAGCGAGGGTTCTACGGAGCCCTGAGGTCTTCTAAATCACGTGGAAACCGACTAAACAGTGTCTAACAAGTTTAGATCATATAGTAAAACACTGTAATAGCCCGAGGATACAAAGTTGTAGGGGTTCTATCAGACTTGTAGGGGTACTATCACATATAGATACCTGCTAATGACCAATCAGATTGCAGTATTTGTTACAACTGTGATCTAAAGCTCTATAGCACATACATGTACCCCGTGTGCTGCATTTGCAGCCTGCATCTATTCCTGCAGAGATAAGAGCTGCATGAACCTGTTGATGACCTCTACCGGCATAATATGCTAGGTTGTTCACATGAACAGAAAGCATACGGCCTGTATGCATGATGCATTGAGTGCACTGCACTGTTGATAGGCATGGCTACCGTGGCCAACGAAATAGCACTATTTGTGACACTTGTGGACCGTATCCATCACTTTGAAGCACACTGAAGCCAGTTTATCAACAAAATGGACTGATTCACTGTGCTTACGAGTCATTTGGGATGTATGACAATTTTTGTGCTCACAACGATGATACAACTGATTACTTGATCCCTTCCTGTGCATACGCGCACGGGATGATACAGGTATGTGAGCTGTTCCAGGAAAAGGAATCTTACAGAGTTTTGAAATTTTATTATGGATAGCTAGCTCTGTCTGTGGTAAGCACAGTGGTGCAAGTTCATTGATCACATGCTAGTGGAGTTATGACCACTTGTATGCATTCAGGCAGATAAGTGGTTTTCATTACTAAATTATATACATGTGTATATCGGAGCACCCATAATATAGCTACATTTTATCATACTGTATCCTCCCGAAAATAAGCCCCCTCCTCTCTTTGACCCTCAAGTTTTTGCATAGGTATGTTTGCCTTGATTGTATACCCCCCTCCCACCAAGTAGACTGCACTGCACACGTACATGCGCGCGAGCGTGTACGTACGTACGTAACCCTGTCCTTCAATTGACTACGAGTACAAAGAGGAATCTTTTGTATACTTTTAGAAAAGCCTGTTTTGAAGTCATTCTGTTATGATGGCACTTCTAGCTTTCCAAAGACACTTATGAGCTGGTCAAGATGCTTTTGCTTTCCTCTGCAGACGTACACACACGGAACAACAAGTCCTTTCTCCACTGCCGATCGTTGTCTGTTGCCGTCTACTTGACAGGTCATCTCGCTGCTGCTCTTTTGGAGGAAAAAAAAAGCCAACTCTGGATATTTCCCACGGTGTATGACGAACGATGGTGTCGTCCTTCTACACGGCGACTTCAAATGGATCGTGATCATTGTCAAGGGGGGGGGGGGGGGCTTATATTCGAGGGAAAGTGCATATTATTTGAAAATAAGCCCCCTCCCCAGTCTAGGT
Organism: Cliona cf. orientalis; assembly: GCA_963930775.1. NCBI lineage: Eukaryota > Metazoa > Porifera > Demospongiae > Clionaida > Clionaidae > Cliona > Cliona cf. orientalis. The sequence continues at coordinate 3,517,996 of OZ005694.1, read as the reverse complement.
CATGTCTACTGCTGAAAAAGGTGGGGCTTATTTTCGGGAGGATATGGTACACCTCGTCCAGCCAGTCAAAACACGAGCTTGTACTGGAAATACTCTGTTTGTGGCACTGTGAGGTATACGATAATTAGCAAGATGTATGACTGGCTTGTTATTAACCTATGAGTAGCAGCAGGTGGAAAGCACTTTGTAGCTTGGTACTACAAATCATGAATAGAAGTGAGTAAAGCCTAAGAATGTAACCTTTTTCCAACTCGTTTAGCAGCCCAAAAATTTCATCGAGTATTATACCAGATAAAAAATGTGACCCGCTATGAGAAAAGGGACCACTTGGGATATAAAATTTCATTTTCTAATAATATTATTGCTAAAATGTGTGGTAGATTTTTATTCTTCACTTTTCTGTTTTCATTCTATTGGAAAATGTAGATTTTGGCTTCATAGTGATATGCTATGTTCATAGAGTTGTAAACTATAGTTATGGGTGTTATTATTTACTTGGGCACATACAAATTAATGTAAATTTCAATTAAGAATGTGCATTTTCCGAAAAACGAACATATACCTACCCAAGTGTAGCCTCGTCCCCAGGCCCTTTGAGGAGGAGGAGGAGAAAGGGCCTGGTACACACTGTTTGCGCATGTGTCAAATTTTTCACATAAAATTTTCCATACTCAAATCCTTACCACGTGTATAGTAGTGAAACGGTCCAACATATGTGAAGAATACGGAATGACCTCCTGACCTTGCGATAACGTGCGTGCTAAATGTGAGCCATCGCTGTTCCAAGTCCAAATCCCACCACCAATCGGCATGGCAACAGCTGTCTTGAAATCTCGCTCGAAAATCAATCTAAATCTGCCATTCTCTCCTCGTAAAAGCGCGAGGAATAAAGGTCGAAGGGCAAGTATACTAGGAAGTATACTATAGTATCCGATCCACTAAGATTCTTAGGGTAACAGAGCATGCACAAACAGTGTGTACCAGGCCCTTTCTCCTCCTCCTCCTCAAAGGGACTGGGGACGAGGCTAACCCAAGTGCATAAAAATAATCATAACTCAGCTTGTGATCAATATTGGATTCTGCATGTGTAGAGCTACATTGTATCAATCCATGCCAAAAAATCAATTTTATAAAATATCCCGAGTGGTCCCTTTTCTCATAGCAGGTCACAAATGATGTTTGACTATCTGAGTAAAAATGATACTTGACTACATGAGTAGCTCTCTGCCTGCATGAGCCATCCTGTTATGTGATTATACGTGTAGGTTAAACTATTATAAATCGTGCCCTACCAAACTTTCTCCATAATAATATTGTAAACCAATAATGGAGCTAACGGCAATTTCACAAAACTATTGGCACATTTAAGGTGTATGTCGTCTAATATTTATTTGTGACTGCACTCCTAGTCAGAGCTGAGATATTCACAATCTGCTGGAGTCCCTTGGAGGTCCAAAATCACTGTCTTTACATCGATCATGGGATTGTCCTCCGTCTATTGGGATATGATTTCAATAAGGAGATTCCACAAACTCATAGCATGAATCTACTGTAGTACATATTATAGTACAAGTGTAAAAACAATTGAATAAAATTGAAGGATGAAGTAGGGATGGCAATGCCAAAAAGCACACAAACAAGATTTTTAGGGATAAGAGATAATCACAACCACATACATCCCTATACGCTTGCTTTTCTTGATTATAATATTGATGCCGACTCATGCTATCCTTGGAGTGTTCTTGACTTGCATGTGGGAGAAATTAATGTTCTCCCTATCCAAGCAAGCGTAGGGATGTATAGTGGTTGTGATTATCTTTTATCCCTAAAAATCTTGTTTGTGTGCTTTTTGGCATTGCCATCCCTACTTCATCCTTCAATTTTATTCAATTGTTTTTACACTTGTTTCTGTTCTTTTTTATTGCATGAATGCAACTATTATACATTAAGTATAGATGGGAGGTGCCGAAGTTCGTGCGTGCGCGTATATAAAAGTAGTAGCCATGCCCCTCGTTAACTCGCCTAGCGCATAGCCGATAAAGCCGATGAGACTCTAGTACTAGTATAGCTATTATTGATTTTATCGACTATTTTTGTCACTACTGACACTGAGTACTGAGCTGGCTGTTATACTGATTGCAGAGGGCCGTGCCGCGCCCGTACGTTGAGGCCTCAAGTCTCCGTATCCCAGTGCAGTATTAGCGCTGCACACGATAGTCTCTAGCTAGTTTCGCTTTATCGCGCTCGCGCTGGCCTAGCTCGCGCGGGAGAGCCTGGCGCTTAGCTATGGCTAGCTAGGCTAAGCTAGCTTGGTTCGAGGCGCTAGCTAGCTGGCTTGCTAGCGGTGGTGGCGCGCGCCGATGACTACAGTCACATGACTTCACCATGGCAACACATTATGAGCATGCGCATTAGATGACAAAAATGGCGTATCAGACACACCCCCTATCATTAATGCGCCGTACACACCCACCAAAACTAGCGAGCCACTGCACTGTGCGCTACAAAATAGAGTGGATTTATATGAGAACCAAGGTGAGAGATCCGGAGAGTCTTGAGTTAGCCCTGGAAATGAGAAAGAAAGAAAGAAAGAGAAATGGCTATTTTTTTGAACATCTGGTTCTGGCATATACAATTGAGTTGATGGATAATCTTGGTCTTGTTGGATAGATAATTTGCTGTAGATTCTGATTTTGAGATATTTGGATTTTTGTAATGTATTACATATATGGAGTATCCGTGCCATCCCTACTTATAGAGTCTACCGACTCTATGATATGTACTCTTAACTCGTTATCAGTACTGTAGTACTTTTAAAAAATTAGTCTGGCTTGTACTTTGAGCCAAGTCTAGTGGAACCTCCAACAATGAAACCACAATGCGGCTGTATCATACATGCATCCCGTTCGAATAGAAGCTGCACCCCAATTAGTAGCCCCCCTTGAACAGTAGCCGCACTTGGAGCTCTGCAAAAGAAATAGTAGCCGCACACATCCACGAACATAATTAAGTGGGCGTGGCCACGATTGCAAGCCATGAACAATCAGTAGTTTGAGGCAAAATATGGTAGAAAACGTCCTTGGCTTGGTTCTGCGGCTTATTTATCGATCATCTATCTCGAACATTCAAAAATCAGTCCTGAAAATCGAGTCTATTGTGTCAATGTCACCAAGAGGTGTTGCTTCAAATTAATAAAAGCCACCCTCGATTAATTAATAGCCACACTCCAGCAAGGCTGAAATTAAATAGTAGGCGCAGCTAGTATTCCAATAAATGCGGTATTTCCTATGCTAAAATGTGTTTTTATTCCACTGCAGTGACATTCCCACTTGATATTACCAAGACCAGACTTCAGATTCAAGGTCAAAGAGGAGAACTGGTTAAACAGTCTAAAATACTTACTGAACCTAAAGGAAAACGTCCCCGCCGTGGCATGCTGAGGACATTATTTGGAATTAGTATGTCCTAGCTTGCCTATGTGCATAAATGATTTACTGTATATTATATTATTATGTGAAAATATTTGTTGCTTGGTTAAAGACTTTGCCAAGCACAGCTAACTTGTATTACAAAAGTTATGAAAAAATTTTTCCCTGTGCGATATAGGTTGCAAAATCTGCAAGTGTCAAATTAGTGAAATTTTCTCCTTGTGAAAATTTCTATGTATACAGTATTCCTTCTGACTTGGAGAAAGATGTGACCAACTCCCAAGGTTGGTATGCAGTATAGGAGCACAAATCCTGAGGGTAAAACCCAAGGAAGTGTTTCTATACTGCATACAAGCGAGGGATTGATCAAAACTATTTTTTCTAGCCCACTGTTTCCATGGATATGATGAACATGTTTTAGCCCTCTAGAACTGTATGAATGTTTGTCCTGGCCCTCAGGAACTGTGTAATAGATATGGACATGAGCCCTACAACGAGGGACTGCATAACATATGCAGCTGGTACCTTGTATACCTTAGCAACCACATAGCAACGGGCTAGAAATGTACATGTATATGTAAGAAAGAATGTATATTGTATGTGTACTACTTACAATATAATACACATAATAATATTATTTCTCTTTTTCACTTGCAAGTAAAAGAAGAGAGTCTGTTTGGTCTTTGGAAAGGACTTAGTCCAGCTGTGCTGAGACACACAGGTGTGTATAATATCACAGTGTTGGTAGACTTCTTCCATAGAGTCGGTATATCTACATTATTATAATAGACTTTATAAGTCTTGCATATTTATCCAGCAAATTAATACCTTATGAGCAACGTGTTACCTTTTTTGACAAGTACCGCTTGCCGAATTTCATGCACTCTCTTGGCTTACATAATCCCATGGATAAAATTAAGCCAGCTTGCGCTACATAATATTATAGCACGCATCATGCATGCTGCTAAATGATACAACCTGGACCGATCTGAAAATCAGAAGCTGTACTGTGCTGTCGAGTTTATCTCTGTGATAGAAGCATCGAAACTTGTCACTATTGAGGTCTCGGACTCCATCTGATTCTCTGTGACTGAGGCACTGGCAATCGCATGTGTACGCACAATATTGACGACCTTTTACCATGTATACCATTGCAACTATGCAGCTCCTGGGGATATGGTCAAGTGTTTGATACTATACAAGTTTGTGCTACGTATTTGTGTGTGCATTTGGTCTATGCCCAAGTGGGCCTACAAGTACTATAATACACATGAAATTTGACTTTGGCATTTCTCTTCTTCAAATCCTGCATACTCCACTCGACTGATTGATTGTAGTTTCATCGACAGGTTTGCAAACCATGTACATATGTAAGCCTGCCGGCGGTATAGTGTAGTGTCATGCCCAGCCCCTTTTAGAAGAGGCTGGGAATGACACTAGTCTGATGAAAGTGGACATGAATTACCCTGAGGGCAACAAAAAAAATAAAGAACATTAACATTAATAAGTACAAAACAATAGAAAAGTAAAGAACCATCGAAGTATAGGGATGGTAATGCCAAGAAGTACACAAAGATTTGTAGGGATAACTTACTTATCACATCCTCTATACATCCCTACACTTACTTTTTCGGAGTTGCTATATGTACATGTATATGTAGGCTGTGGCAGGGGGCGAACTAACCACTAATAGTAGCTAATGTGACAGTACTGACTATCCATGGATTTCTCCAACAAGCATAGAATCAAGAAGATCAAAGGACACACTGAATCAGATCGAGGTACATGTACCAACATTTCAGGGGCCTCCCTCTATGTGGGGGTAAACATCTACAGGTGCATGATATTATTGAGAAAAGCAAGTGTAGGGATGTATAGTGGATGTGATAAGTTATCTTGTTCATGTACTTTTTGGCACTACATCCCTACTTCATCCTTTAATTTTCAATTGTTTTTTATACTTGTACATGTACAGTATACCGTAGGACAGATTTTATTGCAAGTGCAGTGTATCTACATGTATAAATTATTAAGCATTTCCTATATTCATTGATCCACAAACAAATGGGCATGCATACTATTATACTGTGTGGCCAAGTTGACTTTTGCAATTTGCTAATATGAATTCATTAAACCATGCAATTAAACCCATCCTTTGGTACATGTACATGTATGCACTGTGAGTTTAAATTTTGTGCATACAGTTTACTCTGGTTGTCGGATGATGTTCTATGAGTTAATTAGAGATCATATTTTTAAAAGAGATGTCAATGGACGCTACCCTCTTTGGTATGAATTTCTATGCTTCATTAATTTCTTTGTAAACACTTGCGGATGTCAATAAAGGAAGGCTATTCCTACTGGTATGACTGCTGGAGCTATGGGTCAATTTCTTGCTAGTCCAACAGATTTGATAAAAGTCCGACTTCAAATGGAAGGCAGAAGAGTATTGGATGGATACAAACCGAGGTGATACATGTACCATGCATTGTGAATCGTATAAATTTTGTGTTAAGTCTTTCAAATTAATTTTATGTAAACAACCCTATTAATTAGCATATCAAATATTTTTTATAAACCTCTGGCTCATTATTATCAGTAGGTGCTGTAGATAAGCAATCATAAGCCATATACAGTGTGCATGTATGTATTGTATAGCGGAAAATTTTCATTGGTGCTAATTTTTGTATGATTGACCAAAACACCCTTAGAATAAATTTTTGTATTTTTTAATTTCGTATGCTTGCTGCGGGAGATTGCGCGCATGCGCAACTGCTAGCGCTCACACTTACATGCGGTATACGGTAACACTAGCATCACAAGTTTCCTAGGGGCTAATCGATGCTGATAGCGGTCCACTGGGATCAGGAAGGTACATGTACGTCACTCCGTTTCGACGCCTTGGCAAAGAACTGATAAAGAGACGTTGTTCAGTGAGCTAGCCTTGCATTTAGCACCTTCCGCTAGTGACAACGTGTGGCTGTGGTAGGCATATAGATCAAAGGTCATGCGTGAAAGGAAAAAAATTGCACGTTCAAATTTTCAGTTTTAATTTTTGTGTAAGGGATGAAGCATACGAGGTATACGAAAATTAGCATCATACGATAATTTCTTGCTATACGGTATGGTCTGAAATCTATGCTGTAATGGAGGAGAAGGCTATACTGAAAATAATATTTAGCCCCTCCTGTTTGACTTCCAAATTCATGCTATTATGATTTTGTAGTCTGAATAATTTAATCCCTCTGAAGCATAAAAGTTTGTTTGATGAATATTGATGGCTATTATCAGTCAGGCTAGTATCGCAGAAGTTGATGTGTACCTAAATGATTATTACAGCTAATGAATTTACATGTAAGACTAACTGCTGGAGAAGGGCATACATTCAAGCACATTGTGCATGTTCAAAAATAAGATCGCATTAATTAACTGCTGAAATCTTAGGATGTGATGTACCACCGTGCAGCTATAGGCACCAGCGTCTACAGTAATAAATTACTGTAGGTTAGCACACTTGTAAGTACATGAACATGAATGTGCAGTACAAGGGTGCTGTAAGGATTCTTTGTGTTCTCTGCAGGTACAAGGGCACATGGGATGCGTTTCATTCCGTAGTGAAATCAGAAGGAGTGCTGGGTTTATGGAAAGGATGGGTACCAAATTGTCAGCGAGCAGCTATTGTATGCTTAGGAGGTACATGTATATGTAAACCTATAGAAATATATATAATAATTATGTAGACTGCTGCAGCTGTTGGGTTTGACATACATGTACATGTAGCACAATTTTTATCAGCTGATTGCAGGACTGCACAATTGGTGATGATGATGGTCACGACATGGCAGGGTTGCATACAGAGGGGGGGGGGCGCACTGGGATTTGCCCCCTCCAGCTTGAGTCCCCCCCCCCCCCCCCCCCCCCCCAGAATTCCATAATAATATTATTATTACGTATACAACACAAATAATATGATTACATACACAAGCAAGAAGACATCGTTTGTTATCACAGCATCATTATGTGATTTATTTACTAGTATATGCATGGCAGTGGTGCATATACATATGTACAAAGTAGGTCATCCATGAGATCCCCCCTCCCCCCCCCCCCCCCCCCCCCCCCAGAAAAAATCCTGTATGCAACCCTGCATGGTATTGTTCCATTAAATGGAAATTAATGAATGATTGAGGGGCTAATTAACCCCAAACAAAACGTGGGGAATTGTCCAAAAAGCTCAAAAATGGACTAAAAATCATACATTGTACTCTACCAATTACAAGTTGCCAAAATTTCAAAAATGTGAATTTTCTATACATGTATCTCATGAAACAAACACATTTTCAACATTCGAGGGGCTAAGTCAATGTTCGTGGGTTTGCTTCTGAGCCCTTTATTATTATTATTTTTGTCAAAGCTAATATGAGTCGTGGTGTATAGAACTATGTTTGGTTTAGCATCAGTTCACAGTCTAAAAGTTATCTTGATATCCAGACAGATTCTAGGAATCTTCTCTTCCAGTATTCTATTCTCATTCCAAACCTTTCACTCCTTTTATCCCAGGTACGCACCACCATTCCATTTTTCGGACCCCCACATATACATTGTTGTATATTGTAGTTATTAACCATTCCTTGAACAGGTGCACAAAATTAGAGAGTATACTTGAGTATAACTACTTACATTGTTGCAGAATTACCTTAGTGTCACTAAAGTTAACTGCATCTTAATTTAGCGAGTTTAGCAACTGGAAGCTATAGCAAATTCGCTAAATTAACATGAGGCTAAAATTTCTTTGCGATAACATAATTCGTTTAATTAGAAACAAGATTAACTGAAAAATATTATTGAAAAATGCAAGTACAGTAGAATCCCGCGATTATGCCCCCCTTGCGCATAAGCCCCCCACTGCATTTTTACATGTAACTCAAGTTCCTGCATAGGTACATGTGTTGTCTCACATATAAGCCCCCCTCTCTGACTGTATTATGCACACATTATGGACCATAAGCCTAGTAAAAACATAGTCTCGCTAGCCACACCCTTCTCTTTCCCTCGGATTGGGGGGTGTGGCGCTTGAGACCAGTAAAAACGGTAGCCATAACTAACAAACTAGCTATTTGTGTTACATTATGCCTTACTTATCATTTTTCTCGAGTTTTGCTCACCAAACAGCCAGAGAAGGTGCGAAGATCGCATGCCCATGTGGCATTCAATGGTAGGTAATGGTCATCACACGGAATTGTTAGGATCCCGTGTATAAGCCCCCTCCCTGGTTTTGCTCATGTTAGCATGCACAAAAGGGGGGGCATAATCGCAGGGTTCTACGGTAACATTATAACACGCATTCAAGCTGTAGCATCAGATGGTGACTTCATGGCCTGTACTATAGGCTCTAGTATCTGTTGAGTAATTACCTCACTGAGCATCTGGAATGATCTACTACTCTGAGACATCAAAAGTTTGTTGTGTACATAAATTATATTATAGCAAAATCACTAAATTAAATGTGCTCTCTTTTCAAAATGGCTAAATTTAAGTGCCGTTAACTTTAATAGCACTAAGGTACTCCTTCATGTCATACATATTATATTGTGTTTGATAGACTGCATGAAAGAAGGGGTGGACCAACTAATACTCCATGAATGGAATGGAATATTCAGTCCAGGAGGGACCATATCTCCACAAATTTTAGTCCCTGGATCAGTACTATCAGCGGACCAAAGTTTTGTGACAGCTACTACTAGCCTAGCTAGCCTAAGAGAGTTTGGAGAAGATCTCTGAGGGATGCAGGAAGATCAGGGTGAGATCTATTTTCAAATCTGGTGACACTCCGACAGCTGCTGATCCATGACCACATATAAAAATTACACTAACAATTATACTACATGCAGTATGTCATAACATTAATATTGCTACTGCTGCTGCTATAAACTCCTTGATCGGCCACAATAAGCTGGGAGGGGTGTTGTCCAAGGGTTTGAAGATTAATGATTATAGATGTGCCAGTATCTTGGAAGAGTTAACCATGGGTGAAAATATCAGTTACATTGTCCAGAAAATGCCATGGGGAAAAAGTGAAGAACTGGCGGCTATGATGACTGCCGTTATAATGTTTTGATGAAAACTGCAACTCATCTACATGTATAGGGAGTGCACGTACTGCTAAAAAAATGGAATAGTTAAATGGTTTTACGTGGTGGAGCCAATTTCACAAAATTCTATTCAGGGGACCTTCATTTGTTTGGATATTGGTCCCCAGAACCAGGGCTTTCTTGACCAAAATTCCCCCGGCAAGGGCTTCTCGAAGGTTCTCATAGAAATTCCATTTAACCAAACACCACCATTATGTGACCAAAATGCAGTCTTGTAATTGGCTGACAGAGATTCACAGATTGAAATCTACTGATTGAAGTAATCTACATGTACATGTATACATGTAGGTACACGAGCAGATTTTTATAATAATTTGTTTAAAGCAGGGAGGCTCGCTTGGTTTGCCCCCTGCTACACAGGATTGTTATAAGTTGGCATTTACGATCCTGCAAAATTGTGTATGTACATGTAGCATGGTCTTGTACACACTGTTTTCTAAGGGTGCATGGCCACAGGCCAGAGTGCAGTGCTAATTTAATTGCAACTGCAGATTAGCAATGTGGCTGAAATGGCCCTTTACCCATGTTTTGGAACATTCTACTGAGTGTGCGCCTTTATGGCTTCCTGGTTGAGCACATGGCCAACCAGTGGCGTATCCGGGGGGGGGGGGGGGGGGGGGTGCTCAGGGTGCTCGAATACCCCCTTAGGCTCAGAAGCATACAATTAATTAGTGCTAACATACCTTAGTTGGCATCAATAAAATAATGTCACTAGCATTTTACTAGATAAAAATGCTATCTGAAGCTTCAAAATTGCTAGCTAGTTCTTTAGTAGCTGCTCACCTGAATGTTTTCATCGTTTTTGAGCGGTGAAGAGTGGAGAGCATGGGCGATTCTACACCCAATAACGGGCGAAAATAGTGAGTGTGGTCAACAAAGGTGGGCATGGCTTCCAAATTTTCGCACGCAGATTGTTAAGCATCCCCCTTTGTTAAATCCTGGATACGCCACTGCCAACTGTCCACAAAAAGTCGTTAGCTTGCTTATAGCTCCCCTCGCAAGACTTGAGAATACGAGAAGTCAAAGTGGGAATGTACTACTTCCGTGGTGACTCACGAATCAAACTGCTTATCTAACTACATGCAGGCCACTGCAAGTCCCCATTTGTTGCTTGGTTTTGTATAGCCCATCCAAGAAGCTAGTGCCTGTAGGTAGTGCCAAGGCTAGCGCTCACAGAGATCGCCTGGTTTTAGCTTAATTGTAATGCTTGAGGGCTAGAATAATTATAGCCTCTTGTGTTGCGGGATCAAATTACTTCCGCTGATTTTCCAGACAGACAGACACACAACTATAATCTTACTGTACTTAATCTAATACTACGTATGGAAAAAAATAATTTCAATTTTGAAAAACGTGCGCTTTTCTGGTAAAGGTCGTCAATCGCTCCACATATATATGTTATGAGAATTCGTAGAATGCTAATTTCTTACGTTAGATTGGATCATACGTTGTATTCGATTAACTACGGTATTTAACTAGGGGAATGCATGGCATTGTGGGGCGAGTCTGAGCAACAGTGAGTGCGCGACAGTTATAATATATTTATGTTGTGCCATGCCCAACTAACTATGGGCTGCAGGATGCACGCTCGTAGCCTGGCCTCTCTCTTCTGCCAACTTGCGCTGTTGAGCTGAGGCTCCAATTAACAACGAGCTCTGTCTTGCTCTTGCGTTCTACCCTCTGGATGCCTCAGTTCTCGCTGGTTTATGCTTGTTCAGCTCAATGTCTGACGCTAACAAGTATGTTTAATGTCACAATCATGGGATAATGTGGCTAGTATGCATGATCAGTACATGCTCACAAAACATGGAGACAGGTCATGCACAAACATATTGTCCACAAGCACCGTGCACATGCGCAGATGTAAGTGGCATGAACTTTGAACCTGTACCAATTATTGCACAGGCCACACTCCCCACAGCAAGTAGTAACTGTTGCTCTGGCTCCAATTTTGTGTGCAATGGCGACGTTCTCACTCTGCTTGAATGTCGCTACCAGACTACTGACATATATGACAAAGAACAGACCTCGCCTCTCGCTTCGCTCGAGGCTTGATGGCTAGCACCAGCGCCTGCTTAGCAGGCCTCTCAAAACACGCGGCACTTTCGCGCCAATCGTTAGACAACGTGTCTCTAGCTGTAGCTATGGCCCAAGGCATTAAGGCCACTCTTCTTTGTGCACACGGCCCTACAGTTCTGACCAATCCTGAGCCTTGTAGTACGGACTTTCTCTCCGCCCGCGCCACGCATTTATAGCGACCGGGCGCACCCAAGACGTGTAATATCCATGCCCTCATGTAATGACAGACTATATAAGAGAAATGACCGTTTTTTTGTTGTACATGTATATAGTATAACAATTCATTATCTATACCTTCATGGCCACTGAGGATATATATATAGCTGCTGAAACACCTCTTTTTTACGGGTTACAACTTGATCCACCATCAAGGATCTCAATGGTGATATGACTATCACTAAGCTTTTGATATCTGCACTTTGTATACGCCCCAAGGTGAAATCAAACACGAACGGTAGACACTCATAGCATATAGATTTCCCAAAACCAGTTGGGAGCCACACGAAAGTATCTTGACCATTCAAAATGTACCTCACTGCCTTCCCTTGCTCCTCCTTAAGTGTTAGACCTGCCTTTCCGATGCAACCAAGAGCATGCACCATTGCTTTTTTGAAGGTTTCAGCCATCTTGCCTTCGCTCTGGTCCCTCACAGACAGCCGGGTCAAAGGTCGCTGGTTCCGCGATACTATCAATTAATGACATAAATATAATATAGTATATGGAGAAGCAATATGGAAAATATCCAACGATATACGAATTCCCAGCTTTTATTGGGAAAATAACACATGTACGCAGTGTGTGCCCTCCAGAAAGGGCCTGGTACGAGGCTAGGGATGTGGCTAATATGCTTGAGTTACTCACAGTATAGTATGTATTGAGCTCACATACTCCGAGAAAATCTAAGCAGTATCATCTCCCTAGCTGTCAACTGTTAGTACAGCAGGAGCACGAACTTTGAACCGATTACTTTGTAGACCACACCCCTCGATGCAGGTCAACAGCAGCTGCTCGAACTCACCACTGCAATGGCGATGTTCTCGCTCTGCTTGAATGTCGAATCGTATGATCAAATCTACCACCACATAATATTATGATAAAGAACAGACCTTGTCTCTCACTTAACTCGAGGCTTGGTACGTGGCACGTGGACTGCATGCTGAGCAGGTCTCTCTAAACGCGTGGCACTTCGTGCTGTTCATTCAAGAGTGCATCTCTATAGCCTCCCTTGTTTGTGCACACGGCACTGCAATTGTGACCAATCGTGGGCCTTATGAATTTGTAGCAGAGCGCATCTTTTGTGCCCTCCAGGTTAAGACATGGACTATATAAGAAAATTGTTGCTCTGAAAAATATTTTTTGTTGTATGTATAATCATTCACGCAGTTTGTTCCCATTTATATGGGGCTCGCTCAGGCTCACCCCAATAATATAATAATATTATTGATGTGGCATTTCCAAACCAAACTGTCTAATTGTCTACCAATTCATTTGCATGACGATTTTGAACCCAACAATTTCATTTTTTGCCAATATTTCTGGCTATTATTGGTAGCAAGTTTACCTATTACCTTTAAATTTGTGGAAACAAAGGGTTTTTAGCAAAAGCCACATGATAAAACCTTGAAAACACCATAAGGAACCCATGACACCTTGTTTTGACACACATAGCAGGCCTAGTGTGTCACTGATCACACTAAGGTTTCCTCAAGCTGGCGGCATGGCACGACACTTGTGTGTGTATACATGTACGTACATATAAGCATACTATGCTAGCACACAGGATACTGATATCTGATCATATAATTTGGTGTAACCGCAATCTTGTGGTTTAGCTCTCTTCTGATTCAAATTGTGTATCCTGAACAGTGCAAGCTTGTAATTATAAGCGTGCTCAGGCAACTGAACTGAGATTTTACTCACTGCGCAGCAGTAATCATACATGCTCATATACATTGTGCACATCTTTTGTAGATTTAACCACCTATGACACTGTAAAGCAAACTCTTCTACGAAACAGTAGTCTGCAAGATAATGCTATCACTCATTCACTTTCAAGGTATGAAATGGTACTGTGTGTAAATAACATGTTAACCCTTTTACCATGCTTTTTGTGATCATTTTATATTTTAAACAGTGCCTGTTCTGGTGTAGTATCAGCAACACTGGGAACTCCAGCGGATGTGATAAAGACCAGAATGATGAACCAACCTTATGGGTCAGATGGAAAGGGATTACTATACCGATCTACACTGAACTGTCTTGTGCAGACGGTGAGAGATTAGCACTCGCTGTGTACACCATACTTCTTGCTGCCCTCACAATTAATGATACCAGGATAAATGCGGTATTCTCGTTGCGTGGTAAAGGATCAGCTGAAATACATGTACATTGTGTTTTATCACTCACTTTGCTTTGTGCCAAACAAAAATAGTGCCATACATCCACTTTTACTAGCCTTCTGAGTATCCTAGCTGGTTTCATTGATTCTCTTCACTATTTTGCCCTTTACTCTCCACTGCTCCTTCAATGAACATGGCTAAACATTGTTCATGCAGATGGTCACACCATCTTGGTCCGGCCCCTCACCTTCAAAATCATTCTGCACCTCTACACTGCATGTTATACTGACATTCAGCCAAAGCTTGTCACCACATTGAACAGGGATGTTACCACAGCAAAATTTTGAGGAACAACATACCGTATACTTTCTAATATAGGCGCCCCTAAAAAAATTCACGAGCAGGTCAAAGGGCGCCTAAATTAGGGAGGCACCTAAGAGCTGCAATTAGAATAGTTCTGGAAGTTTTGCCAGAGCACAAGCACTATCACTTACCAGTGTCACAGGCTAGAATGACTCCCAGGCTAGAGTGACTCCCCAGTCATTCCAACCTAAGGATGGAATGACTCCCTCCAGGAGGAAATGACTCCCCCTAATAATTGGTATGTTGTAGTCATCTTCATGCACATCCCTGCAGCTGAGGCAGAGCAGCTGCTCTGGACAATCTAGAGGCCCCTGTGCAGGCAAAAAATAATGATGTCCGTACATGATACAAAAAAAGTGTCAGACTCCCCTAAATAAGTTGCCATTGGCCTTTGCCTCTAAAGCCTGAGCTCCTCACTCACTGAGCATCCATCCCTGGAATTTTTTGTGTTATAATATGCAAAGGTCAATGCCATCTCTTTGTGTAGCTCTAGCTAATTCAGAATAACACTTTACTATCAAAACTTTAATATGATAGCTAACTATGGAAGAAGTAAAAAAAATCATCTCAGTCAAGAACGCAAGGTACCCAGCCTTAGCTACATCAGAGAAAAAGCAAACTTTCGTTGTAAAGTGTGCGCGTATGAGTGCCCAGACACTCTGAAATACATGGTGACATGTGATGGTTGTGATCATATGCATGGTTCCATGGCTACCTTGCATGTGTCAATGTGCAGCACAGGGTGATCGATTGCATAGTCGTAGAAAGATGTTGAAAATTTTATTACCACGCGTACTTTGTGTCAACCACGCCTATTTTTCACGATCGAGGCAGCTATCACATGAAAAAAGAGCTGTAGCTCAAGTGGAATAGATTTGGTAGCTATTGAGGCACACGTACTCATAATCAGGCCTGGTAAATATTTAGAAATCTGAGTTGTAACAATACTGGGCTAGAGAACAAAGGCCCCCGAATATTGGGGGATCACAGTACAGCCCCCCCCCTCGGTTCCTATGCCAGTGGTAGCTATATGACATTAGGTTACATCAATTTTGTAGGAGAGTCATTTTATCCTGGAGGGAGTCATTTATTCCTTAGGTGGAAATGACTGGGGATTCATTTGTACCTAGGTTAAAATGAAGGTGAGCCTAGGCTAGAATGAGGGGGAGTTATTTCCACCTATCACGCCTGTACTATTTAGTGGTAATGAATATGACAGTGGCAAAACAACAAAAAATGGTTCTAGTTTCAGTTCTTTTCGGAAATTTCACTCTGATCGCTGAATCGTGCTCAAATTGCCGGTACCGTAGCCATCAGATTGGTTGTCTCTAACTCCAGAAAGACGTCAAAGCAGTAGGTAAGTGCCCATATAAATGTAAGAGACAGCTTAGTTTGACATCTGAACTGCTAGCTCGATTGCAGCAGACACTAGTGACTAGATGGACTACTCTAAACATGCTGAAAAGAAGAAAACGCTACACCAGGGAGTTTAAGTGCTAGTGGCAGCTGTAAATGCTAATACGCTCAATCGATTGAGCTAGCTAGCGCGCCTCGTATCACATGCCCAAATGCTTGTGGGCGTGGTTATGCACCATATAAGAGCATATTATCCTATATCAAGCACATCCTACCATTCCGTTTACTATTGTAAGCGCATGCGCTTATTAACCAGAGTATATGGTAAGACCATTCTGTTTCTAGTTGGCTGCATTACTGACCTTTGCTAACAAGTGCATACATATACATAAACAAATGTAGCAGAGAATCTATCTTGTGCTGCATATATCATGTGCAACATGTAATCCAGTGTACATGTATATACCATATTTATTCGGGTTGGTGTAAAACCTGGACTGTGGACTCTGGACTGGACTCATGGACTGGACTGTGGACTGAGATTTGGACTCGATTTTGGACTGATGCGCTGGGCGATGACAACCATTTCCAACAATCAAGAGTAAATAATAACAACAATAAACTCTGTTGCGTTGGAGGCCGATACCGGTAGAATGTGCTATGAATGTACTAAGGAGCTGCTTGTATTTATAAAGCATGTAGAGGTAGAGCTGATTATTTCCCTTGGAAAATTGGTGAAGGGTGCATCTCCTCAGGGCATTGGGCATCAAGTTGAGACTCGGATGCAGTGAAAGATAGTCTCATTCCCAGCCCCCTTTCAAGCATACGGAGCTGGGGACGAGGGACTTGATAATGACCATAGCTCTACAACTGAGAGATTAGGCCAAAGAAGCCTTGAACGCAGGCTAATTTTCAAGGAGCCTGAATTCGAGACTAAGTTTGAGCATAAGGTAGATACTTTCTATATCCATATCTTTGTATTATAGTGTTTTTATAAATCTACTCTGACTTATCCCGAGTCTCCACATAACTTGAGCGTGAGGGTATGGGGATACTAAGTTAGTCTCATTGTCCCCTTAGCCTTCGTAGGCGTCTCGGTGATATTGAAGTCCATTCCTGTGAGGAGATGCCATCCCAGCCGGCCTCACCGATTTTGCAACTTCTACATGCTTACAAGTAACCTCCAGGTTAGCTCCTTGTGACTTAACCTAGTACCCTGAAGGGCCTGGGAACGTACGTACAAGACTGCTTGTGACTAGCCTAGCTTGCAGTTGTAGTACCGTGCCTTCTATCCATAGTCTCTTGGAAATGGTCGTCATTGCCCTGCGCATCAGTCCAAAATCGAGTCCAAATCTCAGTCCACAGTCCAGTCCATGAGTCCAGTCCAGAGTCCAGAGTCCAGGTTTTGCACCAACCCTATTTATTCTAATACTAGCCTAGCTACTATTAATTTCAACCTTGCTGGAGTGCGGCTACTAATCGAGGGTAGCTCTTATTTGAGGGCGGCTTTTATTAATTTCGGAGCGATACCCCTTACTGACATTGACACAGCAAATTCATTTTTCAGGACTAGTTTTCGAATATTCAAGATATATAATCGAGAAATAAGCAGTGGAACCAAGCCAAGGACGTTTTCTGCTACATTTTTGCCTCGAACTAACAATCATTCTTGGCTTGCGATGGGGGGATGTCCGGTATTGCCTACAGCTGAATGCATGTTGGTACATATCTATGTAACATGTATGATATAATATCAGTATTTGGTAGGAATCCCTGTGTACCAGTTGGACAGTCCATAAAGGGAATCCCAACGTACTAATAGACACTTGTAGGCAATACTAGTGGACATCTATGCTTAGCTATAGAGGTGTGGCTTATGAGGCTGCATGTGGGGTGGGCTATTACCATGGCATACTACTCGAGCGACAGTTGGGTATTGGCAGATTGATAGTTAGCTTGAAGAATCAAAGAAAATTTGATGATCAACATCTGTAGGTACATGCCTGCAAGTAGATTGAATACGCATGAGATTGAGAACACATGCATGTGTGCGATTGCGAGCATGTATGCTTGAGCAATAAGGTGTGGTCTATATATAATTCATTACGTATTCTTTTTCCTGTGATTCTTTTGATTATGTCTTATATAAAAACTCGCGAGTTGCAATCAAAAGAATCTCGCATTCAAAACCCAACATACAGTATGTGTTGGTGGAATTGATCATATCCGGGTAGAGTGGAAGCTGGGTTGTGTACGTCCATGCACTATAATGATGTTACTATTGGTATAATATATTTGTAGGTGAAGGGTGAAGGTTTTGGTGCTCTATATAAAGGATTTTTGCCCACTTGGTCAAGAATGGTATGTTTGTTCATGTGTATATACTATAAACAAAATTGCATTATGAGATAGTGTTTGGACGTACTAAAATGAACAAAATTGACTATTTCCAGAGAGTGCAAGTCTGCATCATCTCTTGATTACAGACATTAATGATAGTATGACCAGATACACATGTAGCGCTTCAGTGAAGTGCCAGGCAAAGTTTTGTTTGCATGGGGGCCGCGAGTCATATGCCGGCTGCATGCTTCGCTGATTATACATATAAGTCGTATCGTTTTTCTGCTCAGCAGTGATAAGGTGCCCCACATAGAGATGTACTAGACAGTAACTTATAGAATTTTTATGACACAGAAATTTTCCATACTTAACCCGTGCATACAGTTTAATAGTTGGTATTTTGTTTTTGTGATCCACCTGTACACGTGTACTTGTATGTACTACTTAACTATGCTTAGATTGTATTGCACACCAACTGAAGTATAAGCACTTATTAGTTACTCACGTGAACTTACTTAGACCGTGCGTGGATAGAATACCTAGACATTAATCGGACTATAGGAGTGACAATATCTAAGAATGGACATTATAGGGATGAGTATTGGACGAGGTGCAGCCCAAAAAATTAATGATATTTGCTCTAGGTTGTGTTGTGTAGCGATATCTGCTGGCAGGCTTAGTAACTTCTGCCAGCCTACCCCATACATGTACGAACATAGTACAGAGTAGCAGTAGTGCTTGAGAGCTATAGACATGTACATGTACTGTATATGTGGGATGGGATAAACCATTTATTGCATAAACTTCAAGTGAAATTTTTGCTACTGCAGTAAAAGATTACCTTAATTATATTGCAGCAATCATTAGATAGTAGCATAAATTTTTTGCCAAAGAGAGCTGGTAGCAATTTTTTCTCCCGGCAAAATTTTTTATACAGTGGTTTGTATAATTTACACTCTCATACCGTACTCGCTCTAATTATCCGAACAGCTGAAAATAACTATTAATCATCATTTGGTGTTAATAGAAAGTAAATAAATTCGGCCAATGGCTTATTCAAGCGTAAATACAATGTAGAATGGATCCAGTGAAAAATGGAGCAAGCACTAGCAACAAAGAAACAAGAGTTGATGTCCATGGAACCATAGGTTTATCATTGTCAGCTCTAGAGCTCCAGTGTCACTGTGCTCTGAGCAATCACAACTTGAAATGATTGCCGTCTGTGTAACTCCATGTTACCTTTCCTCTCTTAGATGCTGTCCAAGATGTGGTAGCCACATTCTTAGATGAACGTGGAAGAGTTATCTCAAGCTGCTGCCATGCTGTACTGCGTGGCCGTTTGGTATATTAGAATGAGTGAGAAAACTTGAAATTCACGATGTTCGATGAATTAGGAAGGAAATAAATTACGCATACTTGCTACTCGAGCTACTAGAATGTTCGAATAATTAGAGCGAGTACGTTATTACTTAGTTTGTAGGCTATAATATATTTACAACACCTGTGTGTAGTATATTAACATACATGCATGCCCACACACACTGTCATCCTCACCTCATGGGAAATTAAACGGGATTTACTGTGGGCATGGCAATACATATTTATAAGTTTTTAGCTTCTAGAAGATTCTAGTCTAGTCACTATGACGAATATAATAGAGCAAGTCAGCTTTAAGGTCAGGTAATCTAACATACTAAACTGTAGTAAGCCTATCGTGTCACATTTCCACTGTCTGGGAGCAACTAGATCAATTTTCAACGAAATCCACACAATGCATATATTGTATCTACGACGAAAAGCCTAATGGCACCTTATTTTCAACGTATAAAACAGGTGTGTAGCAGCTAGCGCGGTAACAGACACACACTCACTCACACACAGAATGACTACCGTAACCCTCGCGCATGCGCCGAGGGTTAACTAACTAGCTAGTTCCTGCACGTGGCAAGTATGAATTGGTAAATTGTATCCTGTGTGTATATAGCTACATTGTATGTAAATGGGACTATAATATTATAACTTGATGTCAGATCATGTCCGGCCATAATTACTATAATTCAAAAATGGAATTTTATGCATGCTGAAGATGGGAGATGAACCTGAATATCCTGCGCTGCAATATGTTATAAATTATTGGGGCGAGCCTGAGCGAACCCCACACTAATTAGTGCTACGAGAAAACTGCTGTACTTATGTATGTATGTAGCGATACATCAAACACATGCTCGCTAGCTCATGGTGCATGCGCATAATCATTGCGGTAAAGATCGTCAACTTTGGCTGCACTAACTCTAATTAAATGTAGCTCACCAAAAGAGGCAGCTTGAGCGCTCGCATCCAGCTCGAATAGATGGCTAGAAAACAAGCAAAGGTAAGACATCAGTACACAAGAAAAGTTTCTATAGCAACAAGGCCATGTAGTCTAAGTCTAGGTATGATCTAATTTCTGTAATAGGCTACAAACACGGGTCCAAGCTAGCTATAGTTGCCCAGACAATTCTGTAGCCTCGTAGGGGCCACAGCTCCCGACGTAATGGGAATGTGGTACACAACTGTTTATAAAGTTTTCCTCCTTTCTTGATCTTTATAGTGACAATAGATTGTGCTCAGCTAATGACGATAGCTACAGCTATAATACTTGTACATGTACTTTCCATGGATCGAAGGTAATAGAGGGGGCAACCCTTTACTATGCTGTGAGCGAAAGCTCGCCCCTCGATGACTTACATCACCCTAGTTCCATTTATAAAAGGGCATGTAGCCTCCAGTTGCAATTGGAGGACAGCGAACAGACGTCACTCCCAACCCTATTTCAAACACGCACACACACACACACAGGCTCCTTGGTCTCTGACGTTTTGGCTCGTTTATGAAGAAATTAGAGTTCTAGCTGGTGTAGGAAATTTCTAATAGTACTACAATAATAATTATGTGCATTAGTTTGGCAGAAATATTTAATTTATTGATTGATATTGGGCTATAATTATTTTGAAGGTATGTATTGACCTGCCTGTGTGCAGATTCCCTGTGCTTATATCAAAGGGATAGTGTTCCTTCAATGAAATCATGAGGGAAGTGACCAACTTGAATATCTGGCTAATGTCCTTATCATCATAATGCACTCTATAGCAGTGTCTGTATGTGTTATATTTATATATGTGCATGCAGTGATTGATATAATGATCAGTTTAATTATTTGGCAAGGTTATTAAATCCAGCTAAATAACCCCTAAGGACTTAGTACAGATCAACCATTTCGGTGTTTCTAGGACAATTTGAATCAGAAGAGGTTGGTAGTGAAGCCAGATTCCAGCCATCCCTCACAGCAATCACCTCATTGAAACAACTATCTCTGTCACTTGGAAAGTTTTAACATACCATAGTTTCACGCACCAACCAGCACAGTGATTACCATTCTGGCAATAATAATTGACGGTTTACGTAGAAATTAGGATACTTGCAAGTCAGAAATAATCAGGTAGGAAATGGCCTTTTTTGGAAGTTTTGAATGTAGAATGCACGGGCCTTTTTGACCACTGTAGGTAACAATTATCATTGCAGATAATACAATATTACAAACTTGCAGTTATATTATAGTCCGTATGTACATATCACTTTATGTTATGGTATTTATTTTGGGCACTTTGGTTGTGTTTGTGCACATCAATTCAGTGTGTATTTCAAATTTGTACATTACATTGTCTATGAGAAAAACACTATTGCCTGGCCATAGAAACATCCAAAGTCAACAGTGCTGTTTTTGATTATGTAGAGTCCCAGAAGTAAACTATTGAACTTTTTGGAGAACCAAAAATTTCATAACTGATCATCAGTAAACCATTAAGCCGCAATTGCCATCATCTTCAATACTCTACTGAGTAACGTTTACAGCTATAGTGCAAGCAACATGGATTCATCAGGTGAAGATTATGAAGAAATGAAACGAAATACAGCAGAAAACCAGCTTTCAATGCCAGCAAAAATGAATACAAAGCTTCCTGCTCCAATTTCGGTGGCTAATCCAAGTAAAGTGGTATCACAAAAACCACCTCAACGCTCTAAGGCAGGAACTGCTGCAGACAGTCAGGTATCTCCTAGAGTTGGCCCGAAGCCCAAAAAGAGGGCAGGAATGGATGAACTGAAATCAAAAGCCAAGGAGAAATTTCGTCACTTCAAGTCAGCACCTGATTCAAACAACATTCACATGTACATTCCAGAGGAGGCAACACAATACATTGAAATAGATGACAAAAAGGGAGAACTTACTGTGCAAGAATTTGCAAATAGATTCTCTGAGCAACTTCCAATGCAGGTGTATGTATCAAAGGGAACCTATGGTATGGAGGACAAGTATTCCCTTTCAACTGATGATATTTGTAACATTCATTTTATGCGACATCGTGAATTAATTGAAGTTGAAGACAAAGAACGCCAACTGAATCTATTTATTCCATTAAACTCAGCAATAAAGTTTGGAATAGTTTATAACCCTCAAGACAATGAAAATGAAGCTATGAAAGGATACCTATTTCCTAATGTTTCTGACTTACTGAGCCTAGGGTATTCTTCACTGCCCAAAATTGTCTGTGCCTGTCAATTTCACGATCCAGAGAGACCTGGTTCTGAACCCACTCGTGAAGTAATGGCAATCAAGGAAATAATACTTCCTGATAATCCAGATGAGTTCCGTAAGCTCAGAGTCTACAGTATTACTGCTCTTAAAGAGCGGATCCTGGATGAAAATGTCTATGGACATTTTTCTACACGTCCTTCCTTCATGCAACTCTATCTGCCTGAGATACTGAAGTATGTATCAAAGTCAATTCCATCTCAAGTATCCATGTTTAGAAATCCACTAAAAAATGTGGCACCTGGTGTACCTTCATCTCTTTTTCGAAAAATAATCCACATGAAGAGGCAGTTCACAAGTGCTGTACTTATTGCTACGAATATGCTGGATCAGGTATGCATGCATGTACATGCACATAGTTAGTGCCTACTACTATAACAATATCATGCAAATACCAGGGCCTGATGAAAGCAGCACAGCCATTTGAGATTCCAATGGATATCGACATTGAATTCCAGGTGATCAAACTTCCCGATGAGAAAATGAAACAGATACAGGAAGACACTAGGTATTTTGCTGAGAACATGGATGAAAGTGATATCAAACATTACCGGTAATAATTAATTTTATGTATGAACCCTTGACCACATCCCCAGTGGCTGCATAGTTCTAATGGTGCATGTGGTAAAGGTCGTCAATACACACATCGATGCCTCAATCGCAGAGATGGAGTCTAAGATCAACTTTCGACTTCGAATTTCGATGCTTCAATCAAAGGAGATGAACTTGACAGCACACAGCACAGTACAGCTTCCGAACTTCAAATCGGTCGTGGCATGACGCATGCTATAAATAGCGCAAGGCTAGCTTTATTTATCCACAGGATTACGTCAGCCAAGAGAACGCGTGAAGTTCGGCTGGCATTACTTGTCGGAGAAAGTAGCACTCAGCTTTTAATGTATTCGCTGGATATGTATGTAAGTTAATATATGATTCTGTGGATTTTCAGGTCTCAGAAGTGTTCTGTAAAGGCTCTGAATTTTAGCGCTATGACGACATAGGTTACATCATAATTACAACATAATGACCTAATAACCGCAAAAAAGCTGGGGATGTAATGTAATAATTATTGTACAACTTTGAGTAATTAAAAGGGTGTTCTATACACTTTAGAGTACATAATTATTGTTATGGGATTACATATCTATTGGGTGCTGGAATAGTTAAAAGGTTTTATTTTTAACATACATGAACATGTACATGTAGGTATGTGAATGTTAGTGATGAAGTGCACCGCCTTCAGTGCTCAGTCTTTATGGCAATCAGGGGACGTGGTCAGTCTGAGGAGGACCCTGATTACCTACATCCTATCACTGGAAACAGGTATAACTTTATCGTATATTAAACTTTGACCCGTAATACAAACATATGGAAACGCGTGGGCGGAAACACGTATGATAATTTCCCATATCAGTCGTGTTTGTCACGTGCAAAATCCGTATCTCAGTCGTGTTCGTCACATGATCGCCATATATACAGTGTTGAAACATTGAACAATGGTTGAACGTTGTCATGAGAGCCAGAGAAGAAAGTGAGTTGCTGCTATCAGTCATTTTTGTTGCCCGAGTTAGATAAATGAGCCACGGTGCCGCTGCCCTTACCTTACTTAGCTATACGCCTTAGTCTTCGGTGCCTGAGACGGAAATGACGGCGGCCATCCGCGGCCAAAACTTAACTCAGAGCAGCCTGTCCCTCTTAGCTTTGCCGCTCGAGCTACTAAAGCTCCAGTACAGAATAGGCTTCTTAAATATACGATAAATACCTTATTCCCATAGTAGAACGACGATACCTCGGAAATACCACTCGTTCATTGCCTTTTGCATTGTTACTCGTGCTTCGCACTCGTAACAATACGAGGCAATGAACTCGTGATATTTCCCGGTATCGTCGTTCTACTATGGCAATGAGTATATAATATCCACATACAGCACGATCCGAGAGCTATGGTTATGCACGTTGCAATGTTCCACACAGCATTTGTAGGGGCCTGTGTGTTAACTGGTTTGTATCCTCACTGTTGCACCCCCCCTTCCCGGCACTTAGGAACCCAGAAAATGGAGGATAATTGTATATACTGTCACTATAATATTTGCCACAGATACCACTAGAATGTAGTGATGTTCATTACTCACTTTTTAAATAAACAACAGTGCATAGAAGATAGTACCGTAAGTCGCGAATATTCCGTGTCTAAAATATTTCATGCGATAATTTTTCGCGTTAAATAATTTTCGGACAAACGACCCTGTACCGCATTGTCGTTAATATTGTGCATGTATTTCGTGCGTTTAATTTTCGCACAAGCCATGCTGTCCGAAAATATTTTAACATCGAAATATTCGCGATTTACGGTATGTAGTCTACTTCACCCAATTTAAGAAACATTGGCCTTACCTACGGCTGCAGGTGGTGAAATTGTCCTATACCTGTGTTCTGGAATATTCTATACAAGGTGTCTACGCCAACGTGTGAAGGAATTTTAATGAGATGCAAATGATATTCAGCGCACCCTTTCAGGATGTTTCGGCCAGGTTCCTGTCACGCCCATTGGTGGGAATCAAATGTATTACGCTCTATAGGAGTAGCATGCATTTATCACGCTAGCCAAGCAAATACTAGCTCTCTCAAAAAAGCGCCTCAGCTACATAGTGTACGGCATCCCAGAGTATATATATACTGTAGCTATAGTGTCGTTTTTCTGTATACCTATCCTGAAGCTCTGTGCAGCCTCCAAAATGCACACTACTCCCATAGAGCCCAATATATATTCAATTCCCACCAATGGGCGTGACAGGAACCTGGCCGGAGCTTCCTGAAAGGTGCTGAATATCATTTGTATCTCATTAAAATTCCTTCACACAGTAGCGTAGAAACCATGCATGTGCCGATTTATTGGAGTACATAGTTATCATACGTTGTTTGATGATTGTATTTTAGGTATTAAATTTTGAAATCTTACCAAGGTCAGGTCCATACCATACTACTAATTATATACTGGATACATAGAAATTTTTGTCGGGAGAAATTTTTGCCACCTGCTCTCATTGGCAAAATTTTATCGTGCTAATTTTTTTTACAGATTGCAACGAATTCTTTGGGCAGCTGATTGGTTCAAAACCCACCCTATAATAGTCATCCAAATTATATCAGTTTTGTTGCACTGCTGGCATACTCTCTCGAGCATAAAACCCTCGGCATGTTGCATGGAACTAGCTACACGCTTCAGTGTTGCACGCAGAAAAGGGGGTAAAGGGTTGGAGACAAGACTACTATAAAGTTAAGGGCTGGGGATGAGGCTAATGTTATACTCGCACAGCAGTGTTGTTCAAGATTCAACGGCTCACAGCAACAACAGGGTGTGTTGTACATCAAACTCCGTGCTGTGCAATTCAACTTCCCTCACACTAACCTCCGATCACGATTTTTGGGGATGCAAAGCCTTCAACGGGCGCAAGACTGAAGTACACTATTGCATGTCCAATATAACTTCTTGGGTCCAAGCACAGCAATGCCATGCATACATGCATACAAGCTTAGCTAACTAGAGAGTGAAAGGTACCACAAGAATATGCATGGAAATTGGTACATGTAGCTAAGCATACATACCCTCAGAGTAAAGCACATGCGCCAAGGGTTAATAGACGTAGAAACTCAACGTTCTATTTTGCCGTAAAGTCATGCGCTAGTTCGGGCAAAGTCAAGAAGCTTAGAATCTGCAAATGACGCCAAAACTGGCGAATAAAGTGTTTTCAGGGAAATCCACACAATACGCATACATTTGAAACACCATAAGAAGCCTTATATAACACCGCACTTTGGACTCGCGAATGAGGTATGTAGCAGTTAGAGAGTTAACAGATAGACGGACCATGGACAGATACACAGAACGACCTGTGGCGCATGCGCCGAGGGTTAATAATGTTTCAGTACATTTCATGCACAAAAGTACACGCACATACCACACATGAAGTGCTACTGTTGTGTATGAATTGTGATTTAAATACTTCTCGCATGGAGATATTATGAAATGCACATAGACATGCATGGTCTAAAATGCTAGCATCACCTAGCACATGGAAACTAGTCTTGTGGAGCCAGACCCACATTATATGGAGGGAGAGTATGGGTTCTGGCTCTGCAAGACTATAATAATATTATGCAATCCTGCATAAAATTTGGAACTCTCTGGATGCAAACATGCATAAAATTTGGAACTCTCTCTGGATCATGCGCGTTGCATGTACGAGGTTAATTTGCTAGAAGCAGCTGCTTTATTGATTTGAAATAATTAGACTGCATAGGGAAGGTTCACTGCAGCTGTGCACTCAAAGATACTATCCTTAGGTGATGGACACATAGTGGCCGGGTAGTACTTGTATATAAGCAACAAGTTATAGCAATTTCCATGGCTATAGTAGAATCACTATAAGCTTCCTCAATGTTCAATTGCAATGGTGATTTGTGGCAACTGGTGTACTTGTTTTACTGTAAATGGGTGTGTCAACATGCAGGCATGGCTTAAAATTTTCACACGTGCCATATAGCCTTGCAGCTCAGGTGTACCGATATCGGTGGCATAGCTAGCAAATCTAGTGTGGTATATGGCACACTTTGTGTGCAAAGCACGTGCGTAAAAAATTTTAATTAGCCATGCCCCCAAAATGCTACCACACCCCTAATTAAATGTGCGTCCTCAAAGGTATACAAAGAAGGCTGGTAGTAATGAGAACTGCTGTTTAATTAAGGAGCGAATTTTAGAGGCCTTATTGCTGGTAGTTAGCTACCAGTCATCAATTATCAGTAAATTATAATATTTGTCACTGAGCTACTGACCTAGCTGCATGGCTGTTATGCCAGAGCTGATGGGAAGATCTAGGCCCAAAATGTGGTGCGGCCATGGCCATACTGGCTGTATAGGTAGCTACGCCTATGGGTATAACGTATTTATTCGAATACTAGCCACGGCTACTATTAATATCAGCCTTGCTGAAGTGCGGCTACTAATCAAGAGCCGCTAGCTGTCATAGTGTCATATGACCCCCCCCCCCCCCTAAAGTTGTCCCCCCAGACACTATACCCTAGGGCAGTATGTCCCAGGAGACATACTTCACTAGAGTAGGCCCGGGTGTCTCCTTCGAATGGACATTGGACACTAGAGCCACATGTCCTTTCTAGGGCCATGTGTCCACATAGACTAGTGTCCCCATGCAGTGTCAGTAAACTTCAGCCTTCATGGCATAGATGACTGGGTAGCTAGCTAAATCAAAGTGGCAACATTCAAACATAATAAGAATAAAATTGGTGAATTGATGAAATTGCATTTGATCAGGCCAGGGGACTCCTTTGTCATAGGTAGTACACACAACAATTAAGGTACTCCCTTGGTTTCTCTACTCATTTTCACTGCTATGATCATCTTTGACAAGGGCAGAGGATGTTGTACGTGTGGGGGCTCAGGCTTCAAAGAATAATCTGAGGGCATGCTCCCACAGGAAACTTTGAAATTTTTGACCCTCATGCAGCAAGTGCCTATGATTTGATAGTGTAATGGAATACAAAAAGGTATACCTATTCCAAAAATGAGGGAGGTTAGCCCCTGCCCCCCCCCCCTTCCCAACATTTCTCCGTGTGGGGACATGTAACACTTGAGAGCACGTTCGACTCTAGGGCTGCACGTCCAGGGGGACATGTGGCTCTAGTGCAGAGTGTCTGGGGGGACACTGTACACACGGGACAGGCAGCACTCCACACCGCTCTTACGGCTTTTATTAATTTCGGAGCGATACTCCTCACTGACATTGACATGGTAGACTCGTTTTTCAGGACTGATTTTCGAATATTAAAGATATATTGTCGAGAAATTAGCAGCTTCTATTCGAATAAATACGGTAATACTTTATTTGCTTCAGTCCTCAACTCACCTTTGAAGTAATTATAGTATATAAACAAACTTGAGAATTAAGCTTTGAAGGGGTGAAGGGACTTATTACTGCTCGGCGCATGCGCACAAGGGTTACAGTAGTCTGTTTGTTGCCAGTCGACTGCCTGCGTAAGACATTTATGCAACAAAATGAACGTACCAGCCAATTTTGCACCAAACTTGAAATGTTTTCGGCTAAGGGATTTCGCTAAAAAGCTTTCTCTCACAAGTTATAGCTTATTCTTCATTAGCGAAGTGAGCCATTTTTCAGTTCCTTATGCCATAAAGTATGGTTAAATCCCTTCCATAATTATACTAGTTGTGGTAATGCCTATAACCATATATGGCTACAGGATACAGTTCATAGGCTATAGGGCCAACTCAGGAATGCAATCTGTAGTTGCCAATGTGGCAGTGCATGTCTAATGAACACCATTGGTGCTAAACCCTCGGCGCTGTGAGATTTATTGCAGTAGTGACTAGTGTACATGTTGCAAATTTGCAAGCTAAGCCTGCAGCACTGTTCCTGTTAGCAGTGTTGTAGAGAGTAACTATAACCACAAGAACGCATTATTCACGGATTGCACGGTATTGCGTAATAGTACCACGTGCATGCCAGATCAGCAGATCTAGTACAAAGTAAAGCCAAGAAGCGTAGTTGATAGCCTCTGTGACTAGTGATGAGTCAGTCGAGTTACAAGAACTATCGCTTGAGCTACACACTAATCTTCTTTAAATGAAGCGGCTACTATCTCTTTCATCGAGCGAGAGCTCGACAAGAAGCGAAGAAAGCCGTGGTGGTCAGAAAATGTCGCCAGAACTTTTGAACAAAGCATTTTCAACGAAATCCACACAATGCATATATTGTATCTACGACGAAAAGCCTAATGGCACCTTGTTTTCAACGTATAAAACAGGTATGTAGCAGCTAGCGCGGTAACAGACACACACACTCACTCATTCACACACAGAACGACTACCGTAACCCTCGCGCATGCGCCGAGGGTTAATAAAACCCACCATTCATCCTGGTCATAGCTTATAATTATCCTGAAGTGAGCCTGGGTTTGAGGCTAGATCATACACACATGTAGCTATGGTCTCATCTTGAAATTGAGTGAGTTGCATACATGTACTCATATCTGGCCTAGCTGTCATACATGTAGCTTTGTAGTGCATGAGACCAAGCTTGCATGCATGCATAATACCATATGGCGGGTAATTTTCGTAGGGGGCTAATTTTTGTGGAAAGTCCGAAAAGTCCCTCAAAATTAAATTTCGTGGTTTTAAATTTTGTGACAGCTAGCAACCAATCCAGAGGCGTGGCACTGCAAAAGCAATGATGTAATCAATACACGCGCTCGATTTCGCTCGTGATCTTTTTTACTAAGCCATACCATGCGATAGATGAATATTAGTTATTAGTGGCGAAGACGCTATCAACTGGATGACAGTGGCTACTGTTGCTTACTAACACTGGGAAATGTTGGCCACGCTGCCATGATGTTTGTGGCCACGCCCATCATTATGGACGCGCATCTATCATATTACCGTAGGCATTAATTTTCGTGGGTGGAAAATTTCGTGACTGCCAAATCAACAACGAAAATAACAAAAATTAGCACCCCATGAAAATTACCCGCCATACGGTATTATAGTTGTATGTGCATCTTTAAGATAGTAACTAGCTGTTTGCAGTCTAGCAACCTGGCGAGTATTACTGTTTTAATGAATAACAGCTCACACACATCAGCACAATTTAAATAATAATCACTGCAAGAACACACCCAAAACATCATCTTCACAAAACTACTATTCCATTTAACACCAATCTTGACTTGTGACTCACATTGCACAATCTCAGCATTATTTATCATCAACAGTATAAGTATGCTGAATTTGCGCCAAGCATTTTGCACTTCAGTGCTAGCTTTCATTGTGCTAGCCTAGATAATTTGTACACCTGAAACAGCTAAATATCAGCAAATGAACCCATGGAGTCTCATGAAAGAGGGCTAACTATGTGATTGCATGGTCTTCCCACTCCAAACCCCCGAACACGCAGATATACTTCTACGCAGATCAATGGCATATTATATTTTAGTAAACCGTACCTTCTGTGTATTTCAGGTTATCTGTTGAAAAGAGGGTTGATCTGGCTGAAAAAGGACTAAAGAAAGTTAATATCGGTATTGAAAACCTTAAGCTTGATATTGAAAGACATGATGGACAAAATGACTACATTAAGTCTTGGTAAATTGAACTTGTACGGAGTAACCAATAGTACAGTGCATATACGAACATGCATTTAGGTACATTGTACAGCATTTCTTTGAATACGTCTTCTGGGTTCTAGCGTATATCGCAGGTATTTTCGTGGAAAGTCAGAGAAAGCCCTATTAAATTTTGTGATAGCAACCCAGTCCAGGGGTGCGATGCAGTGCAAACAATAATGCATGTAATTACCCTGTACGCATGCGCAAGGGGGTAAAGTAATTGGTCATGTCATCGTTGTCGTTAGCACAAAATCGGGACCTAGGCACCTGAGCAACTCATTAGCACAATGAATCACTCGAATTTGGTGAAAATTTTGTGTGCTTCGAATTTAAGGACATGATACATGAGCGTCAGAAATAGTGCCTTTTTTTAGCCATCGATCATAGCCACAGTGCCTGCATATACGCATTGCACTTCTAGACCAAGTATATATGAAATCAGTATGCTAGATCATGAAAATTGACCTGAACCAGCTTTATGTACTGTACAATTGAATAGAGAGATTGTAAATGAGTTACGCTGCCTACCAATGGGTTAGCTCTTTTCAGCATATTAGGTTATAATTAATTTTATGTTTCCTGCTTAATGCATATTTTTTTAGTGTATGCACTTATAATAAACAATCAGTATGGTATTTGTGATTGGTAACAAATTCTAATATTCAATATTTGCAAGTGCTATATACATGTAGTTAATGACCGATTGACCAATTAATCCATAGAAATATCAAGCATTGCAAAAATAATCACTTTATGTAGACATAGGTATTTATATAATACATACAGCTTACTACAAGACTCAAATTTTAGTATAATTGTTGCAGGTGCCATGCAATTGAAGAGAAATTTATGAAACAATTAGAAGATGTAAGGGAAGAAATAGCAGTTCTAAGGTCTGAGGTTACTGCAGCCAGGCCAAGCACCATTGAGAGTGCTTGCGTACCTGAACAGGATGATAAAGATACCATGTAAATATAGTATTATTATATTACTAGAGAAACAAGAGTGGCTGATGCCAGTCATTGATTGCAAAGAGCAATATCAATGGCTGGTCATATTAAACATATCATGTGGTATATCATAAATACTGTGCCTGACATAATAAATTGTATTCTGAACGAACTAAACGGTGTGCAGGCAAACCTTGCAACTAACCTAGTCATATGACATTGTAGTCTTAGTGATCGTGAGCTAGAAATCCTCTCTCACCGAG
Organism: Cliona cf. orientalis; assembly: GCA_963930775.1. Taxonomy (NCBI): domain Eukaryota; kingdom Metazoa; phylum Porifera; class Demospongiae; order Clionaida; family Clionaidae; genus Cliona; species Cliona cf. orientalis. The sequence goes on along the minus strand of OZ005694.1, from coordinate 3,485,900 downwards.
TCACTATAATTGGGGCGAGCCTGAGCGAGCCCCACATAAACTGTACAGCTGTGCGCGAATTATATATTATGGTACATCGTTCACGCGAAATATATTTCCATATGGTTCTATGGACATACACGCAAAATATTCCAATACGCATTCTCATTCCTGGGCTACAGGCCGTATATACGCCGTTTTGATTTAGCAAATTGTATATAGAGCTCGTCAGTCAGCTCAACAGCGCGAGGAGAGGCTAAGGAGACTGTACAACAGAAGCAGCTATGCATCTGTCCCACCACACTAACTTGGCCGCATCAGCATTATTTAGCTAGATACTTACGTGGAGCCCAGGGGACTGTCGGGCAGCTACACGCTTGGCGTGACTGTCATGGTCTTGGATCTGTGTCAGTGGTCTTCACTGTCTGTCGTGCTATGGGTTTTTGAGGCTCATCTACTCCAGCCCGACAGAGGCTTCTCAGCTCAGGCTCGCCCCAAACAGGCCCTGCATGACACTAGTATATTATATACAGTTAGCTAAGTGTATGCAATGGTGAGGCAAAATTGTGTTGCATGTACTAATTAGGCTAGGGAATGTTCCTCTGAGACAAGCCAATATTATGCTTTTGTAAGAGCAAGGGGGCCACTACTTTAGGCTTAGCTAAGAGAATCACTGAATATTGATACTGGTTCAGCACATGGGCTAGCAACAGGTACAGTGCTGTTGCTATGCTACCTAAGTGGCCCAAAGTACCATATTTTCCCACTATTAAGCACATGCGCTTATATCTCCACAGCAAGAAAACCTGCGCTTAATAGTGGAGTGCGCCTGATAGCAAGATGCGCCTAACAAAGAATAGCTGCATCCAAAAATGCGTGCACATTCGCGGTATCATTTAGCGGTGTGGCCAATCGATTGATCGCACAATCATTCGTGTTGCTGCATTCTACCCAGCTCGAAATGGCGCTCATAGCTCGAAGAACCTGAGAATCGATAGTAGCCATCGTGATTTCGAGTAACTTGAAATGGCTGGAACCTTGGGCTAGCAAGGAAGCGTGCAGATATCGAGGTCAAGGGTCACATGTGCGCTTATACGCAAAATGTGCCTAACAACGAGTACTTAGGTCAGGAAAATGGCATGCGCTTAATAATGAATATGCACTTATAACTGAGATGCGCCTAATAACGAGAAAATACGGTATTGGCCCGTGGCATTGCCTAAACCATATTGGAGATCAGAGAGCAAGAATGCTCTGTTTCTGCCTAGATGTGCCCCCCTCCACCAATTAAGAATCCTCTCTCACGGTATGTATATGCTAGGGGTTTTATATTGATCAAGGATTTCTGATGCTCACTATAATTATTATTAATTTTATTAGGTGGCCTGAGCTGAACTCGCTCGCATTATAAACGTCCTGATGATATCCTCATGTTATAATATTAATTAATCCCATGCACCCACATCAGATTCTACTTTTGCTGTCAAAGGAGAACTACAGCATAATAATTATCCCCTAGCTCTCCCCTTTCTACGCAATAGCTCTATCTATAACTATAAAGTTATAAATCACAGGGATGTACATCCTTAGCCCATAGACACCATCATATCTATTGAACTGAAAGTTCAATGACATACTTATATTAAAATTGATGTTGGCATAGCAGCTGGTCCTTTGATTAGCACCCCATGCATGCATAAACACAGTCCTTTTGTGGGGCTATGGTTTGCATCATAATTTTAAAGTCTTTAGCATAATATTTCAAATATTTGCTGCTGCAGACTAACATCTCAAACAGAAGCTGAAATTCTTAGAAATAAACAGCTACTATCACAGATGGATGTACAACAGGTAGCTGACTACATTACCTTACACAAGATACAGCAAATTATAATTACTATATAATTCAGGTGGGATTACTGCTTAAATCTGCTGGATTGGAAGCTTACATTGAAGTGTTTAAGGCTGAATGCATCTCAGGAGATATTTTACAAGAAGTTGATGACAGTGTCTTAAGCAAGGAACTTGGGGTAAAATCCAAACTTCACCGCATACGGATGATGAGGTTGATCAGTGGAAAATTTCCTCATGGGACATATGCGTATGCGACTGGAAACGTTTAAAATCAATTACTCAATTTAGCAAGATAGTGAGTGTGTACTTGTACAGGATTAGTTGCGTATGCTGTACAAATTCAAACACCTACCAAAACCAAATTAGATAAGTGTATAATACATCATTACTGTTCATTGATCAATATGCTAGGAAAGGAGTTGATCTCAAAGCACAATGTTCCTGTATTGCATTGTCATAAGACTTGCAAATTCCAATATTGCTCTATGATAATGGCTTGGCCAATAATAAAATATCTGTCATGAATGTGGCTTGTGTACTATATATTAAGTGTTTGGTGTTGCTCACACTTTTGCCATTGCTTATGTGGTTGGTTCATAATAATTACAAGCATAAAAAACAATGTAATTGAAAGTTGAAGTAGGGATGGCAGGGTTAAAAAGTACACAAACAAGATTTGTAGGGATAATCACATCCACTATACATTCCTACGCTTGCTTTTTGAGTAGGTACAGGAATTAAGCTAACAACCCAGTCAGTAATGCGATGATCAAAACTGATTATCCCCCACCCCATATATGAGGATAGTAAATTTCTCCCACATGCATACAATAATAATATTTGAATTAGTATAAGGATAGCACCAAGGGGTCACCATCCACAGTTGCATGCATGATAATCGAGAAAAGCAAGCGTAGGAAGTATAGTGGATGTGACTATCCCTATAAATCTTGTTTGTGTACTTTTTGACCCTGCCATCCCTACTTCATCTTTCAATTACATTGTTTTTTATGCTTGTTTCTATTCTTTTTTTATTCCTCTTTAGGGTAATAATTATTCATGCATCAATGCCATCTGACACGGTTTTCCATTAACTCATGTACATAGAGGGTAGGATATTGCCAGACAGAGGCAGCTGCAGTTAATGGATGCCTCGCACATAATTATTGTGTTTATGCATGTATAAATCCTTCACCACGTGTACTTGCCATGAGGCAGGGGCAATGTAAATACTATTCTGAATCTCATTTTGGTGGGCCAGGGGTGCATCCACATGGAAGCTACACGGCACCACTCTAAGCAATTGCAACTTTTGTTGTCTGAAAGTTGTTTTCTGATGGTGGCTAAGATTTCTAATAGTTTGCAGACCACACCAAGCCATCAATTTTTAAAGGATTGTCATAATTAAGCATAAACCACTGAATCTTATGGAAAGAGGTAGTTATGGACAATGTAAGTATTGCGTATTCATATTCTGTTTCACACAATTTTTAGATGGATCTTCAAATCTAAAAGCAGGATGCAAGGAGAATGCCTTCTAGCTATGATGCATTGGATGCCATTTACGTGTCGTGTATTCATAGTACTTTTTATGTAAAATTATCATCCTCGTCCAGTAATGGCATGCACCATTATCTGCTCTCTACCAGCTATATAATACTTGCAGGGTTTCATTTGGGGGGGGGGGGGCGGGAGGGGTCACTCGCCCCCCCTTGGAAGCTGGCTCCCCCCCCCCCCCCTTGAGAGTAGCTACCATTCATTCATACATGCAATACATGCACAAGTAAAAGATTTAAACGGTGAAAGTGTCCAAAGCGGCAGTTTTGCTCATTTTAAGCCATAAATTAGCTAAAGCTTCGCGCTACGCACGGTATGAGACACATATCCCACATCCTTGCAACATTTGACTTCAAATAGAGGGGAACCAGTGGATATTATTGACAGACATTCCCCATCTGAGTGCTCAGAAGCCACCAGAAACAGTCTCAGAGGTTGAAACAGTAAAAAATTTTCCTGGGGGAGCATACCCGGGGCCCCCAGACCCCCTAATATAATGAAGTTAATGAGCACAATGTCATTCTTCACGGATGGAAAAACATACTATAGTCTTTGCCCACCCCCCCCCCCCTTGACAAAAATCCTAAATGAAACCCTGACTTGTACTTGGTATTTGCATCCCGCATGCACTAACTGAGGTGGGTGGAGACATGGGTAAGGGGTCTATCTGTAGGCTGTACTCGAGTCTGTCTTACTGATAGGTGGCATAATTATTTGCAATCTAGTGCTACTCGTTTTGTTGGTGATAATGCTATCTTTCCTTCTCTACCCTATCCAGAATAAGAGAGAGAGTATCCTAGTAAATTATCTCCCCCTCCAGGGTAAAACCTCCTCCCTACCAAACTTCACAAGGCATCTCCCCTGTGTGTCTGTACATAGCCACTTGATGTCTGCATGCACTTAAGTTGTAACAACTATAATGTGGAATATTGAAATAATAAATTATAAAGAGAAATACGGTAGATATCAGTCATTACATGATCATGAGTAGATGAAAACATCAACATTTACAACATTTATGACAAAACCAGTCTCCATGAGGAGTCCTGCACAGTCCATGTGACTCCAGTTATCACACTCGTCACAACATATACCTCCGGGGGAGGAGATTTCACCCGGAGGTCCTACCCTGTGACACCGGGCTGAGCTCTAGAACAGTCAGCTCAGTGACTATCCTCGTTCCCAGACTCAGAGAAGCTACTATCAACAATAAACTTATTGGCCTCTAAGACTGACTACGTTTTTCATGATCTAGCACGCTAGCGCCTTCTTTCAGCTCTGAGCGAGAGCACTCATGCACACACCTAGCCTCGTCCCCAGGCTCTCTTGGGGAGGGGAAAAGAGAGCCTGGTAACGACTGCATGCGCATGCGCGAACCCTTACCAACAAAACATGGTAAGGCAGTTTTCACAGCTAAACGGCCTTTCGAGGGCACAAAAACCAACGTTTGAGTGATTTACCTCATTTAAGCCTCCTAGACACCATCGCTAGCCGATAGCAAGATACTTTTCGAGTGCTTGGGCGACTTTTGAGCTTGACTGGTAGTATACGATCAAGTAGTCCACGGATAGTATACGGAGATTTTGGCGCATGCGCATGCAGTCGTTACCAGGCTCTCTTTTCCCCTCCCCCAAGAGAGCCTGGGGACGAGGCTAGCACACACCATCGCCTGCGCGGCGCCACTGACTCCTATCACATGACCTCACCATGGCAACACACTGTAAGCATGCGCATTATATGACAAGATGGCGAATCTGACACATCCACTCTAAAAATGCACTGTACTCAACCCACGATTAAATTGCTGTCATGATACCATGAAACTAGCGTGCCACAGACGTGCACACTACAAATTGGAGTGGATTTATACTCAAACCAAGGTGAGCGGCCCAGGGAGTCTTGAGTTAGCCTGGTAATGAAAAAGAAAGAATGAGAAAATGTACTTTACAATTTTAAAAACAGCTAGTTCAGGCATGCATGATTGTTTCCATGGATGTTTCAGGGCTTGATAGATAGATATTCTGGCATAGATCATGAATATGTAAGTAAAAAATCTTAAAAATTTTTCTGCTCTGAGTTATTAATGTTTTTGTTTTGTATTACATATATGGCATATCCAGGCCATCTCTACTTATAGAGTCTACTGACTCTATGATTATGTAAGGCGTTAAGCTTGCAGAAACATTCTAGGACCAGATGCAAGAGAGGTATATAGTGAGCTTGGCTCAATTAGTGCACCTCCATTAATTTTATTTTTTGCTCACATTCAAGTAAGCTATGAATCAAGATACCGTAATTCGCGTTAAGTTTGTTCATAAAAATTTTGTGTTTGAAATTTTTGTGTATCAATATTTTCTTGACGGTCCTCTTCACTCTGTATTGATGTCCCCTAGAATCTCAGATCTAGTCTGAGTAGTTTGGCAAAAGTGCTTGAGGGGGAAGCATAGTAATGCCCCACCCTCTAGCAGGGGTTGGGACATCACCTTTTTCTTGTGGCATACTAATGCCACCATTCGGCCTTCCCCATGAGCGCTGATCACATTGGTACTAAACCAACGGAGACTCAATTGAAAGTTTTGTGGATGGGTGGGTGATTTAACGTTGTTAACCAACGTGCCTGGTCTGTCACTGACAAGCAATGGTGGCGTTGGGCCTATGGTCTGCATCTCCATTCTGGCTGCTTCTTTTTTATCTTGCCCTTGCTCCTTTTCTCGAATTAATTTCTGACTGTGATCTTGCTGTCTTATAGGGGTTGATCTTGTGCATGCAATCTCCCACCTTTTGTACTGCCCATGCCCAATACATGCTACTACCTAATGATATAACCACGCATAATGCCCATTCCTAGGCCTCAATGGTTAACCTCATTTAAATGCAACATTTAAACATCATTTAACTTCTTGACGGCCCTCCTCTACACTCTGCATTGATGTCCTCTAGAACATTAAATCTAATATGAGTAGTTGGGTGAAAGTGCTTGAGGGGAAGCACAGTAATGCCCCACCCTCTTGTGGGGGTTGGGACATTATCTTTTCTGGTGGCATGCTAATGCCACCATTTGGCCCAAAGAGTGAAAAGAGCTGAAGATTCTTGTCCACCCCCAAGCACTCTATCTTTGAATGTTTATGAAGTGTCATTATTAATGATGATGTATTATTGTTAAGATGGAGATGAAAATTAGTTATTGGTAAAGTTCACAGAGTCATATTATTCTTCCCCACATCTATGCCTCCATTGCTTGTGTGTATGACAACAATTGTTCTCATGGAATTTTCACATACCGAATGTAGGCAATACTCTTCAACCTTTCCAGTGTCTTAATCAAGGAGTCTTCCATCCTTTTCATGGCTGCTGTTGTGGCCACTCCAGTTCAGAAACTATGCCTGTTATATTTGTTCTGATCCACTCTTGCTGCTGTAAGGCCTTTCTTTACCTGATCCACAGATTTCTTGCATGTTAGTGGTTCCCCATCTTTAAATCGGAAGGGTGGACCAGAGCCAGTCCCTCTTCTTTGTAGGCACACTACCATTGCTGCAACAGGGCATAGTAGATGATAGGGCTAGTGTTATACACTTTCGAAAGGGATCTGTTTTCAATGCCTTTATAGTGATCAACATTGCTGATGGCGATGATGCATGATCGAAAGTGACATCACTAATAGATACCCGTACATCCAGATGATAGATGGCTGCTGGGTATGAGGTGGAAGGATGACATATACATTGATATAATATGGAGCTGCCTTTTGGGCTGCAATCAGCGCCAAAAGCATTTAATGCACTTGCTGACGCATTGGAATGGATGCTGCATGTGAAGGTTGGAGTGACACATAATATACATCCTCTACATAATTATGTAGGTAGATGACTTCTTATTTTTAGCTAAGGCAGAGGGTGAGCAAAGCTCTGAGTATGGCACATTCACCTTGGAGTACCAATAGCCTCTGAAACAGTTATAGGGCCACTCCTAGTCCTCGACTTTCTGGGAATAATTCTCCATTCATTAAAGCTGGAGCTGCGACTCCTATCTCCTTCACTTTTGTCGATAACTCAATTAAACATCGTGGAAATGGTCTCCCTGGCTTGAAGATCTTACATGCATGCATGGCTAAGATGGCCAATGAGTGATGATAGATCCCTCTAGTGCAAGCTTTTTTGTATCACCATTGTCTAACCATCACTTTTAGCCACAACTTTTCCTGCATGCACCATTACCTCCAACTGATGTGTGTCCACACGATCAGACCCGCACTGGTGTAAATATTTTCTAGAACATTGGAATGGGATGGGACTCTTATGACACTCTTTGCCAAACGCCCATCAGAATATAGCGGTGACCTCTGATGCAGGGGGTGTGGTGCATTTTGCAATTGGAAGTGGTTCTCCTTATACAATGGGGAGGATGTTGAAAGGACATACATAATATTACTGTAAAAGAGCTGTTACCGATTTTATCCTGTATGCTGACTGTATGTCAAGCTTTGCCATTAGGATACCTCTCCCCAATTACAATAATAAGTCTGTTGGCTGCTTCGTCGACAGATGTATAGGACAGGGAGCAGAGTGATGGATCAATACCATCATTTACACTAGATCCTTTAGGGTGGGATAAATCAACATTTAATCATCTTCTGGGCTGTGATTTCTTTGGAATCACACCAAATCAGCTGATGCGTGTTCCTATGGCCTGTCCTACTTAAATGGCCCAGCCACATGCCCTTTTGCACATTCCTCTTTTTAAGTAATTGTCAATATCAATTTAATTGTGGTATAGGCTGCCTGCGAGCTGCATGCACTACTATGCATCCAGCTCGACTACGTAGAGGTTTCTGGACCATTTTTTCTGCTTAGTGTGTGGTCTCCTTATTACACACTAAATACAAAAAAAAAGTCTTAATTAATTCAGGGGGGAATTGGGAGCACTTGAGGACATAATTTTTGTGCGGGCACGCAGAATGGACCGAATGCAGAGATTTGACCTTTAGGCCAAAGTTAATTACTATAATAGTTTCTCAGGCCCGCCCGCATCAAATTTTGAGAAAGCAAGATCGACTTTTTAAAATTTATTTTTCATGTGAGCAGTCAAGTGCTAATTAATTTAATTAACAGACAAAAAATGGAATATAGTAAAGAGTTCATGAAACTGTTTTCTGGCATATCTCGAGACTGTTTGGTTGACGCCTCATAACTGAAGTCTCCATGAAAGTGGTATTAGCCAGCAGCTAGCTAGCTATTTTCTTCAAAAATGATGTCACCTGGTGCAGGCTAAAACTTGTCAACTTACAACTGATGAAACTTTCTGTACTAAATAGCTAAATGGCTAGATATTCTCAGGTTGGACTTTAATACTTTTATTTCAGCACTAGCTCGCACGTGTAGCACTAGCGAAAATGGGCGTGGCCACTATCGCCACTCCCATTTTTCATTTAAAAAAACGGCCTCCCGCATGGGTTTTGAAAGCTTGAGAAACTAGTATGGTAATTACCGTGTTTTTTCTAAAAATTCGGCCCTTCTAATTATTCAGCACCCTTTACCGAATGATTGAAAATAGCCTCTAATTTTCGGCAAAGGTCGTCATGCGCATATGCTATAAAAGAAATATCGTAAGTTTGTTTGGCCTGATTCATGTCCTAGAATTAAAGTTACGGCCTTTTGAAGTATCCCCATATGTTTGTACAGGAAGCCATGCATTTGCAATGCTTTCCACCCACGCGCTACGTGAGAGGCGTGGCTATGCGCGCACAGTAACGTGACGACCTTTACCCACTTGTCAAATTAATGTTTAGGCTGCCTGTTTGCATTGAGTGGGTCTTTTTTCTGCTTAGTGTGTCCACATCTTTTTATATACTAAGTAGAATAAAGGAAGTATTTAATTTAATAATAATATTAAATAAATAAAATAATTAAATTATCTAATTCATGGAGGGTTTGGGAAATTTTATGTGGGCACACAGAGTGAGTCGAAACTATAGAGATTTGACCAAGGGAAATTTTGATTCACACCTTAGAATTAGTTACGGCCCTTTGAAGTTATCCCATAATTATGTTTGTACAGAAGCCACGTGTTTGCAAGGTTTCCGCCCACGCGCACATAAACGTGACGACCTTTACCCAATTTGACCAAAATTGGAGTACAGGCTGGCTGTTTGCATTGTATGGCTCTACTAGGCATCTTTTAGGACAATTCTTTTTTTCTGCTTAGTGTGTTTTCAAATTATACACTAAGTAGAAAAAAGAAATCTATTTCATGGAGGGTGTGGGAGTACTTGGGGACATAATTTTTATATGGGCACGTTGAAACTAGAGATTAGTGTGTGGTCTCCTTGAAAAAAATTACACACTAAGTAGAAAAAAAAATAATTTAATGTAATGTATGAGACTGGAAAAACATTCACGACAAATTATTGATATTATATTATGAGCATGCAGAATGGGTCATAACTAAAAGTTTCTTGGAAGCGGAATTTTGACACCTTAGAATTACTTCGAAGTTTCCCCATGTTGTATTTGTATAGGGAAGCCATGCATTTGCAATGTTTTCCGCCCACGCGCTATGTGAAGGGCGGGGCTTTGCGCGCACATTAACGTGACTACCCTCTACCAACTATTTTATGTTTAGGCTGCCTGCTTGCATTGTATGGTTCTATGCATCCAGCTCGAGTATACGGTTCTGCTTAGTGTTGTAGGCTTGTTTGTTACACACTGAGTAGAAAGATTTCTTTGCAGTAAATGCTTGGAGGGATTGGGAGCACTCGGGGTATAAAGCACATTATGGACACACAGAATACTCTAAGGAGTTGTTTTGATTCCGTTATGGCCCTTTGTATGGGAAACGATGCATTTGCAGTGTTTTCCGCCCACGCGCGCATATACAATTGACGACCATTACCTATTTTCGTCAAATTGATGTATATAGGCTGTCTGCTTGCGTAAATGTGAGGGATTTGAGTAGTTTTTACACAATAATTATTGGTCGAAACATTTGGATTCATGCCTTACAATGTTACGTGGGCGGGACCACGCGAGCACACAAGTGACGACCTCTACCCAATTTGGTCAGAATGAGCATCCAGGCACAATCTTAAAAATTTACGGATGCTGACTGACTGGATTGAAAACCCCGATCGCGCGCTTCGTTGTGGAGTTGTTTTCTATGCACGCGTATGATACTACGCGTAATTAAATGGACCTGGGCGGAGCCGTTCGAAATGAACGTAAAGATCGAGCATTCGTTGTTGACAGATTGTAAAAAGGTGAGCGAATGTTGTCGGAGTGTTGCATGGCCCCCCGTGCACAGTGTCCCCCCGGACACTGTGCACTAGAGCACAGAGTAGCACGTCCGCTCCAGTGTCACGCGTCCCCCGCCCTATACCCATACTAATCTACACTCTTACACATGCGCATGCAATCTACCGCTTGCAAATTTCCAATATTAACCTTAACAAAAAGCGATTATCTATTCAAATATCAATGAGGCAAGTTGCAAATGTACTGCAACCACCCCCCCCCCCCCCCCCCCAGGCAGTTTGAGCCGAGATATGTAGATGTTGAGCGTCAGATAGGGGGTCAGATTGTGGCTTGTTTGCAGTAGCATTCGCAACTGCGTTATGTTCAGGTATTGATCCATTTACTTGCAGAGTTAAGCAAACAGAGATGCGTAGCCATCCCTTAACATGTTCTGAGTGCTCAATTGTCCACCTTTCCTACCCCTGATCGTCCCAGAAGGCTTTCACATGTACTTACAGGATACTCTCTACCAAGAGAGTATCTGCATGTCCACTGGTTCAATACCATTCATGCATGATGCATGCATGCAAATTCCATCAATTTTAATTTGCTTGAACAAAGTTCCTTTGTGATTCTTGCCATTTTGATGATACCTATTTTGAATTATTTAATGTACATACACTATGCCTTAACTATTATAATGCAGTATATTATTATATTATTACTATTGTTGTGTATGTTATTAAAAGTACTTAACTTTTAACATATGCCAGGGGACATATGGCCCTAGAGAGGACATCTAGCTCTAGTGTCAAATGTCCTAAGGAGACATCCTACTCTAATGTCCCCGGGGACATATTGCCCTAGGGTACGGAGTCCGGGGGGACAGTTTCAAGGGGGGTCATGTGACCCTATGACAACGAAATTCCTAATAGCAACGGGCTCCGTGTACGGCAGCTGGGCCGACTAGGTGGGTAGACAACGGCAATAGTTAGAAGAAGCATAACGCGCATTGCGCGAATCGCGCGCGGATCCCTTACAGAGGGTTTTCCCAAATCCGGTTATTACATGGGCATGATTCAACACACTGTACGCGCATGCGAGTATACGGAGCATTTTCTACCGGATATCGCTACCACGCGGTCGGACGCGTACGGACAACGTATACTATAGTCTCGTCCCCAGACCCCACCCTCGAGGAGGAAAAGGGTCTGGTGAACTTGGGCAGAATCCTTGGGCCTGCGCTGAGGAATTTCCATGCGCCAATGGGATCGTAGCTTAGGCTCAGTAATATGATAAGCTTACCGCAGGGTCTGTATAGCTATTCAATTTCGTCGACCAAGGTTTGCTTTACTGCCGGTTGCGGGCGGCCATAGCAACCAATCAGAACCTTGTCGGCATATATGCGCATGCGCAGTAGAACGAGAACCGATGATTCAGCCCAGAGGAGGTTGGACATGACGTGCATTTACGATATACTCACATGACCTTGGTATGCAATTATGCTGCAACGCGTTCAAAAGAATGCCATTTGCGAGTTAGTCTCGTGTCCAATATCCTCTAGCTCTTGATTCAGCCCAAGTTCATCAGTCCTTTTGGGGGTGGGGTCTGGGGACGAGACTACGTACCCATAGCATCCGAAGCTTACATACTAGATAGAATATCGTACGAAAGACTCATTTGAGCTTCGGAGTCCTTGGACAACTGCCTCGGTTTGAAAAAAAAGGTGTCCTTAATATGTGCCGCGAAGTCGCGGCTCTTAATAATGAGGTGGGCGGGGCTGTGGGTTTAGTGACGAGGGATTTGGTTTCGGGTAGTGAAGCTGGGTTACCAGGGCTGGAGCGGTCACCGGGTCATGGGTCGAATCCCGCTTGATCTTTGGTAGTTTTTTTTTTGTCGTCGATGTTTAGCACAGGGATCGATGTTTAGCTTCCTATCGAATAAGATCGCTTGAGATCGATATTTAGCGATATTGAGGGCCACACCCCTCTCCAAGGAGCGCAAAATGTTGATATCTGACGCTCCATGATTCCATGGTAGTCTCTAGTCTCGCGCCTCCGCGTGAGACTAGGTAGCCTCGCTGGCACGAGACTAGAACTATGGTCCCCACGTAGTTACTCCAATTAGACACCTGTTACTAGGATCCATTGATCAGCCCATTGTGAGCGCTGAATCGGAGTTGCGAACAAACAGGTCAAAAGTCAAGCTGGCATCTACGTACTTAGCCCGCTAAACATCGATCGCTTGACTACACTGTAAACATCGCCAATCGATTCCGAATGCTGTATCTCGTTCCTTTGCTAAACATCGAAGTTTTGAGACAAACGGCACCCATACTGTTTTTACGGGTTGGCGTATAAACAAATCTCACCTAGGAACAGCACTGGCGTATGTATATGGCTACATCATCATCTACCCAGTCGTACAGCAATGCCATGGGATGAAGCTCTTGAGTACGGTATTCGGGGTATCAGGCTTATGCGAGGTGCATGTGTCTTGAGCTCTAGCCGCTGAGCCAATGTTTGGAGACAAGGCATGCACTCACTGCTAAAACACCTTTAGCATAGCCAGTTAACACATACCGTACTCGCTCTAATTATTCGAACATTCTAATAGCCCGAACGGCAAGTTTAAGTAATTCATTTCCTTCCTAATTCATCGAACATCTTGAATTTCAAGTGTTTCTCATCCGCTCTAAATCAACCGAAAGGCCACACGGTACGGCATGACAGGAGCTCGAGACAACTCTTTCACGTTCATCGAAGAGTGTGGCTACCACATCTTGGACAGCATATAAGATAACACAGACATAGACGGCGATCGTTTTGTGATCGCTCCTGAGAGCACAGCGATACTGAGAACTCTAGAGGTGACGATAAACCCATAGTTGGACATCGACTGCTGTTTCTTTATTGCTATAATAGTGCTTTCTCCATTTGCACCGGATCCATTCTATTTACACTCGAACAAACCATTGCCCAAATTTATTTACTTTACTATTTAACACCGAACGGCGATATTAATAATTATTTTTGGCCGTTCAGATAATTAGAGCAAGTACAGTATAGGGTCAAAAAGTACACGAACAAGATTAGGGATAATCACTCACACTACACATCCCTATGCTTGCTTTTTGAGTAGGTGCAGGAATGCCACAATCAAAGCTGATTATCCCCACCCCCTACGAGCATACTGAATTTTTTGATCCCACATGCATAGTATAGAAGATTCAAATTAAGGATAGCACCAATAGATCACCATCAATAGGCGCATGATAATCGAGAAAAGCAAGCGTAGGGATGTATAGTGTGTGCTAATCTTGTTCATGTACTTTTTGACCCTGCCGTCCCTACTTCATCCTTCAATTTATTTAATTATTTTTTTATACTTGTCTACAGTAAGCATGCTACATGTATGTATAAGGCTGTTTTCCCTAGATAGCAAGCTTGAACCAAATACATCGACTAGCTGGTATACCTAAATTTTATCTTCATGATCACTGTTTATACTTTCACATTTCCCAAAGTGGTTTTTCCCAATAACCAAGATCTGGTAAACAACTTTAGCTAGTGTGGATATAATCAGTTGTGGTACTAAGATCAAGACGTTACTCAGTTGAAAAACAACTCTTATATTATTTGGATATCAGTCATGTCCGAGTGCGAGCCAAATCTTCCTATGGTAACCTTTGTAAAATGCTATGGTCAGCATCTACCACTCAGAGTCAGAGTTGAGGAAGGATTCTACGGAAGCGATGAGAGGTACTAAGTATATTTTAGCCAAGAGTTGTCCAACCATAAACTGATTTATAGTACTCAATGGTGTATATGTAGGCTTATGCAGTGCTTATGGGATGTGTGCTCTTAGACTATAGGGAGGTCTAGTAACAAAGAGTTCTTGCTAAGTCTGTGAGATTGTTTCTGTACATACATAATTGTTGCATGTACAGCCAATATATGTACCCCATATAAGGTATGTGTGTTTGATAGTACAATCTTACTGTTACCGAATTTGAGTATGCAGTGGAAATTCAAGTAGTACTTACCAGTCTGCATGGCTACTACTGCATTAGGGATGTGGTCGATATGTAGGTGCTGTAAAAAAAATATCACCATTTGCACCTGTTGCAAACAGTTTTTTCTACTGTTGACATTTTGAAAAAAAACACTCTGATTCCCGGATCTCCACATTTGACAATTTTCGTGGTAGCATATGATTAGAAAGTGACATACTGAAAAATGACCACGTTCCCTTGCACATGCGCATGGGTTCAACAATAAAAAAATTTACTGTTAAGTGTTACATGCACATGAACCTGGATATATCCAGTGTAGCGAACCAGACACACTAATTATGTTCTGAATACGAACCGAGACAAAACTGTTATGTTGCTTTGTACTATATTGAGTTTGTGTGACCTTTATTGCCTGGCAGGCAGCCCTTATAGAATTATTCAGGCATTATTTAAGCTCAGTGTGATTTTGTAAAAACTCAGTTATCGCTTGATTCATGATAAAGTTGACCTTGATGCTACACCAGTGTACTATTAGAAGATGCAAAGATATTAGAAAGGCTAGCTCATACTAAATGTAGATGAAACATCAAGGAGTAGGTACTGCATGCAGGTGAAGCGAATGGGCTTGATCTGGCTGAATATTCTAATATTATTATACCAAATTCTGTTTGCATGGTCTGATAGCTTGCACAAAGGTTAAGATCTTTGACAACACAGTATCGCAGATGGTGACTAAATAACCGTTAATTTTACACCCTAGCTGCGTAGTTGCTGTATACTGTATGATCGACTTTCAACTTTATCGACAAGTTTAGTTCAATTTCTCAACAAAACAGTTATAGAGAAATAAAAATATAATAGGCTAAGGTTGAAAGTAAGGACATTTTCTTCGTCAGTGTAATTAAATCACAAAAGTAAAAAAACACATGTATATCTTATATTATACTCATTTGTGATAACCATACAAAGGTGTAATTATAGCATCATGCATGCAATCACAAAAATACTGCCAAAACAAAATTTATGATCTACAGTAATCGAATATATGCTGAGTATGATATCATGATCATGTAAGCATCCATATATAAATGTACGATAATTGCCTCATTGGCACCTAAATTATGCGTAATTATAATAACATTATTTATTAACCCTTGAAGTGTGGTATTGGGTGTTTACCTGTTATCTGCACTATAGCTAGCTAGCTACTAAGGTTGTATAGAAGTATACTGTCATCACACTGCAGGGGTGTGGAATTCAGTACATGAAATATTTATTAAATCATTAGGTCTATAATATCATCCGGTGAAATGTACAATTTTCACTTCATAAGGAATGAAAAAATAATGTGCATTGAGGATTCTCGTGGTGCTCACTTCTCTGTACCCTTCAATTCTGCCATCAGTTTTGGCCTTATTTACAATCCTTTCAATGAGCCTATTCATGCAGTTCGACAATATTCCTTTACATTTGCTGGAGAAATCATCACAAGCAAGTGTCCACCTCGTATCATCCGAGCAACAAAGGAATTTAAGGGAAGGGATTCAAAGTCTTCTGTCTTCAAAGATGAGATTTTGATTGTGAAAAGGATCAATCAAAATCGGAAAAAAAGAAAAGAATACATTAGAGTGCAGAGCCTATTGACAGGTACGTGACACTGCTTAAGTATACATACCAGTATACCACAGAGCAGAAAATTCCACTGCTCTCATTGGCGAAATTGACAGTTGCATCATATTATGTTAATGACTATGTAGTAAGATTGCTAGTATAATATAGTCCAGTGATGTTGATCACCTGTACTTGAATACCATATCCGATCTATTTAACGCACCTTGAAAATATAATTACGAGTGCTGGGTGGCGCGCCATTAGAGCGTGAAAATTACCCTTTGCGACCAGATGGCGTGCAAAATTTGTACACAAGTATAGGGACGTGTGGGTGGTCGCATTTAACGTGAGTCAGCACTGAATAAAAATGTAGGCTATAGTGTTGTAATTTTAACAATCGTCTACTAGTATTTCATTATTCTCGAGTTCTTCGTCATCCTCGGAATTGATATCAGCAAACGGATTCTCGTCATCGCTCTCTGCCTCTCCAGTGCGCCTGCATTCCTCGTACTTTGAATCCGACGACCCTTTTCCATGCGGCGAGATTTCGAGGGCGGCATTTATTGGAACCAACCTCCTTATAGGTGCGGCGAGATTTCCAGGGTGGCGGGATTTCGAGGTACGGCGAGATTTCGAGGAAATACAGCACCCCCACTACCTTCATAATTTGAATAGTAGCAGCGGCTACTATTGATTTTAGCCTTATTCGAGCACGGTTACCAAGGGCAGCCGCGATACTTCACTGAGTGCAGCCCTATTAAGTAGGCGTGGCTACGATCGCTAGCCGTGTACGATCGTTTATTTCTGCTGAAACGTGGCATAAAGCTAGCTAGGCTTAGTTTTACAGCTGTTTAGCACGTTACTTATCGATTTTTACATATATAGACTAATCGAAGTTCAGTCCTCATAAACCATCCATTTGAACTGCGTTTTCAAGGGCAGCTACACATGGGCGCATATTCGCGTAAACACTAGACCTTAGCAGGAAATTGAGCCCAAAGTGGGGGTGGGCCGACATCCCGTAGTGGGCCCTCTTTCGCAAGGGTACGGTAATACCATGTTATGTATTTGTGCAGACTTAACTTTCATTATCTGTAGCTAATTGCTTATAATTTTGGTCAGTCATATCTCACGATCAAACAATCATACTCTGTCTATGTTATGGTTATGTTCTGATCTAGCCGATCTAGCCCTTAGAAAGTTCTTGTATAAAAGTCATTGGTTGTGTTGGCAATGTTCAGTTCAAAGTGAATCATTATTATACTTATCGTGGACACTCGAGAGTCTAAAATGAAAGAATAATATTATATGGTCCTTCGAGCCGGATACCTCGAGTTGTCTGCGTGGTTGACGTCTGGTACAGTACTAGGCGCTTGTGAAGTTTGAATTTCGACAGTGCTGGCAGCTGCCGTAATACGTTCGAACTGTTTATTGTGAAGCCATGACTGAAGGTTTATCCGAGTACGAGGCGGTCACAGAGCCTCGGCCACTCGCATTATGAATGAAGCTGAAGAAGTGATAAGGGCAAGCTGCGAGGCAGGCGTTACAGACAATGCAATTTTATCGAAATTGACCCAGTGCAAGTCATCACTCCAGGACAAATTGGATATACTAAATCGCCTTGATGAAGAGATCTTTGATCTCGTTACGGAAGAAGAAATTGAAAATGAAATTGAGCACGCTGATATATTTAAGGAAAGGATGCGTGTAGTAATGATTGATGTTGACCGTGCAATGAATTCTCAGTCCATGACGCCGCCTACACGCACTGACACCGAGGCCCTGATAGGGCCAACGCATGATGATGACCCTCCTGATCTCCCATTGCACTCTCCAACTCGTTCAGTAGGTTCATTGCAGCGCTCTGTGGCAAGCTCTCCAACTCCTACTGGATCACGTTCGCCATCACCCACTGAATCTATGACGAGTCATAGCCATATTCCTATATAGTATATTTTTCCATCCGTAAAGAATGACGTTGTGCTCATTAACTTCATTATATTATTAGGGGGGTCTGGGGGTATGCTCCCCCAGGAAAATTTTGTAATGTTTCAACCTCTGAGACTGTTTCTGGTGGCTTCTGAGCACTCGGATGAGGAAAGTCTGTCAGTAATATCCACTGGTTCCCCTCTATTTCAAGTCAAATGTTGCAAGGATGTGGGATGTGTCTCATACTGCGCGTAGTGCGAAGCTTCAGCTAATTTTATGGCTTAAAAATGAGCAAAACTGCCACTTCGGACACTTTCACCATTTAAATCTTTTACTTGTGCATGTATTACATGTATGGATGGTGGCTACTCTCAAGGGGGGGGGGGGGCGAGTGACCCCTCCCCCCCCCCCCTAAATGAAACCCTGATTGAGATAGTTAAATTTATCAACATCAGATAGACTGGAGTTATTGTGGACAGAGGATTCAAATGAGTCCCAAAATGTAGCCCACTTGGTGAAATCTCCATTGAACTTCTTCATTACAAGCTTCGGAAGTTTCACTCTAGTCAGTCTTTGCCCCCCCTTGACAAAAATCCTAAATGAAACCCTGTCAATGCACAGTTAGAAGGACATGCTTCTGAAGCTATAGCTGGGTTGAAGCTTACATCTGCAAATTATGGCGAAGCCATTGCGATCCTAAAAAAGAAATTTGGAAACAAACAACTTATAATCACCCGCCATATGGATGCTCTTCTCAACACTGATGCAGTTGCCTCGCCACACAACCTCAAGGGTCTGCGTCATTTGTATGACTCAGTTGAGACTCAAGTATGTGGCTTGAGAGCTCTTGGAGTACCATCTGAATCTTATGGAAGCTTATTGTCGTCGGTACTCATGAACAAGTTGCCTCAAGAACTTCGCCTCATTGTTAGCAGAGAAATTACAGATGGAGAGCTCAACCTTGATGCACTAATGAAAATTACAGAGAGAGAGATTGACGCCAGAGAGAGAGCATGCACGTCGAGCCGTTTGAGCCAATCGTCAAAAAATCAGACCAAGGATATCCCAACCGCTGCTGCCATGGTATCCGGTGCTACAACCCCACAATGTTGCTATTGCAGCCAGCCTCATCTGTCCAGTGCTTGTGAAGTAATTGTGGATCCAAGTGAACGGAAACGGATACTAATGAAGGCTGGCAGATGTTTTGTTTGTTTGAGGAAGTACCACCGAAGCCGTGAGTGTCGGTCTATAATGAAGTGCTCAAAATGCAATGGCTGACATCATGTCAGCCTCTGTGTGCGAGGCCAGTCTGCTGCCCAAGGCCCCTTGAGGAATCTGAGAACACCCAATTCAACACAACAGCCGAGCCTGCCCCAAACACACAGCTCACCACCAACCTCAGTTACCTATGTCAATGCACGAGTACCGGTACTACTCCAAACAGCTAAGACCTACGTCCATAAGATTGAAGATCCATGTGCGATAGTGGAGGTCCGAGTCTTGTTTGATAGTGGAAGCCAACGATCATATGTTACAAACAGAGTGAAAACTTACTTGTCACTCAATACTGAGCATATTGAAACAATGCTGATCAAAACCTTTGGCTCAGATAAAGAGAATAAGCAAGAACGTGGAGTTGTACAGCTTGGAATGGACCTAAAGAATGGAACAACATTTGAAATGTCTCTATTCACTGTACCGTTCATTTGTGAACCATTGTCCACTCAATCGATAATCTGTGCTATAGAAAAGTACAGCCACCTGGAGCTTGCAGATCCTCCCAGTGGAGATGAAGAATTGAATATTGATATCTTGATTGGCTCAGAATATTATTGGAAGCTGGTGACTGGTGAAGTTATTCGTGGAGATGGTGGACCAACGGCCGTACACACCAAGCTTGGATAGGAATACCATAGCAAAATGTGAGCATTAATCTCATTTCAACTCACTCCCTGAAGGTGGGCACACAGCCCACACCTAGAGATCTTGATGATAGTCTCAAAAAATTTTGGGATTTGGAGACACTTGGTATCAAAGAAGACGAATGTTCTGTTTATGAGGATTTTGAAAAGAGCATATCCTTCAAAGGTGGATGATATGAAGTTTGCCTTCCTTGGAAGGAACCGCACCCTAAGTTGACTGACAATTACAAGTTGAGTTGCAAGAGGCTGGATGGGCTACTGAAACGATTAACACAGAATCCACCAGTATTACACGAATATGACAAGGTCATCAGGGATCAAGTTAACAGGGGCATTGTGGAAATCGTCAGTCAGCCGGAAATCATAAGTGGAAAAGGAGCGCACTACCTGCCTCACCATGCTGTTGTCAGAGAGGATAAAACTACAACCAAGTTGCAAATAGTGTATGATGCATCAGCCAGGTCTGATGGACCTTCACTGAATGATAGCCTCTATGCTGGGCCAAAATTTAATCAAAATGTATTTGACATCATTCTTCGGTTTCGGACACACCGAGTTGCCTTGGTTGCCGATATTGAGAAGGCCTTTCTGATGATTTCAGTGGCAGAGGCCGATCGAGATGTCCTTAGATTCCTCTGGATTAATGATGTCAATCAAGAATCACCAGAGGTTGTTGTCATGCGGTTTGCTCGTGTCACCTTTGGGGTGTCATCTAGTCCATTTCTCCTCAATGCAACCATCCGACACCACCTCAATCAATTTTGCAATACTCATCTAGAGTTTGTGCAGATGCTGCTCAGGTCAATATATGTTGATGACGTAAGTTTTGGAGCCGAAAGTGATGACAGAGCCTTTGAGCTGTTTGATAAATCTAAGAATTTGCTGGCAAGAGGGGGTTTTAATCTCCGAAAGTTTGTCACCAACTCCAAAAGCCTGCAGGAAAGAATCAATCAAAGAGGAGGGCCTTGTACAGATTCTATGGAGAAAATCAATGATACAAGAGTCACTGCAGAAGACATGACGTATGCTAAAGATACTCTTGGGTCCATCCTTCTCCAAGGAGAGCACAAGGTGCTTGGTGTTACTTGGAGACCTGTTGAAGACCACCTTGTTTTCGACCTCAGTAGTGTAGCATCTCATGTGAGGGAGCTAGAACCCACCAAGAGAAATATTGTTGGCATTGCCACTCGATTCTATGACCCTTTGGGATTTGTGTCCCCGATCACAATCAGATTCAAGATGTTATTTCAGGAGTTGTGCCAGAATAAAGTTGGCTGGGACAAGCCTTTGTCCGGCGATCTGCTTAGTAGGTGGAAGTCACTTGCATCCAACTTACAAGGGCTTTCAATATCAATCCCTAGATGTTATTTCAATTCTGTCGAAAGATCATTGAGCATTTGCAGCCTTCAAGGTTTCTGTGATGCATCAACTGGAGCCTATGCAGCCGTGGTGTACCTTAAGATCGTAGCTGGGACAGAAGTCTCGGTGAAATTTGTTGCTTCCAAGACAAGAATCTCTCCTGTGAATAAGCAGACTATACCAAGACTGGAACTACTGGCAGCATTGCTCCTAGCCAAGCTTATTACTGCTATATCAGATGCCCTTGAGCCCGAGATTACACTGTCCGAATTCACCTGCTTTACTGATTCCAAGGTATCCCTGTATTGGATAAGAGGTATGGACAAAGAGTGGAGACCATTCGTGCAAAACAGGGTCAACGAGATAAGAAGACTCCTGCCAGTGAATACTGGAGGCATTGCCCTGGAAAAGAAAATCCTGCCGACATTCCGTCTCGTGGGGTCAGTCCTTTGGAGCTCTCTGGAAGCACTCTGTGGTTACATGGACCGGACTGGTTGGCATATCCAGACTTGAGCATCAAGGAGGAGGAGTTAAACATGCCAGACGAGTGCTTACAAGAAATGAAAAGCAAGGATCGTAAACTGGTTCACAGTATGCTGATCACAGAGAAGTCGAGGATTAGCCTGAGCGAAATAATAGACTGTGAGATGTTTGGTGATCTACATCATTTGTTGAGGGTCACTGCCTATGTGTTGAAATTTATCGATCTGCTCCAGCATAAGATTGGGAAGTTGACAGCACCACTAACCAAGAACCTAACAGCAGCTGATGTTGCAGAAGTGAAACGTCCGTGGTTAAGGGAATCACAGCGCACACTCCCAGAGGAGAAGCAGTTTGAGGCCTGGAAACGGCAACTTGGATTGTTTATCAATTGACAAAGATGGCCTCTATAGGTGCCAGGGGAGATTGAGTAATGCTGACTTGACTATTTCAGCTAAGCATCCTATTCTATTACCGAAGAAACATCACCTGACTGTACTATTGGTGAAACATTCTCATAACAGAGTGATGCATAATGGTGTCAAAGAAACGCTTACTGAACTCCGAACGGAGTATTGGATTGTTTGTGGAAGACAATTTGTACGACACTTGTTGCATACTTGTACTGTTTGTCGCAGAGTTGACGGTATGCCTTACAGTTATCCGCAGCCACCACCTCTACCAGAATTCAGAGTTCGACCAAGCTCTCCATTCACACATACTGGGGTGGACTTTGCTGGACAACTATTTGTCAAGGCGGCTGGGGTGCAAGAGAATGGTAAAGTGTGGATATGCTTGTATACCTGCTGCGCAGTTAGAGCTGTACATCTTGACCTCGTTCCAGATATGATAGCTGAAGCATTCATCCGAAGTTTTAAACGGTTTACAGCCAGAAGAGGATTTCCTCAGCAGCTTATCTCAGACAATGGGAAGACCTTCAAATCTGCAGCAAAAACCATCAAGGCTGTATTGAGCCACCCTACTGTCCAGCAGCATTTCATCAAAATTGGACTGGAGTGGTCTTTCAATGTGGAGAAGGCTCCATGGACAGGCGGAATATTCCAAAGGATGGTGAAATCTGCAAAAAGATGCCTGAAGAAGACAATTGGAAGAGCAGTGCTGACACATGATGAACTATTGACAGCCATTACTGAGGTAGAGATGATTCTCAACTCAAGGCCACTCTCATACGTATCCACTGACGATATAGAGGAGCCGCTTACTCCTTCACATTTGCTGATTGGTAAGAGGGTTCTCAGTTTGCCTGATGCACTGCCTTGTGACGGAGATAGTGACACTGAAACATCATCACCCATGTGCCCAAATAAGCGAATGAGACACCTCAACCGGACACTTGATCACTTTTGGAAAAGATGGAAAACCGAATACTTGCTGGAACTAAGAGAGTGTCATCGGTACAGTGGGACGGGGAATAACCAGGAAAATGAGCTGATCTCAGTTGGAGATATTGTGTCGGTACACGAGGAGAAGCGACCGAGAGGACTCTGGAGATTGGCGAAAATAGAGACGATGTTTAGCGGAAGTGATGGTCAGGCGAGAAGTGCACTTGTGTGAGTACACTCAAGTGGGACGCGATCAAAACTACTGCGAAGACCTTTAAAATGTTTGTATCCACTAGAAGTTAGATGTGACGCTAACCAGGCAGATTCTGAAGCAGATGAAAGTACAGTCGAGACTTCAAGGCCTGTGAGACGATCAATAAGAGCAGCCGCACTCGCCGCCAGGGATGGGATTAAAGCATGCCTACAAGCATCGGACTCTGATCTGGACTGAACCATTAAAATTTTAGCAATTACCTCAGTTGACCACTTGCAAGGGTCAACGGGGAGTGTTATGTATTTGTGCAGACTTAACTTTCATTATCTGTAGCTAATTGCTTATAATTTTGGTCAGTCACATCTCACGATCAAACAATCACACTCTGTCTATGTTATGGTTATGTTCTGATCTAGCCGATCTAGCCCTTAGAAAGTTCTTGTATAAAAGTCATTGTTTGTGTTGGCAATGTTCAGTTCAAAGTGAATCATTATTATACTTATCGTGGACACTCGAGAGTCTAAAATGAAAGAATAATATTATACCATAAAACTAGTATGTTCAAGTGATTATATTCAAGTGATTTTTCATAGACCATAATGCATGTCATGATGATGCCATGAACTAGAAATGTGAAGCTATATACCTATGACAGTACCACGAAAATGCCATAATTTCCTATTTTAAGTTTGATTGGCTGTTGCCTTAATTAGCTAATTAGGCCATAGGTTGATGAACCCATGATTTATAACAGGCATGTGATGCTTTTTTATAGTAATATTATTGTCATTATACTATATTTAGATCCTACTTGTAACAAATACAGTGATCTGAATGGTTGTACTGCAGTATCTATCCTTCATAAAAAACCTTGTAAGCCCCATAAAAAACCTTGTAAGCTCCATAACGTAAATTTTGCTTGCCTATGGCTAGTTTGTTGCTAGGCAGTTTATATACAAAGCTATTGGGCATTGTTGCTAGGATCTAAATTAGTTCGACACTGTTTAGTTGGTTTCTACGTGATTTAGAAGACCTCAGGGCTCAGTAGAACCCTTGCTTCGCTCGGGATTCTACACAGAGCCCTTCTGTCTTCTAAATCACGTAGAAACTTCCTAAACAGTGTCTAACTATTATATACAACGAAAAATATTTTTCAGAGCGACAATTTTCTAGTCCGTGTCATTACATGAGGGCATGGATACGCGTCTTGGATGCGCCTGGTTGCTATGCGGAACGCGCGGCGCGGGCGGAGAGAAAGTCCGCACTACAAGGCTCAGGATTGGTCAGAACTGTAGGGCTGTGTGCACAAAGAAGAGTGGCCTAATGCCTCTAATGCCTCGGGCCATAGCTACAGCTAGAGACACATTTTTGCATTTGTCAATCGAACGATCGGCGCGAAAGTGCCGCACATTTGAGAGGCCTGCTAAGCAGGCGCTGGCGCTAGCAACCGAGCCTCGAACAAAGCGAGAGGCGAGGTCTGTTCTTTGTCATACCTGTCAGTAGTCCGGTAACAACGTTCGAGCAGAGCGAGAACCAGTCTGCATGAAGGGGTCACGTTTTCCATACACTCACCATTGCACACTTAGTTGGAGCATAGATAATAGAGGGGGGAGGAGGGATTGGAAACGCGCGTGTACAGTACGGGGATAAGCTCGTCACGGTCACGTGACTTCATCAAAGTCCGCGACTGGCACAAAACCACGTGAAGACAGTCTGTCTGGGCATGGTCTGGGATCCATCCATGCATATAATATAGCCTTACGTACTAACCCATCAGGTATCTAAAGCCAAACATTTAAGGCAGAAATAGCACTTTTAGAATTGTTTTGGAGACATACGATTCGCCGATTGACTTTGTGAAATTTTTACGAGACCTGTGCACAGTGTAGAGTTTCTTTCAATGCCTGGCACGAACTATGGCCACCTAGAGAATGCAACCATTGCGTCGAAGTAAGTTCTTTTCTTTCAAAACGACCACACTAAGCTCAGGGAGAGCACACCACATCCAGAGCGCTTGTGAATGCTTCAGTTGTACTCTCTATCTGACTGTAGACCAGATGCCGTGGGCTTTTCTTCTGGGTTGGTCACCATTTGCAAAGGAAAATTACACAAACAATTTCGGGCGTATACAACAGCAGGCGCGACAACTGAGACTATTCAGATCACTCTTTTCACTACTGTAACATCATCTCCAGCTCCATAGCACTACACTTAGTTTTGATCAGGTTACCGTCGAATTCTAGGCCATAAGAGAGCCATAGACTATGATACTGTGTTATGCTAGCATGTACAGCCTTGCTAAAGGGGGTGTGTCCAACGTGACAAGCTTGTTCATGTGGAATGTTTATTTTACTTCATAGGGGGATGCTAATTATCGTGAAAGGTCAGAGAAAACTATCAGAATTAATCAGTTTTGTGGTTTTGAATATTACGATTGCATACTAGTCTGAGGGTGGAGTATGTACTGCGCCAATGAATCAATAATGTCAATTAAGATCTCAATCTTGCTTAATTGGCATGACTGCTCATTTTTGCAGTAATTCAGACAAAATTAGAAAGTTTTTAGAATCAAAGATGCCATAATTGGATAACTGTACGTAGCACAATAATATCACTGAGAGCAGTACTAGTGTCCACAAGTTTATATAATACAAGTATAAAAATAATATAAAATTGAAGGATGAAGTATGGCAGGATCAAAAAGTACATAAACAAGATTTGTAGGGATAATCACATCCACTATACATCCCTATACGCTTACTTTTCTCGATTATCATGCATCTAAGTTGTTCGTTAAGCACTCTTGACTTGCATGTGGAAGATTTTGCACCGCTCAAAAAGCCAAGTGTAGGGATGTATAGTGGATGTGCATGATTATCCCTACAAATCTTGTTTATGTACTTTTTGATCCTGCCATCCCTACTTCATCCTTCAATTTTATATTGTTTTTATACTTGTTTCTGTTCTTTTTTTTTTATTGCTCTCAGTATAATTTATCTTACATGGTTTGCTATCAATATTCCATTGTAGAAGATGGAAGATCATAATTCTTAGCCACGCCCCTCGTTAACTTGCTTTCCTATGCCTATGAGGCTGATAAAGAAAGCATTGTTAGGCGGCCGATATCGATGTAGCGATGAGACTCTTCCTTTTAGGGAGAAAACCAAGTTATAAATTTCATTATTGGCAGCAGCTAATTTGTACGTTACCACCAAGTCCTCGAGCCGCCGGCCTTGCACAGGCTTCATATCCATGATCTATCCAGCGGAGCACTAGCGCTGCACACGCTAGCGAGTAGCTTGCTTTAATATGCCTAGCGCCTTACCATTCCTCGAGTCTTGCGCTTTCATATCCTTGATGGATCCTGATTTTAGCACACTAGCACTAGCGCTGCATGCGTGAATCGCTGAGGGCCAGGGAGCTGTCACATGACTTCACCATGGCAACACATTCTGAGCATGCGCATTATATCACAAAATGGCGTATCAGATACGCCCAGTTATCAATCAGAGCGCCGAACACACCCACTATTATGTAACTGTCAAGATAACGCAAAATTAGCGTGCCACTGCACTGCGCGCTACTAAATGGAATGGATTTACACTTAAGGTACCATTAAGGTGGGCGTGTCCAGAATCAGCCAGGGATGATTATGCGCGTGTAATTAGCGACCGGAAGTGGCCCCTGAAGAAAACACCGGTAATTGCCCACATCAAAGCAAGATCAAAGCATTCTTTCTTAACTATTAACCGCAACGACTTAAAAAAAAATTACACACTAAGTAGAAAAAAAAAAGGATTTAAAGTAAAGTAATGTTTGAGACTCTGGGAAAACATTCACGACAAATAATTGATATGAGCATGCAGAATGGGTCTTAACTAGAAGTTTCTAGGAAGCGGAATTTTGATTCACACCTTAGAATTAAAGTTACGGCCCTTTAAAGTTTTCCCATATGTTTGTATAGGGAAGCCATACGTTTGCAATGTTTTTCGCCCACGCGCTACGTGAAAAACGGGGAATACCCGTGGTGTGCGTTATTTAGAAATTTTCTCAAAATTGGAGTATAGGCTGTTTGCTTGCTTTGTATGGCTCTACTGTGCATCCTAGGTGTATTATGTGGTTTTCTGAACAATTTTTTTCTGCTTAGTGTGCACGCTAGCTTGAAGAAAAAAAAAAGCTTATTAGGCCTAATTAAGCATGTGGGCGTGTTCCTGGCACTGTGTGGAGTGTGTGCGTGTGCGTTAATGCTGGTTTTATTGCTTCCGATTGGGCGTGGCTTCACAGGCCAGTGCTTGGATATCGGCGCCTGGGACTTGGCCTCGGCGATAGGTGGGCGTGTCCCGGAAGCGGTGGTGACCTTTGAACCCCGCGAGGAGGCTTTGGGGGCGTGGCAGGAGGTCAAAGGTGAGGCCATGTCAGTTAATGAGGCACTGTACGCCGGTGCGATCGAGGGGACCGTACGGCTGGACGGAAGCTGACGATGGTTTGAAGCGGATGTGGTTGTGATGACGTGTTGTTACCCCGCCCACACAGGAAATGAGGTGAGCTCTTGCGTGGGCGGTGTGGCAGAACGGCCTTGAAGTGTTTGTGTGTGTTTTGGCCTTGAGGAAGCTGTGTGTTTTAATTGGGATTGATTGTGGGCTTCCGGTGGACATCCGGTGGCAAGTCGGCACTTGATTGAGAATGGTGGTCCTTGAGGCACAGGGTGGTGCTGTTTTGGGCGTGGCCTGGCCCCTCCCTTCCGGCTCGGCTTCCGGTCCATTGAGGATATTAAATGAACACTTCCGGCTCTAGCAGCCACACCCCTGAGACCTGGGCAATTAAAAGGGCGTGGTTACACAGCATGCACATCACTTATGACTTTGATGTGGTTTAGGTGTCATAATCCCCACCTCACGCCCACGCAATTTAATGGTACCTTAAACTAAGATGAGAGATCAAGGCAATCTTGAGCTAGCCCTGGAAACTAGAAAGAAAGACTGACAAATGGCCATTTTTTTGAACATCTGGTTCTGGCATGCACAATTGATTTGATGCATGATCTTGGTCTTGTTAGACAGATAATTTGCTGGAGATTCCATGGGTGTAGATAACTTTTTCGTAGTGGGGGGGGCTTGTGTTGCCACGCCTAATTTTGTGACCACTCCTACTTATTATTAGATTACCACCGTGGCGGTGGTTGTTATAAATAATTTAATGAGAAAGTGGCTCATCACTTTTGGCAGAAATAAAAGTATCTTATGGAGCCACGGCTCCAATAAGCTCTTGATTGTACATAGTTTATGGTGAAAAATCTGGGGGGGCTTCAGCCCCCCTAGCCCCCCTAGCCCCCCCCCCCCCCCCCCCCATCTACACCCTTGGATTCTGATTTTCACACTTAGAAATTTCACATAATTACCTATTTTGAGATATTTGTAATGTATTACATATATGGCATATCTGGGCCATCCCTACTTATAGAGTCTACCGACTCTATGATTATGATGCTTGCATGGCCATAATATGCTCCCACCTTTAGAAATATATATTACTATAATATTATTATATTGTTACTTCCATGTGTGCTATGGGTACTATTTTTCATAGATGGAAATTATCCACCATGCAGTACTTATCCAACATGTACTAGGCATAATAAATTATTGTACCTATGAAAGACTCTGATTCAGAAGTAATAATATATCCTATGTTATAAACATTCGTCTCATGAAGTTATCCCAATGAAAATAATGTCGATTACCATAGTATAATGAACACCATTGGTGCTAAACCCTCGGCGCTGTGAGATTTACTGCAGTAGTGACTAGTCTGCATGTTGCAAATTTGCAAGCTAAGTCTGTAACACTCTGTTGCTGTTAGCAGTGAGTAGCTATAAGCACAAGAACGCATTACCGATTGCACGGTATTACGTAATAGTACCACGTGCATGCCAGATTAGCAGATCTAGTACAAAGTAAAGCCAAGAAGTGTAGTTGATAGCCTACTGCACTGGCGTAGGAAGCATGGGTGCACCGGGTGCTGGTGCACCTATGAAATTTCTGAGTGGAACACACACAAAGTCACACTTCGCTCTGAATTGTTTTCTTATTATCGATTTAGTGTACATGCACATAGCTAGGCATCAGAGCACCCGTTTACCAAATTATCTTCCTACGCCTATGTACTGTGACTAGTGATGAGTCAGTCAAGCTATAAGAACTATCACTTGAGCTACACATGCACTAATCTTCTTGAAATGAAGCGGCTACTGTCTCTTTCATCGAGCGAGAGCTCGACAAGAAGCGAAGAAGGCCGTGGTGGTCACGAAATGTTGTGAAAAGTTTTGAATATAGCATTTTCAACGAAATCCACACAATACATATATTGTACATGTATCTACCAGCCTAATGGCACCTTGTTTTCAACGTATAAAACAGGTATGTGGCAGCTAGCACAGCAACAGACACACACACACACTCACACACAGAACGACTACCGTAACCCTCACGCATACGCCGAGGGTTAATTACTCCTTATTCATGTGCATACCGTATATTATAGTACATCATTTACGTATAAATAGAAAGTTGTGTACTGCCAGCATAGTCAAGAAGCTTTGTAGTAGTTTCGCCAACAATAATACGTTAGCAGTAGTTTTACAGGAGCTATCGCTGGAACTGCTTACTTTGTCTCTTAGGAGAAGTCTCATGTTGTTCAGTCTGTCCACCGAGAACTCGCCAGGAAGCGTGGAAAGCAGCGGCCATGAGTAAATGACCGCTAAAACTGAAGAACAAAGCGTCTTCAGCGAAATCCACACAAATCATGCGTTTGGAACACCATAAAGAACCTTATAACACCGCACTTGAGACTCGTAAATGAGGTATATATGTGGCAGTTAGTGAGGTAACAGACAGATACACACACACACAGAACGACTACCGTAACCCTCGTGCATGCGCTGAGGGTTAATGAAAGAGGGCCATGTGGAGTCACCTTGCACATTATTAATAGTAGGTTCAAACAGGGAGATCAGTTCAATGTTTGAGGTAGCAATAATGAACATGTGCAGACATTAAATCAGTACAAATGGTGCACGATATCATGGGATAGTTGTAAGCACCCTGTACTAGTGCAACCCTCAGAAGGAATGTAGCCCAGATCTATAGAAATTAAGAAATCACCATAATATTATATTATGCCTTATAATCAATATGCCAATTATAGGTAGTTTCAACAATCTGAGCTGTTACTGTCCCATGAGAACTCTCCCTATACCCATCAAAGTGGCATGGTGTACATGTAACCATAATCAGGGTATTGATTTATAACCTGATCGTAGAGTTACTATAAGTTATGAGCCACAAGTGTTGTCAATCTGACTCAAAAGTGGAATCCGAAAAGAAACTACAAATTAATATTAACATAAGATTAGGTATCCTTGCATGGCAATTAATGTTTTTGTATGACGCACAGCACAATAATATTGCATAACATTGTGTCTATAGGTGAAGAGAAACTATTGTATAGGCAGTGTGAAGGCCATTTTCTGACTGATCCTGGCAGTGTTCGTCTCTATCTCCCTGAAATTGCTGAATTCTTTCATGAATCACTTCCAATACTAGCAAAGCTATTTATTAATTCTGACGTCACTGATGATAGTGTTTCATCGTTTGCTTCAGAGGTGGTGAAAATGACACATACAAGTGTTGAATCAGCAATTATTGCTACAAGCTGGAATGCTGAAGAGACTGGAGAAAATGAGCAGAGTATACCAATTGCAATACCGGTAGATTTGAACATTGAAGTATCAGTTGTTCAATCACAGCCTGGTAACAATGAAGATCTTTACCAGATGACGAGACAACTATTTGAAGGCTTTTATTCATCAATGATCAAGGATATGAAACAAGCGACTACTTGCACTAATGATACTACAAAAACAGTGCAACGTAAACTTAAGGGATCCGTAAGGAAAGGACATGAAAGACAAGGAGTGGAAGTTGAAAAGCCCACCAAGGCTTACCAGAGGAAATCTAAAATTAAAAACATAGGTACATATAACAATGTATACACACAGCTAGCATATCATGCATGCAGCTTGAGCATTTATATATAATGTACAATATTTTCTCCACACGCATGCACAAGGGGTAAAACAATTTACCCCGTGCACATGCACAAGGGATAAAATAATCTGTTTTGTCTATCGTCAGCATAAACATTATTGCCAGATCTGGAGATTTGTAGCCTCGTCCCCAGGCCCTCCCAGTTTTTAATGTTACACGCAAAAAAACGGGAGGGCCTGGTACGTGAAGTCACGTGCATCGTGTCATGATGATCGACTGTTACGTGGGATGATGCAAACGAAATGTAGGTCGATTGAGGTCAACAAACCGGGCCGTTTCTACGCTATCCAAGCCTTCTATCAACTACAAACATACAGTTTGAGCCGCTGAAGGATCACCTTTTACTCATATGGCAGCGCTATCTCTATGCTCTTATCATTTGCAAGCTGTAGTGCTCATAAGTCCGGTGACCTTCGACCCGCGAGGTGTTGTGGACCTTCTCTCACCTTCTCTCTCCATCACGTGACTTCGCGTACCAGGCCCTCCCCCTTTTCTGCGTGTAATATTGAAAACGTGGGAGTGGCCTGGGGACGAGGCTTGGAGATTTGGCCATCTGAGTGACTCTGAGTTATAATGTATCCATGGCATCAATATCGTCGAAAAACTGACTTCAGTGTCACAGTTTTGTTATAGATCTACCCACTATGTGCTTTCTGCTCATGCGACAACCTGCACATGCAATATGTAGGTAAAAGTTGTCAACAGGCTATTGGCATGGAACTCTCTGACAATGTGCTCTATAGAACTCTAGTATTGTCATTACCCCCACATGCTCGCATGCACAGCAAGGGGTAAAGCAATCGGTTCGTCTGTCGTCTGTCAGCATAAAAATCGGCAAATCTCAATATTTAAGCAAATGTATGATCAATAAGCTAATTGGGATAAAACGGTGAAAAACATCTCCTATCCCTTTCTTAACCCTAGGCAATCGCCAGGGGAGCTGCAAATCATGCAAGTATGTCAGATACGCCTACATGTACATCTGACACGCCCCCTGTGAGCTAGGGTATCTACTGTGCATGCTCGATTGAGCTCCCAGCTCTACTTAGGAGTTGACTGTGCATGCTCAAGCTACAGCATGCTCCAAAATTAATGTAATTTGTGATTATGGATCTCAGAAGGGAATGAAAGAGATCACTTAAAGTTTCTGAGCAGTAAGAACTTGCTAAACTTCAGAATAGTGGCCTCTATAAAAGGACTGGACGTATTGGTGATAATATATTATATTTCCATGGCACACAGGGTATAATGTACTCTATGAGCTCAAGTTAAATATTATAGTGCAAGTATATATATAACAATTGAATAAATTGAAGGATGAAGTAGGGACGGCAGGATCAAAATGTACACAAACAAGATATCTACCTCCACTATACATCCCTATGCTTTTTATCATGCACTCATTGATGTCAACTTGTTAATTCATGCAATCCTTTGGGTGTTCTTGATTTGCATGTGGGAGAAATGTTATAGCTCAGAATCGTCAGTTTGATTCATCACATTATAATTACTGCTCTCCATGGATATTATATAGCTGCTCAAAAAGCAAGCGTAGGGATGCATAGTGGATGTGATATACAAATCTTGTTTGTGTACTTTTTGACCCTGCCTTCCCTACTTCATCCTTCAATTTATTCAATTATACTTGTTTCTGTTCCTTTTTATTCCTCTCAGTGTAGTTCATCAATGCCATCTTATATAGTTTGCTCATTCAACTCACTATGATCTAGTGTACTGCAGTAGCTAGAAGATGGGAGGTACCAAAGTTTGCACGTGTGCAGAAAATCCGGCCATAGCCACACCCCTCGTGTTCCTATGCTTAGGCAGGCTGACAAGCTAAAACAAGCTACCCAGGTAGTGATGATACTTTTCCGTTTAGGGAGAAAATTTTACATTTTGTTGGTAGTATAGTAGCTATCATTTATCGACTATTTTTGTACAGAGGTACTGAGCTGACTGACTGCTGATCAAGGCTGTGCCGGAAGAACAGCCGCTCCTCGAACCTCCGTATTTATGATCGAATCAGCGCAGCACTAGTGCTGCAAGTGCTAGGCTAGCCGGCCACCTGCACCAGCGCCACTCTTAAGCTTAGCTGCTAGCCAATCTGATCTGGCTGCTAGCTAGTGCTAGCGCGTAGCACTCGCGCACACTAGCCGTCACGCGCATCACTGACTACAGTCACATGACTTCAGTTCACCATGGCAACACATTCTGAGCATGCGCATTGTATGACAAAATGGCGAGTCAGACATACCCACTCGCAAAATGCGCTGTACACACCCACTCGCTGTCCTAATAACAAAACTATAGTGTGCCACAGATGTGCGTGCTACAAAATGGAGTGGATTTATATATATAAATCCACTCCATTTTGCTATAGTGTGCCACAGATGTGCGCACTACAAAATGGAGTGGATTTATATCTGTGGCACACTATAGTTTTGTTATTAGGACAGCGAGTGGGTGTGTGTAAAGTGCAAAATCTCAATCTTCTTGTCTTCTTCTCTTCTCGGGCTAACTCAATATCACCTTGACTTCTCACCTTAGCTTGAGTATATATTAACTTTGGCGTACAGGATACTTTGACAGAGGGTCTGCCTATCTATATACTGGCAGTGAGTCATCCTTGGTTAATCCAGGGACGTCCATGCAAGGTAACTTTGGCGTACGGGGATACTTTGACAGAGGGATCTGCCTATCTACATTGTATATACTGACAGTGGGTCATCCTTGGTTAATCCAGGGACGTCCAATGTAACTTTGGCGTACGGGGATACTTTGACAGCGGGGTGTGCCTACCTATATACTGCCAATGGGTCATCCTTGGTTAATCCAGGGAGTATCCATGGATGTTACATGTAGCTATATATACTCAAGCTAAGGTGAGAAGTCAAGGTGATATTGAGTTAGCCCGAGAAGAGTAGAAGACAAGAAGATTGAGATTTTGCACTTCACACAGCTGGTTCAGGCATACCTGATTATTTCCATGGACGGTTTGGGGCTTGATAGATAGATATTTTGGTGTAGATTATGAATATGAAACTTTAAAATCTTATTTACTCTGAGTTATTTACTTTTTTACATATATGGCATATCCGGACCGACTCTAGAGCTGGCCATAGTGGCACCATGTGCCAAGGTTGTTTGCTATTTATCATTATAACAAGTATGTTTAATGTCACAATCATGGGATAATGTGGCTAGCATGCATGATCATGTATTTAATAACAGTACATGCTCACAAACATAGCCCATAAGTACTGTGCGCATGCGCAGATGGAAGCGGTTGCAGAGGCCACACCCCTCCAACTAAGTGTGCAATGGCAACGTTCTCGCTCTGCTCGAACGTTGTTACCGGACTACTGACAGGTATGACAAAGAACAGACCTTGCCTCTCGCTTCGCTCGAGGCTCTGTGGCTAGCGCCAGCGCCTGCTTAGCAGGCCCAAGGTGTATACTATCTATGGCAGGCCGGCCTCTCGAAACGCGCAGCGCTTTCGCGCCGATTGTTTGATCGACAAAATGCATCTCTAGCTGTAGCTATATGGCCCGAGACATTAAGGTAGCATTAAAGTGCGTGGGCGTGAGCGTCAGGATTGGCTAATTCAATTAGCGAATCGTGAAGGGGCGTGGCCGAAGAGGCCATACGAGTGCTTTTGGTCGAAGGTGGGCGTGTCTAGAATCGGCCAGGGATGATTATGCGCGTGTAATTAGCGACCGGAAGTGGCCCCTGAAGAAAAGGCCGGTAATTGCCCACATCAAAGCAAGATCAAAGCATTCTTTCTTAACGATTAACCGCAACGACAAAAAAAAAAAAAAAAAAAAAAAAAGCCTTATTTGGCCTAATTAAGCATGTGGGCGTGTTCCTGGCACTGTGTGGAGTGTGTGCGTGTGCGTTAATGCAGGTTTTATTGCTTCCGATTGGGCGTGGCTTCACGGGCCAGTGCTTGGATATCGGCGCCTGGGACTTGGCCTCGGCGATAGGTGGGCGTGTCCCGGAAGCGGTGGTGACCTTTGAACCCCGCGAGGAGGCTTTGGGGGCGTGGCAGGAGGTCAAAGGTGAGGCCATGTCTGTTAATGAGGCACTGTACGCCGGTGCGATGGAGGGGACCGTACGGCTGGACGGAAGCTGACGATGGTTTGAAGCGGATGTGGTTGCGATGACGTGTTGTTACTCCGCCCACACAGGAAATGAGGTGAGCTCTTGTGTGGGCGGTGTGGCAGAACGGCCTCCAAGTGTTTGTGTGTGTTTTGGCCTTGAGGAAGCTGTGTGTTTTAATTGGGATTGATTGTGGGCTTCCGGTGGACATCCGGTGGTTAGTAGGCACTTGATTGAGAATGGTGGTCCTTGGGGAACAGGGTGGGGCTGTTTTGGGCGTGGCCTGGCCCCTCCCTTCCGGCTCGGCTTCCGGTCCATGGAGGATATTAAATGAACACTTCCGGCTCTAGCAGCCACACCCCTGAGACCTGTGCAATTAAAAGGGCGTGGTTACACAACATGCACCTCACTAATGACTTTGATGTGGTTTAGGTGTCATATCCCCCACCTCACGCCCACGCACTTTAATGCTACCTTAAGGCCACTCTTCTTTGTGCACACGGCCCTACAGTTCTGACCAATCCTGAGCCTTGTAGTGCGGACTTTCTCTCCGCCCGCGCCGCCCGTTCATAGCAACCGGGCGCTTCCAAGACGCGTATCCATGCCCTCATATAATGACACGGACTATATTATAAGAAAATTGTTGCTCTGAAAAATATTTTTTGTTGTATATAGTATTACAAAATTATAGTTGTCTGTCTGTACGATCGAGCGAGAGGTGACCGGAAGCAATTCGACCCGAGCTAAAATATTTATCTCTAGGCATCGCTGGACTTGGGGCGATACAACAGATAGCCCACTGATACGGCTGGCTATGGCCCCAGCAGCGAGTAAAGTGAGCTGCTTCAAAAAAAAAACCAAAAAAAACGCCAGGGCAAAATTAGACTGAACTGTACCACTTATAATGGCGGCCTGGAGAATGCAAAAGGGTGACACTCTGGAGCCAATATTACCCATAGGAGCTTTCCAGAAGGAGGCGATTCTATTCTAAGCATCTTCTCTTCCAAGCCCTTGCAAGTGAAGCTGCAAGACAACTAACGAATTTCTTGAGCTAGCGCTATAGCTGATTGACAAAGTCACATGATCAAGCAGGATGTGTACGTGCGCTAGCCTGCTCATGTGCATGTGCACAAATATGTAGGTAAAGGTCATCGACGGTATACACATAGTCTCGCGCAGCCAGACTCTCTCTCAGGGAAAAGGGGGAGGGGGAAGGGGAGGGAGAGAGTCTGGTAAAGCGCTATACATCGAGTTGTCCCAGCGCCTCGTATGAGGCGCGACCAATCAGATTGCATCTTTATGGCATTACATAGTTTGCGGTGGCGTATCCGACTATGAACGGACGAGATACCATTGCGCACGCGTGTTTATTCTCCGTTCACAATCGGATATGCCACCGCAAACTAAAGATGCAATCTGATTGGTCGTGCCTCGTACGAGGCGCTGGGACAACTTGATGTATAGCACTTTACCAGACTCTCTCCCTCCCCCTCCCGAGGTGTAAGAGTCTGGCTGCGCGAGACTAGTATACACAATAACATGCAGCACAGAGATAAAGGAGTGAGCGAGCGAAGCGAGCTCACTCCTTGTACTACACATGGAACTTGAGTTTATCCTTTGTAGCAGGTGAAAATAAGAAAGATACGTGCATTATAGGAGCTATCCTTGTGCTCTGTGTAAGCCTATCATATGTGCTTGTTCAATCCCATGGCATATTCTGCTCTAGAACTATAGAGCTCTCTGGTACGTACCATGCGCTATGATATTAAATAATTATATCAGCACTTGCTTAATTGGATTACTCTGTGTTGAAAGGCTAGATTACAACACCATCTGTATCCTTTAAGTCATATGATAATGAAAAGGGATTGTGACTTCCTGTGGCAACAACAACCAAATATACATGTATGATTATTGTGCACCTAAGGTCCTTCTAAATTACGTAAGTGCAGTACTGAGCCTTTAGTTGCCTCCCTGGTCTGAAGCACAATTTATTTAATGTACCATGGCAGTAATTATAATGTAACTCATGAAATCCATGGGCATCCTATACAACATTCACTTGAAATACATGCATCTATTGCAGTTGAGCTTCTAATAATGCACCACCCATGGTATGCCATGGGTAGTTTCTAGGGATGATGATGATCATGAGGCTAAACTATTATTAAGGTGTACATGATTTACTAATCCACAGAACCTAAGATGTTGGAATTCAATCAGCTACCTTCAGGCACTCCAGAGGACGACAATAGGCTTAGAGAAAGGCGTGTGCCATCGATCTCATATTCAACTTTCATAAGTGAACCTAAATATAAACCAATCTCCTTCAGTGAAAGTCCTGCATATTCATGTGGCAACAGTCAAATGCAGTCTTGCCCTTCAGTGGATGTAACCGTAGCAAATGCAGATGAGCCCAACAGACCATTGAGTGTAGGTCTTCATCCTTCATTTGGTATGGAATCGGTTTCACAGTCAAATTCAAATTTGTCCACATATGATACTCCAAAGAAAGTGGTATCTCGATCTCTTACTGCTACTCTTGTACTAGACAATGGAACTAAGATGAAGCCAATAGCAATTCCATGCATCACTCCTTCACATCAATCACTAACCCCACCTATCAAAAGGCCTGCTTCTCATAATGGTGAAAATAAGTCAGTGCCATCACATAATCGTGTGGTTTCTATTGCAAGTGAAACCACCTATGATGTACCACGTAAAAATATAGAAGCTGCACCATTTTGCGAGGGGAGCAAAACTCCACGAATGCCAAAATATGATCCTCTTGCATTTGGTTCAGCTTCAAACGAACATGATTCCAGAGGTTCGTCATTTGCACTGGCAGCTACAGATACATGTACATGCACCAGTGAAAAAAATAAACCATTATCTGAAATGATCAAGAGTCATCCTTTATTAAAACATCAACAAGTAGATCACAATAGATTATCATATGAAAATACACCATTGAAATATAGCAGTTCGCCTTCACCTTGCTCAGGCTGTAAAGTTGCACATGGGACCACTTTGAAGAGTGATGTGGTTCAATTCCACGACAATGCACACCAACAGGGATATTTAAGCAGGACAGTATTAGAGAGCAGTACATATACACCAACTAAACATAATGATGTTACATGTCAAGGACAGACTATACAGTATTCACAGGTCGTCAGTGCCTCAATGAACAGAGCACAGACACTTATTGCACGAAATATTCAAGAATTGAAGCAGTTGGATTGTGACCAGGTACACATACATACATGTAATAATATTATAGACATACGCAGCTTATATTATTGATAATGCATAATATTATGGGCTTATACTGATCTGTCGCTCTTATCTGCATGCAGCTGTTCATGATCACAATGTAGCCTATGATGGATGAATGGCAGAGGCGGTTGGTCATGGATTCTAGAGTGTGTTTGCCATAGGCTGCAATGTATGTCCACGCAACCCAGGTCAACCCACCAAGTCAGCAAAAACAATACACATGCTGCATATGATGCATGACACTAAAATGCACATTGTGCGAGAATTGTGACCAACCTCCTCTGGATGAATAGGAAGTTAGGAAAGGGTTGTATGCATGCAACTAAGCTATAAGCTCAGATACCGGTATAGCATTATTATATTATCCTAAATCGACACGTTATTATATTAGGCACAGTAATCATGTATGTATAATAGCCACAACTATAGATAAGGCCACTCCAAATCAATTAGTAGTTTCTCATCCCCCTTAATTTCCGCCCGCATGCATTTTGTGATTAGGAGCACAATGCAAAAGTATACCGCCTCCTTTTTTGCAAGCAGTCTTGACGACCATTTCCATCAAAAATTACACATATTGACGACCATTACCACCGCCCGCCCGCATCAATTTTGAGCTCAGGGGGGATGAGAAACTACTAATTGATTTGGAGGGGCCTAATAGTCATCATGATACAATACTAGATCACCAGTCAGTTAAATTGTTAATTACATTTCATTTATCAGATGCTCACACTTCTCGAGAACATAAATCTCAGTCAGTATAAGCAATCCTTCCATTGTGAAGGTATTGATGGGGAAATTCTTGCTGAATGTGACGAAGATGTCCTCTTGCATGAACTCAATGTAAGCTCACAAGCACATCGAAATCAACTAATGAACATAATCACAGGAAAGCAATCAGTTACATTACTATTATCAGGTCAAGGCATACATAATTATGTCAGACTTGGAAAAGAGAATAATTAAGCTAATCTGTTTGTTTTAATGTATGTGAATCCTAGGTGGCAGTGCATATAATTACAAGTATAAAAATTGAAGCAAAAGTAGGGGTGGAAGGCAACAAACAAGAGTAGTAAACTAATATCATATCTGATTGTACATATCATTTATAATAATTAAGGTATAAATTAATTTAATGTGATATACCTAGCATGTTACAGTTTAATTTCCATCACTACCACTCAGGTTTTGTTACTGCCACCCTTTATATACATATTATTAACTCAGTAGACAAACTATACCTTTCACTCATGCAAAGTAGTAGTATAGAGGGATTCCGCAAATCGATTATCCCGCGGCGCTAATTAGCTAAGCGGCAGAAGTCAACGTACCACGCCTACTGCCACACCCTTTGTGGGCAAAAAGGCCAATTGCTGCGTGTTGTTATATTGAAACGTGTCAAGTTTTTTTCGAAAATGATCGAGCAACTATTTCGAAGGTCTGAGCAATGAATAGCGATTTCCAACCTCTAAAATTAACTGTGTTTTAAGAATATAAGAATCTCAGATTGAATCGTGAGGTACTAGCTCCTCCAAGACCTTGCTTTAAAAGCGCGATGATAGGCGATCATTTTGGCGTTTGTTTCGCGAAAATCGGTCAAGTAGTTTAGGAGTTACGTGCGCGTCAAATTTCATTCCGCGAAAATGCCATACAAAACATATGGGAATAAAAATAATTCTTCCTAAAAATACATTGCGTTTGCGGCACCGCCCATATGACCACCTAAATTTAATTTCCGCGAGAGTGTAAGCTACGCTAGGGTTATTTGACCGATCCTGGGCAAATCGGAGGTGCTGATTTCGAATTTGACGACTGTTTTTGGCCAAAATGCACGTATGTACCACTATGCGGGCTAAAACAAGAATAGAGATAGCAAAATAAGCTATAACCAATGCGTATTTACCTGTATCACAGGCGGGAGTTATCTTAGGAGAGCAAAGTCTGTCCGCTCACAGCAGTATTATTGTAATTAATGAGCTTCACAATTTCGGAAACATAATAGAAGAGTGTGGTGATGGAATCATAGGGCAAATATTTGATAGCCATATTTCGTGATCGTAGGCATTTATCGCAGCCGACCATTACCAGTTCAGCCGCAAGCAATCTGAAGGTCCCTTAATAAGGATAAGAGCAGGTGTGTTTAAAATCACTGCTTGAACAGCTTTTAGCTAGCTAGAGCCTAGGCTATAACTTATAGCTAGTTCATCCATCTTTGGTATGTTTGTATTTTAGCTACATACAACTTGAACTTGAATTTTAGCATAGATAAGACTGCGTAACCGTTACGCAGTCTTAATTATCTATGATTTTAGTAAGCCGCCTCAGTCTTATTCTAATGAACTCACACCACATCTCCCTGGTTCCATAATACTTTTAATCAGCATTAAATCAAGTCAAGTCACCACTCAGACTAGGGTGCTACAATATCATAATGATGTTCAACAGAATACAAGAAATGAATCTTAATATTAAATATTCATGTGACTGCAATTTCCGTATTAGTTTTTGGGACTTTCCATTGAGAATCAAGCCCTGCAGTAGTACATCCATACACACATAACTGGCTACTTGTGACCATTAAAATAGCTGTATAATAATTATTGATGCTGTTTATGGGCAGAAATGTTGGATTAGACATAAGTATTCCATGTTGTACGAAGGGTAGAATATGATGTATGAAGCCATACAGTTTAATTGTGACATCACTAATTAGTAAATTGATCCTTTATTAGAGATTTGGTGCAAGTTTCATCTTCATAGCTTGTTCTGAAGTGAAGTTATTGATAAAAGAAGTATACCATTTTTTGCTGTATGTAGTCACGGTGCCATGTTCTCTATGGAGAACGTGGAAAAGCAAAATTCCACTTATTTAATCATAACTTTGGTTTAGAATGAGATATAAATGTCAAACCTGCACCAATATATATGTATCTTTTGAGCTAAAGAAACTACCTGAGCACAATAGGTATTGTATTTGTATCGTTTCAATTTTGGTTGGAAATAGCTACAATAAAGCGAAGAATTGATACAAAGAGAATCTCCAAGCAGTCGGTCTTGATATCCAAGACGATCCTTACAAGCCGGAGAATGGCGGTAGACGTAAAACGTCGACTTCGGCCGCGCTTAGCTAATTAGCGCCGCGGGATAATCGATTTGCGGAATCCCTCTATAATAGGGCTTGCCAGTACGTGAGAGATTCTTGAGGTCTGGCTACTGATTTATCCTCACAGATGAATATTTCATTATACTATTAAATTTTGTTAAGGTACCATTAAAGTGCGTGGTCGTGAGCGTGAGGATTGGCTAATTCAATTAGCGAATCGTGAGGGGGCGTGGCCGAAGAGGCCATACGAGTGTGCTTTTGGTCGAAGGTGGGCGTGTCCAGAAAGAGCCAGGGATGATTATGCGCGTGTAATTAGCGACCGGAAGTGGCCCCTGAAGAAGACAGGTAATTGCCCACATCAAAGCAAGATCAAAGCATTCTTTCTCGACTATTAGCCGCTATTAGCCCCAACGACTTATTACACACTAATAGAATACCAACTAATTAGAAAAAAAAACAATTAAAATTCACGGGGGAAGGGGGGGCGGTTGGGAGCATCTGGGTAGATAATTTTTACATGGGCACACAGAATGGGTCGAAACTAGAGATTTACCTTGGGGAACTTTGATTCATATCTTAGAATTGAAGTTATGCATGGCTCTTTAAAGTATCCCCATATGTTTGTATAGGAAGCCATGATGATGATTAATTGATGAATTTAGCCCCTCAAGGGGAATGCACGAAGTAGCAAATCTAACTATACACACACAAAACTTGAACAACAAACTTGGTACAAAAATCAAAAGCAGTACAGTGACATAAAACCAACATGACAGTCAGCAAGACTGCTAGGTGGTTCCCTAGCACGAAAGCTAGACAGGACAGGAGCACCATCTTGAGTGGTATATAAGAGTCCAAATGGAGCGCACCAGCAACATTCTGACCACGGCATGCAAGCCCTACGCCACCTTAACCCTCTTGACCAGTACTGTGTCTTCAAACATAAAGAAATATCAACGTATTAAAAATCATGAGTTGAGGCAGTATTAAAATACACCTTCAGAAATCACGACAGCAACCACAAGGTTGCCATGTTGTACGCAGAAGTTGCCAATATTTTCCGCCTACTTGCATTGCATGGGTCTATTATGCATCCAGCTATGTGGTGATTTATGGTTTTTTCTGTTTAGTTGGGTCTGCTGCTTGAAAAAAAAAAGAATTTAAAATAATTGATATTGGGGGGGGGGGGGGGGGGGGGGGGGGGGTTTGGGAGCACTTGGGTAGATAACTTTTACATGGGCACCCAGAATGGATTTGACCTTGGGGAATTTTAATTCACACCTTAGAATTGAAGTTACGGCCCTTTGAAGTTACCCACATGTTTGTATAGGAAGCCATGCATTTGCAATGTTTTCCGCCCACGCGCACATCAACGTGACGACCATTACCCACTTCGATCAAAATTGATGTATAGGCTGCCTACTTGCATTGTATGGCTACTACGTATCCAGTGTAACTAATTTTTGACGATCATTAAACACTGGTCAAAATTGTATAGGCTGCCTGCTTGCATTGTATGGCTCCTACTATGCAACTATGTGGTGATTTTCGGACAATTTTTTTTTTCTGCTTAGTGTGTGGTCTCCTTGTTACACACTTAGTTACACACTAAGTAGTTACACACTAAGTAGAAAAAAATGCATATTTAATAAATAACTAAATAAATAAATAATTAAATAATCTAATTCATGGGAGGTTTGGGAGTACTTTGGAGGACAATTTTTGCATGGGCGCGAAACTAGAGATTTGACCAGACAGATTTTTGATTCACACCTTAGAATTAAAGTTACGGCCCTTTAAAGTTTTCCCATGTTTGTTTAGAGAAGCCATGCATTGCAATGTTTTCCGCCCACGCGCTACATGAAAAACGGGGGAATACCCGTGGTGTGCGTTATTTACCAACATTCTCAAAATTGGAGCATAGGTTGTTTGCTTGCTTTGTATGGCACTACTGTGCGTCCTAAGTGTATTATGTGGTTTTCTGGACATTTTTTTCTGCTTAGTGTGCACGCTAGCTTGAAAAAAACAAAATATAATAATTCGTGGGGGAACTGGGAGTAGTTGGGGACATAATTTTTACATGGGCACGCAGAATGCGTCCAAACAGGAAATTTGATGGCGTAGAATTTTGATTCACGCCTTAGAATTAAAGTTATGGCGCTTTTAAGTTTTCCCTGCGGACAAGAACCACACCTGAGCAGTACACTAACGCTTAGTTCTTCGATGGCTCGAGTCCAGTAATGAGCATGCATGCAACATGTTGCTGTAGAGACTTCGACGAGTTCGGAAACTTGCCGTTCGGGCTGTGTACATTTACGCCCACGCGCTACCTGAGTCGGGGGTAAGGTTCCGTGTTGAAAGCCACGTGTAGTCTTGTGACTGACGTGCGCAGACTTCTGGCACCCTGA
The DNA here is from genome assembly GCA_963930775.1 of Cliona cf. orientalis. Classification (NCBI taxonomy): domain Eukaryota; kingdom Metazoa; phylum Porifera; class Demospongiae; order Clionaida; family Clionaidae; genus Cliona; species Cliona cf. orientalis. The sequence goes on along the minus strand of OZ005694.1, from coordinate 3,441,415 downwards.
ACTTCAGCAACCTTTGCCATGTGCTACGTTACTTGTTACATAGACACCGACGACCTTTACCAGACTTGTATAGGTTACATCACGAGGTGGAGGTCTCTACGGGATTTACACACCGAGGGCCGGAGGCCCAAGGCTGTGTAAATCACGTCGAGACCGAACCGAGTGATGTAACCATGGGCTTCGTGATCCTGACAACGCATCTACGACCTAGCAACTACAGCGCCGGCCGTAAAAGGCTCGAGCGCGTACCTAGCAAAAGTTCAAACCATCGTTGTCGATCGAGTCGACGCCGTTTTATGTCCAACTCGAGCTTCTTCCTTGACATTCAGAACCACAATACTATCGTCGCTGCGTACAAAAGACCGGCCATGTCATCGCTGTCTTGATTTCAACTCGAGGTAGTCAGAGTGCAGTTCAGTTTTTACTGCTGCTGACTTGGCAATCATTCGCTCCACCCATTCAATTAACGCAGTAAGACATGCCCACTAATCATCTGCATACAGTACTCTGCATAGCACTAGAGCTTTGTACTCCTAACAAAAGATGCTGTAACTACCCTAGCAGGCATGATCATGTAAAATTTCATAGCCTCAGAGGCAGGTGTCTATCTAGATAGACACCTTCTAGGAGGTGTCTATTTGATTTAGACACCACCTATAAATCAATCTGATTGGTCAGAATGTTACAACCATGGTACAAGTTAAATTGTACTACGCATCCTAGCAAAGAAGTAGAAGTGTTTCCTAGGGAAATGTTTTCCGCCCACGCGTAGGCTACGTGAGGGGCGGAGCTTCGAGTGAAGAGCTTGCATTGTATGTTCCTTGTCAGGGAGCACTTGGGAACCAAACTGTACAGAGATACTGTGATATACTTTGTTTTCTTGGGTTTAAAGGGTGTACAAATGGTCCATTTCACCTAATTATTTGACAGCCATAATTTTCCACCTGTAAAATTATACATTCTAAACAGCGGCGTGGCGTAAAAACCGCCACCTCAAAATCTCATGGCCCCAGACACTCTCGTTTGTGTGCGTTTGCCTTTGTAGAGTGACTCGTAATAAATATCTGCTTATCTGGACACGTTCACTTGGCTGTATGAGGGTCAGCATACAGTGACCCTGAATGTGCTGTGCACACTCAGCACATTTTTGCTGACGTCAGCAGGAATTAAATTTTGGGGGTCTACGTGTAGATTATTACTCCTAGTGATGCAAAAATCAGAGGGAGGGGGGTGATCGTGGGCTACCTGCCTCGTCCCGGCCACTCCCACGTTTTCAATGTTAAACCATAGATAATAGAGGAGGGAGGAGGGATTGGAAACGCTTGTACGTGTGTACGGCGGATTCTCGACACTCAATTGAAGTGACTCTCAAAAGTTGGCGAATCGCAGGTTGCACTTATTGCCTGTAGCCGAGTCGCCCGAAGTACTGAAGTGAAAGAATCAGGCTAGTTTGGCCTTGTGGTATTTTCCTGGGACCTGCGAGCTGTGTAAGCCTTCTCGATAGATTCAAAGAGTGCTAACGACGACCTAAAGTTCATTATAAAGCAAGCGCAACCAGGGCCAAACAAGGTATGACTTGGGCTGTTATAAAGCTCGTAGACCCGAGTGCTATTTTCTATAAAGAGGGTAATACAAGGGGTCCCCGTTATGTACAAAACGGCGAGCGTGGCGTAAAATTTTCCCATTAGTTAGTCTACATAACCGTCATCATCCATCGCCAAACTTCTCCAGGACAGCCGACCATCATTATCTGAACTGCAAGTGGTCATCACAGCGAGATGAATCCATCTAGGCAGCAAACAGCAAACTATTGCCCGTCGGCAGCATCGGTGCGGAGGGGGATATACCTCTAGAGATATGGGGCCGAGGGCCCCCAAAAGGTATCGCTACTACACCGGCACCTGCACCCCAAGGTAGGATCTAGCCTATAGGACGAGCGCTGGGTGGGGCTAGCCTCGTGCTTGGCACGTGCCAAAGCACAAGGCTCTAGCGACGGTGGGGCAAGGTCGAGTCAGACGGTGCTAAAATTCTTGCGTTCTGTTTAATAGATCTACAGAACGCAAGGATTTTAGCACCGTCTGACTCGACCTTGCCCCCGCTATTCTTAACTAGCACCTTGCCAGAGACGGTTAAATTTTAACCGTCTCTGGCGATGCTTTAGTTAAGACTAGGAGTCTGAAAATTTAGTATCGGATAGGTAGTTTGTGACAAAGAGACTACAGCATATGTGCGAAAAAGTCCACGGACGCAACACTACACCCACACAGTAATTAAGTCCATTTTTTATCTAGGTTGTCAGTTTTGACAGGAGTGGGCCGAATCTGTGAGTAGTAATAACTGTGACAGTGGAGTGTGAGCTTTAAGGTACCATCAAAGTGCGTGGGCGTGAGGTGGGGAATATGACTAAACCATATCAAAGTCTCAAGGGAAGTGCATGTTGTGTGACCACGCACTTTTAATTGCCCAGGTCTCCGGGGTGTGGCTGCTAGAGCCAGAAGTGTTCATTTAATATCCTCAATAAACCGGAAGCTGAGCTGGAAGGGAGGGGCCAGGCCACGCCCAAAACAGCACCACCCTGTGCCTCAAGGACCAGCATTCTCAATAAAGTGCCGACTGGCCACCGGATATCCACCGGAAACCCACAATCAATCCCAATCAAAACACAGCTTCCTCAAGACCAAACACAAACACTTCAAGGCCGCTCTGCCACACCTCCCACACAAGCGCTCATCTCATTTCCTGTGCTGGCGGGGTAACAACACGTCATCGCAACCACATCCGCTTCAAACCATGGTCAGCTTCCGTCCAGCCGTACGGTCCCCTTGATCGCACCGGTGCAGAGGAGGTTGGACAAGGTCTCATACATAATTGAGGAATTTTTGGAATTGGGGAATAAAACTTGGCCAGTTAGTCTATGTTCAGAAGAGATGTCTGTGCCCAACCTGTGCCCCGTGAGAAAATCAACCATGGGATACCTTTGAGCTCTTTTACATACATGGAATGTGATAGAATATAATGTTATTATTGCACCCCATCATACAAGTAACACTATTTTGATGATCACAATAGGCCAGGATGCGATGTTCATCATTATGGAGTCACTGACAAAGTATTATCCCACAATTCAAAGATTTTTGTCTTTATGTATTGCACTATGCATGTCCGACCTCCTCTGGCACTGGTGTACAGTGCCTCAAAAACTGACATGGCCTCACCTTTGACCTCCAGCCACGCCCCCAAAGCCTCCTGGCAGGGTTTATAGGTCACCACCGCATCCAGGACACGCCCACCTATCGCCGCGGCCAAGTCGTAGGCCGTGATGTCCAAGCACTGGCCCGTGAAGCCACTGCCTGGAAAACATTAATTGTCCAGAAAACTACATAATACACCTAGGATGCACAGTAGGAGTCATACAAAGCAAGTAAACAACCTAGGATGCACAGCAGAGCCATGCAAAGCAAGCAAACAACCTATACTCCAATTTTGAGAAATTTTCTAAATAACGCACACCACGGGTATTCCCCGTTTTTCACGTAGCGCGAGCGGAAAACATTGCAAACGCATGGCTTCCCTATACAAACATGGGAAAACTTTAAAGTGCCATAACTTTAATTCTAAGATGTGAATCAAAATTCCCCACCATCAAATTTCGTATTCTGACCCATTCTGCATGCCCATGTAAAAATTACATCCCCATGTGTTCCCAGTTCCCCCACGAATTATTTCTTTTTTTTTTTAGTGTAATTTTAAGTCGTGGTTAATGGTTAAGAAAGAATGCTTTGATCTTGCTTTGATGTGGGCAATTACCGGTCTTTTCTTCAGGGGGCCACCTCTGGTCGCTAATTACACGCGCATAATCATCCCTGGCCGATTCTGGACACGCCCCCTTCGACCAAAAGCACTCGTATGGCCTATTCGGCCACGCCCCCTCACGATTCGCTAATTGAATTAGCCAATCCTCACGCTCACGCCCACGCACTTTAATGGTACCTTAAATCTCCACAGTATCTCTTCATCTCAATGCTATCTCAGGAGCATTAAGGACTGTCCACACTGATATTAAAAGCTTGTATATGGCTCGTTTGCGGTAACCGCGCCCTCCACTAATTTTTGCATTATGCCTATGTGGGTTAAAGGTCAATTGCTCTGCTGACTCAGCAGAAATGGCTGTTGCAATGGCAGTGTCTGGAGAGGCGGTCAGAAAAATGGTACTTTTACGTTACCTTGAGAGTGTAGAGAGGTTTACCGTGATGTAAATAGCTGATCTGCCGGATTGCTGCTTCTGAAATAATCCATGCTACTATTTATGAGCGTGTATAGTCCGTACTTACGCTAGTCAAAACCATATTTTTTGTTGTATCTACCTTTGTATGCTAGCTATCCAAAAGCAATCCGATGAATAGTTAGTATAGCTTGTTTAGAAAGTATAGATGCCGTTAAGGCTGGCTCATAATGCATGGAAGTAGACCGCCTCCTCGACGTTACCTCGCTAGAGCACATTCGTTTGGGAAGCCACCAAAGTGTCTATGACGTCATTGAGAGGGCGTGGTCACCATCTTTGTGTAGCGTAAGGCTAGTAGTTTCTATTGGTACTTTTACTTTATCTATATGTCATTCAGAAGTGGAGATATCAACATCTAAAGTTACCCTACATTCCCAGTTCTTAATGCACCTGAGATGTACATAAACCTAGGTCTTGGGTGCAATTTACGTAAATGTCTACTACATGTATGTCCACTATTTTCTGTAAATCCCCAGCGTTATCTAAATTTCCATCACTATTGAATTTTGACACAAACGGCACTCGGAAATCGCTCCATCCTTTTGTTTTCAAGGCATTTGATCAGGTGACTCCTCATTTTTGGTTGGTCATACCTATAATAAAATTATTGTCATCAATGATTGCAGGTTATTTTTATTATGAACATGAAAAAATTGATGTTACTGAAAATTATCTTCGCAGTGGCTATTGATCCGGCAGCCGGACGACCTTTGCCAACGCTATAGATCCGGCAGAAATACTTCGAAATTTTTCAGAAAAAAGGAGCTAGAAAAAAAAGCTAAAGTAAACAGGACAAGCTGGATTCTAACCCCGTACTATCGGCTCCAGAACCCAGACACACCGCTACTGCACCACCACTGCCGCCGCTGCTGGAACCACAATTTTTTTCACAATTGTACACCAAACAACAATAATACTAGTATACTACATCACTAACCCTGCTAACCATACTGTAGCCGAAACCCAACCCTACCTACCTACCCTGCCGAACTAACCCTGCTAACCATACTATAGCCGAAACCCAGCTAGCCCTACCTACCATGGAACGTATAGTCCTATGTATATATATAGCTGGCAGTCCCAGCCCCCTTTGGGGGCTGGGACTGCCGGACCTATAGCATTGGAAAAGGTCGTCCGGCTGCCAGATCAATAGCCACTGCGAATTATCTTACCGATAGCTTGATGGATTATTCCCATGGCACATTTCAGTTACAAAAGCTATAGCATACAGTCCACAGTCAGATGTTCCAGTCTGGTATTGTGTGCACTGTATGTGGACATTAATAGCTTTTTCACTTGGCACCATCAAATTTGCTATCTGCATTTGCGTATCCTGTGAAATTGATTGCTTCCTGCTGTCATAAACCCTGATAAATGATCCGTGAACTCCTACTGCCAGCCAATGATTACCATCCAGGGTTTATTTCAGGATTTTGCTCCGGGGGGGCAAATGTTTAGCGCCCAAATATTAGGGGGGGGGGCAAGTATAAAGAATCAGCACAGTGCGTGCGTAAGCACACCCATCTAGGGGGGTCGGGGGGCATGCTCCCCCAGGAAAATTTTTAATTTTACAACCCGAGATTGCTTCTGGTACCTTCTGAGAGCATATATGATGGTAATGACAACAACCGCTACCATTTTGTTATATTATTCAGCCTACATCTCTCTCTCTCTCTTTTTTCTCTCTAGTAATTTCCAAATTTCTAGCAAAAGCCCCCCCTTGCCCCCCCCTGAAATAAACCCTGCCATCTGTATGCAGGATCTGTATGAATGGTCCATTCAAGCGCTTAGAGATCAAATTCTGGCCATGAACAGGATTCTGAAGGCCAGAAATTGAAGGAAATTGCTTCTTCAGGATCTCATTGACAGTTGATATACATTTATGGGTATCTGTCAGCCACTCTCCTCTCCGTATTGCATCTAATTCAGGCTTCTTAGACTGTTTTAATTCCTCCCTGGTTAGCTGCAATTCACTGCATCTCTTTTTTTGCAAACTCAAGTGATGAGGAGGTACTTGCAGGCTCCAGCACAGGTTGGCTTGCTTCTGCCACTATAATAATGTAACAATCATCTACAATAATACAGTGCACAGACAATCGAACTGATATTATTTACCTGACGATATCTCAAATAGTTTCTGTCCCTCAGTAGGAAATGTCTCCCTCAGTTTTCTGATCCACTGGATTAGCTCATCAACACTTTCACTGAGTAGTCGCAAATACTCATGGCCATACTTCTTCACAACATATACACATATGTGGCAATTGCATCGGAGGTAGAACTTCAGCAGCTCATTCATCCGCAAATAACTGTAGATAGAAGTCTCAGCCCTCTTGAATTCATCGTGCAGCATGTTATTTACGATAATGAAATCTACTGAATCTTTCACTGGCTCCATGTTGCAGTGTGCTCTGTAATTTTGCCACAGAACAACATCAATATCCTTACTGAGGGCATAATCACCATCTTCTTCCAATAGATGGGAAAACTGTACCAGATAATAGGACATTTTATAAAACTATCGTACGTCAAAATCTTTATCTTCACTGGATATGTACTTCTTCGTTCCAGCTCCTGTTCTCCACAATCTCAGCAGATAATCATTGAACAACTGATCTTCTAAAATAGAGAACTCTGTATAAGATAATGTGATGCATTATTATTTAAGAGAAATGAAGTTACTTGAACATGTAATAATGCAATCAGTTTCATACCATCAGAAACTTGAGCACGAACAGATTTTGAACTATTATTGGGTGGCTGACCCTCTGACATGGACTGAATGTACTGAGAAGTAATTGGATGACTACTTTCACCTGCACTAGGCAGATTGGAAGAATTGGTGGATTCAGTGGTCTCTGACACTTTCAGGGCTCGCTCTTTGTATATACCTTTGCATGACAGTACTGTGATGATCATAATAATTATAGCTATGGATGCATGGCTTAAATAGACTGTTTATGAGCCCTGGAACTGATGCACAGAACACTTGTTTGTCCTATCAGTAATTAATTTTATTCTCATAATATTATAGTCAAATACTGTATAGCGGGAAATTTTCGTATGGTACTAATTTTCGTATATTTCGTATGCTCCATCCAGTATACGAAAATAAACAAATTTGAACATGCGAAATTTTTTCTTTCGTGCATGACCCTTGATCTATAGGCCTACCACGGACACATGCAATTGCTAGCGCGAGCGGCGGATACTAAATGCAAAGCTAGCTCACTGCAGTAGAACAATGTCTATTTATCAGTTCTTTGCCTTAAAAGGGAGAGTAGCCTGTTGACATTTGCTTTGAAGTGTACGGTAGGCAAAAAAATTGTATCCAGTCTCTGATCCCAGTCGGTGTGATCTTCATTGACCAACTTACTCAGACTGCGACAAAGGGTCTGATTAAACCTTTCAGTTATCCCGTTTGTCTATGTTGAAACAATCATAAAAATATTATCTTATATAGCTTAGCTGACAGTGTATATATAATAATAATATTATATACCTGGGGGTGATATGCAGAAGTGATACGATGTCGAGTGTTGGTCGTTTGAAAGAGTTCACTGGTAAGTTTGTTCACAAATTCTCTTCCTTGATCACTGATAATAATCGAGGGGCATCCTAACCGACAAAATACCTGCATAAATAGTAGCTAGCTAGCATTAAGTGATTTATTTACTCTTACTTACAGAGTACAAAATATCTGCAACAGATGTTGCTGATTTGTCCTTGAGAGGTTCAGCCTCTGCCCATTTTGAAAAATAGTCAGTTACAGTCACGGTGTACTTACTACCTCTAGGAGTTTCTTTGAGAGGACCAATCAAGTCCATGCCAATCTGGTGCCGCACTTCACCTTGTACAGGAATAGGATGGAGAGTGGCAGACGTCTTTTTCACCTTGTGGTTTTGACACTGACAAGCATCACATGATTGTATCTAATAGCAATTATTATTGAATTACACTAGCCTTGCATGATCATGAATTGTGCATGTATCAAGAGTGTATACTCTTGATAGAGCATATTACATATGCACAAATTTGTTTGTACATGTCTGGCCAATATATAGTGACGTTCTAAGAGTTGGGATATTATAGTCTTGTCTCTACGGAGGTGAGCTGTGTCATGCACTGTCCTGAATAACCGTTGCTGTTCTTCTTCATTCTGCACAACTAGCCGGGGGGGGGGGGGGTCTTCTTGACCTTGCCAGTAGATGCCCGCCCTCCATTGTGAAGAATTTCGCCCGTTTGCGAATACTGCATTTTGTTGCCTTAATATCAGCACCAGCAGGGTACGTACCCATAATAATATATAGTTTGCTATATCAAGCAAGGAGTATCTCGCATCACTGTCGTTATCGTCGGACTTCTGCTGACCGAACCAGTATTGGAGCTCTCTGGGTACGGGTCACCTTGAATTTCCCGCGCGCACGTAATTTAGCATAAAGCCCGCCAAACCTCGGGCATGCGCATTGGCGGGGGTCCCATTTCCCGGGGGCGGGGTCAAATCGCTCGGGAGTCTCGTCCCCAGACCCCACCCCCAAAAAGGGATTGGGATGTACGAGACTAGTGAAACGGGGACGCCGTGGGGAATCTCGTTATGTACACTTACTCATTGGTATTTAATCACAGGGGTTCCCCCAATCCGCCAAGGAGTAGTCTCGTCCCCAGACCCCTACCCCAAAAGGAGGAAAGGGTCTGGTACACATCGAGCGCTTTTTGGGGCGCACAGGATGCAGCAGGTCATGTGATCGTCATGACAACGCATCGTATAGGCATGGCAACGCATCAGCGGCTCTCACGTGCAGCAATAGGCGGCTAGCGCGCGGGGTCACACGATAATCACATGCAAGCCACATGGCGTGAATCTGATTGGTGCGACAGAATTCAGACATGCCAAGTCAGCAAGACCCAAAAAGCGCTCGATGTGTACCAGACCCTTTCCTCCTTTTGGGGGTGGGGTCTGGGGACGAGACTAGCCAAGGAGCATCAAGTTTAACCCCTTTCGTATGAAATTCCACGCCCTTGCGCTTGCGCTCACACACACTCTTCAAACATTCAATAGCTTGCTATACATCTGTCCCTACAAAACTCATAATAATATTAATATTATGTCCCGATAAAATTCATAAGGATGTTTATCGTTACAGGTCAGTAGCTACTGCACGACAAGCTAGGCCTTGCAAAGTTGCCTTAGCTGAGAGCTCTCATGGCTCTTGAGTCCCGATCCAACCGTGAGGATAGGTTGTGCCTCAGTCCACCTACATGTACTAGTACTCAAATAGCTACATGTAGCTAGCCACTCTGTTGCCACCCTGGTTCTTCAGAAGTTCTCATGTTTCACTCTCAAGGACGTCCTGTGGACACCATGCTTTGAGTCCTGGTGGTATTAAATAACTGTCTTTATATCAGAGCTGTCTCCAAGGTAAGGTTACTATAATTTTGTTTAGGAGGTTTTGTATCTTACTTCAATAACTGTGGCCATGTTGTCTCAGCTGGCCACACTAAGATATAAAATCTAGTCTCCCCGGCGGCTTTCAAATATTTGAGGAGTCTAGCAGACTCTGTAGCGAAAAGCTTCAATAATAATAATATTTGGCACCCTGGCCCAGGCAGAACTAGATCTATATTGAGCAGCTGAATCACCTTTCAGTTTTATCTATGGTTTCGATAAACCCAGAAGTTGGGGGTGGACGAAATACAAACACAGCATAATTTGCCTAACTCCACCACCTAATGCATTTCATATCCAGTCGAAATTTCTTGAAGATTTGAAGCTCCAGAGATGGCAAAACACACCCAGTCGTCTCCGTCTATCCTAGAGACTATAAATTTATTAACTATAGCTACGCATATACACTGGCGTAAGAACCAGGGGGGCTGGGTGGGGGGGGGGGGGGGGGCAATTGCCCCCCCAGTCATAAGATTGGGGGGCAGAGCCCCTCTGATTTTTAGACTGCTGTACAAGCCAGGGGGTGGGGCTCACCCTCTGAGGTTTGCACTTTTCTTTTTCATCTGTTGCCACAATCAGGGTTGAGTTATTCATGTTTCGTGTATCTTAGCCCCACGGTGTGTAGATATCAATAATTGTCACATGTGAACACAGATCAGTAGTGACTACTGATCTGTGTTCACGTGACAAGCTAAGAGTCCAGAATGTCCTCGAAAATGCACTAGACAGTCAAGCCAGCGGTCCAAAACACGTACAAACGTTGCAGATCCAGGAAGTGCATCCGGTGGCACATTCCAGTGCATGCAATTTTTGCCGTTTTTTATCTATTTTTCTTACCTGTTCTATCTAGGCCATCTTTCACTTCTAGGACTCCAAACAAAGACCAGAAGACAGAGCAACTCTTCTACGTTCAGCTCGTTCAAGTCCCATTACCCGGAGACATTCATGAGCTCCGCGGCGATCGCTTTTGTGCATGCTGTTTGCAAGCGCTCACAAAAGTGTCTCGCGCAAAAAGTGGTACGTTTTGGTTCCCTTGGATGGATTCCCATGATTCAAGTACCATTCAATAGCTCCTGTGTTGCTCTACAATATGAGACTGGAACGAAGTTTTTCCATCGAGCGGTTCCAGAGTTACACGCTGTTAAAAACAGTATAAAAATTGATATTTCACAATACAAATATTGAATGAATACGTACAAACTAATGATAACACAGTACTATCTAGGTACTACAAAGATTTCTAGCTAAATGTCTTCTTAAAGGTTTGCTGAAGGTTGTTAAAGATTTCACAACCAGTTTCCTATGCCATCTGGCATCATAAAAGCTATGGTTGACAGAGAAAGTATTTGATCAGCTGCAGAGACGGTACAAGTGAGGACCTCCTCAGTAAATGGAGTAGGCTCTCAGCACCTCAGAAGTCAGCTTCATTACAAAGCTACAGCCTGAGGCCTAGGCAGCCCCTTCTCTAGGCTGTGGAACTCCATTTCTGCCCCCTCTCACCATCCTATTCCGACATCAATAGCTGATTAGGCCACTGTAACTTGATTCCTTGTTTCCCGTCACCCGCCCGCATGCTTATTTTGTAGCCGCCTCAAAATTCATTATGCATTGCTACAGCAAGCCAGCTAGTCATGCTCCTTGTAAACCATAGGAAGTGGGTAAGGTTTAGTGGTTACATAATGATATTCATACATAATGAATAATGAATAATGACCGCCCGCCCGCATGCTCTCCAGGCATAGGAGAGGACGGGAAACAAGCATTTAAGTTACAGTGGCCTTATCACCTGTACGTACATGGGGTGGGTTGAGAGAGAGAGAGAGCTCTTAAGAGAAATGTGCTAGTTGCCACCCCTTGGAACTCGTACTTTTCGGCTCTACTGTAAGCCGACTGTCATAATGGCGTAGGCACAAGGCACAACAGTGAGACTCTTCTGTGTTGCTTGTTCTTTAGCTGGTAAGGCTCGCCCTCATCCCTGGGCTTTATTATTTGCCTGGTAAGTATACATAGTTCAATAGCTAGCTAGCTACTTGGCCTCACACCCACTTGACACCAACCTTCAGTCCTTGAAATTGTGAGCACAGAAAGATACTACTATCCATCTGGATGACGACGCCTCCTCCCTAGAAACTTGGAGCTTCATAATGAGCGCTACTAAGCCTATAGCTCCTTATTGGATGGTCAGGTCAGACACTCGATAAAACCTTGAGAAGATATGGAAAATGCCACGCGGTTGTACTGAAATTTTCTGATTTTTTTATGCCGTGTAACTCTGGAACCGCTCGATGGAAAAACTTCGTTCCAGTCTCATATTGTAGAGCAACACAAGAGCTATTGAATGGTACTTGAATCATGGGAATCCATCCAAGGGAACCAAAACGTACCACTTTTTGCGCGAGACACTTTTGTGAGCGCTTGCAAACAGCATGCACAAAAGCGATCGCCGCGGAGCTCATGAATGTCTCCGGGTTGTGGGACTTGAACGAGCTGAAAGTAGAAGAGTTGCTCTATCTTCTGGTCTTTGTTTGGAGTCCTATAAGGGAAAGATGGCCTAGATAGGACAGGTAAGAAAAATAGATAAAAAACGGCAAAAATTGCATGCACTGGAATGTGCCACCGGATGTACTTCCTGGATCTGCAACAATTGGACCGCTGGCTTAACGGCTGTAGAAAAGCTCTCAGGTCTAAAACTCCAAAATTTTCCTGGGGGAGCATGCCCCCAGACCCCCCTAGCTTTCGCGTGCTACGCGCGCGTAAAGCGAGTCTTCACCTGCTTACTTTCAGCCCCCCCTGCTCAAAAACAGCTTCCTACGCCACTGATATATAAAATTTCTATTGAACATAGACTAGCTATCAGTGCAAGGGCGTAGAATTCCATACGAAATTGATGCTCCTCGGCAGGTTGGGGGAAACCCTGTGAATATATACCAATGAGTAAGGTACATAACGAGATTCCGCCGTGGTGCCCATAGACAAGGTACGTGTACGTATATGGACAGACTGTTTATTTCAGTGTGTTGGTGCAATGGCTTTGCACTTGCCACCCTTGCCACCATTTCGGGATGCACTGTTCTTGGACTTTGTGTGACTAGCGTAGAGCAGAGAGACTTCGCACAGAGTGCGCGTACACGTTTTCCAATCCCGTTTACGTAGTCTATGGGTTTGAGCGCCTCGCAAGCCCGACCGCTCCCACCACAGCGTTTAGATAAACACGCGGAGGGAGACTGCCGGATCCGCTCGCACAGATCTCGGCAGCTATTCGATCGCAGGGAAGAATCGGAATATACAGCCCGCGCGTTCATCCTGAAAAAACGGCGAGCTGCGAGGTGGACCCGCCCCGAGTTCCTTTGGGACTGGTTCGACCCGCGCGTACACGGGGATAGATGCGGATTTGGTGTGACCTTTGAACCTCGCAAGGTGCGTCTGGGGGCGCCAGACGGGATGTGACGATGATTCTACTCCAGAAATGAGATATAGGCGAACATAAATGTGCGCAATGATGTGGTCTAGCCGTCTATCCTGCTTGCAGCTAGATTTCTTGTTGAACGCAGGCGCTACGGTATATATGTGACCGGATCTGAGAAAACTCAGCATATTTGTCAAACACGCATATGGCGCAATGCGCGTTTTTAGTATCAACAGTCAAATATCAAAGTCCAGTTTTTGTCGTATTTATGTCAAAGAACCCTTCTCTACTAACTGTTGCCACCGCCTACGGAGGGTAAATGTAAGATACCGAAGCGATTCATCTTGACCTACCTAGTCAGGACGGCCGCCGTACACGGAGCCTGTTGCTATGGGCGCTAATTAGAATTCTCAACCTAGATACAGCTAGATTCATCTAACTACTGTACGTTCGCTCACCTTTTTAGCTTCTTGGGCATCTTGGAACAATCGCCGACCGTTGTTAACATCGAAATCCAACCTTTGCTTGATCTTTATGGATTGATGAATATGGCGGGTTTTCTCAGATCCGGCCACATTTACATCACAGCTGAGCGTACAATTACTAAGTTGGTGTGCAAGCTCACTGGTGCCGTACGTGCACTTTGCCCCACGCGCACAGACTGGGATCCGCACGCGATTCGCTTCGTTGCCATGCAGTCGACCCACCCCCCCCCCCCCCCCCCCTTTGTACATATCTCAAGATTTCGGCTGGATGACGTCATCAAGCCATAACTCGAGCTGGAAATGGATTTGTTGGAGAACTATATTATGTGACATCATCTCGCACTAAACGCAATTTTTTTGCCATCTTTCAAACGGGTCACCAATTCAAGGCCTCAAGAGCCCTAGGCTTCTGGCTTGGTTTATTAGCAGTTTGGACCTTTTACTTCACAGATTCAACGTTAGAAGCCTGAGCAAGGCCGAGGGGTCCGCAACGACCTGATTTCTAATTTTATGTACGAGATTTCGAAATCACCTGATTTCAGGAATGGATTTCCAGATTTCTGGTATGACTTCCTATATTTCCTGATTTCCAATTGATTTCTACATAATTTCTTTCTGAGAGCTGATTTCTAAGGTGATTTCTTGATTTCTATTGTGATTTCTTGATTTCAAATTGATTTCTCTCTGATTTCATGCATTTCCTTCAGATTTCTGTTTGATTTCTACATTGTTCACTAGTATCATGTAATAGTGATAATCATGTTTATCACCATAGCATTTTAAAATCATTACTACAAATACCTATACTATACAGCATTAAAAGTCAATGCTATTTCGCAATTCAGTTTGAACAGCTAGAGCGAGAGCTCGAGTATGGCAGCATAGACCACACCCCTTAAAGTGAGGGGGAGTGGCAAAATCAATTAAAAGTGGGTGGACCAAGGGGCGTGTCTACATTATACGTCGGATTTCTGGTCGACTTCTAGTGATTTCTTGATTGATTTCATGTGATTTCTATTGATTTCTCTTGATTTCCAGTGATTTCACTTGATTTCTGGGGAAGGTGTACGAGATTTCTTTCGTTGCGGACCCCTCGAGCAAGCCTCCTTTCCCGAGCGGTGAGCCGCCAAAGAGGGGCATAAAACGGCATTTTCGAACGCAATCAACGTGCGCGCTCGCCCCGCCCATGCCGGAAGTGGGCGGATCCGCGATTGCAGCGAGTGTAGTAGGATGATTGAGGAATATTCACCAGGTTTGAAGTTCAAAGCTGCTATGGTTCCAGGGATATAAAATGAAAATCCAGGAATAGAGCGAAATGGTCCATTTTCTCAGATTCTGTCACATATAGTGCACTGTTATTAAACATTTCCGGATACACGTCCGGTCGTAACGATGATTGTATAATTTTCGCGAGCGTAATAATGTAGCGTTTCTAGTACCCTGCCGTAAACCCTGTGACGCATGCGCGGAGGGTTAACGATTGAGGTATGATTCAATAGCGTCAATGAGGTCTGGACTGAGAGCTAACTTGTTCCTGTCTGTTATTTGCTGCGTATCAATTGCATTGGGTCTGATATGCTGGATCAATTCTTCACAGTGCCAGCAGGACCACAGTGTAACTGGCGACCACCTTCATGAAGCTCTACCAAAGCATTCTGAAGGTGCATGTATGAAATTTATCTATAATATAATAATACTAGTGGTGATGAAATCATCTGTGCGGGGCGAGCCTTCTCGACAGTCATAAGATTTCTTTGAGGCGTGGAGCTGGTACCCCAAACTACAACAATATGTCTCTGTCAGTCAGTAGCCTCATACCCAGTTGCAGGAGTAGCCTTGGCAATAGCATAAGCCTGAGAATCTACCAAGGTCCATGGGAGCGAAGTATCATTAAGAGTATAATAATATTATAAAGAGGTAGAGGGAGTGTATTGAATTGTGTTCATACTGCGTGTAGCAGCTGTTCGTATGGTTCATGACTGCATGCTAGTAGTCCTATGATGTTGGATCACCCAAGTTATAGTACAGTGTACTACATGCAGTCAATTACCATCGTGGTATCGCAAGCCACGAGATTAGACCTGTAGCCAGCTAGTTATGTCCAGCACTCACCTTTCCAGTTTCATACATTACCTTTCTCAGTGTGCAGTTGTCTTTCAGACAAGGAGGGGTGACAATAGCTACATGCTGTCATTACTGAGCACAATCTATTGTCGCTATAAAGATCAAGAAAGGAGGAAAAAATTTAATGTATAGTTTAATATTAGACAATTGTGTTCCATACTCCCAGTATGTTGGGAGCCTTGGCCCCTATGAGGCTAGAGGGCTGGGGACGAGACTAGACTTAGACTACATGGCCTTGTTGCTGTAGAAACTTTTCTTGTGTACTGATGCCTTACCTTTGCTTGTTTTCTAGCTGTCTACTCGAGCTGGATAGGAGCACTTGAGCTGCATCTTTTGGTGAGCTACATGTACATTTAGAGTTTAGCGCGGCCAACGTTGACGATCTTTACCGCAATGATTGTGTGCATGCGCTATGAGCTAATGAACACGTGGACGATTGATGTATTGCTACACACATACAACACAACTGTACATGCATACATACATGCATGCATACATACATAACTACAGCGATTTTCTCGTAGTACTGATTAGTGTGGGGCTCGCTCAGGCTCGCCCCAAATTACATTTGTGCATGGCAGATATTATCTGGAAGCATAATTATATGTACCTTGAGGTGACTGTCATTTGCAGACACTAATGTTTGATATAATATCATGCATGCATGTATACACGTACATGTCGGATTGGTCATTTAGATCCTACTTGTAGCAAATAATACTGTGATGATTGGTTAAACTGAAGCACATGTAGATCTACATAATATGTATATTATCCTTCATAGAAGCTTTGTAGTTCTGAATCCCATAGAAACCTCTTTCACAGTGTCTAGCTATTATGTACATGTGGTACTGGGTTTTTAATTATATAATTATGAACACTAGCTTGACCACATCCCCAGTAGCTAGCCCGCTAATATTACATAAGGTAAAAGATTGTCAATAATACTATAGCAGTCTACATGTAATAATATTGTAACACCTTGCATGGTCCAATCAGGTTTCAGTATTTGTTACAACTACAGTGCACGTAGGGGGCAAGTATAAAACCTGGTCTCTGG
This sequence comes from Cliona cf. orientalis, assembly GCA_963930775.1. NCBI lineage: Eukaryota > Metazoa > Porifera > Demospongiae > Clionaida > Clionaidae > Cliona > Cliona cf. orientalis. The sequence goes on along the minus strand of OZ005694.1, from coordinate 3,424,612 downwards.
ACTATGGACTGGACTGTGGACTGAGATTTGGACTGATGCTCAGTTCAATGATGACCATTTCCAACAATTAACTGCCAGAGACTTTGCAGAGACTAAGCATGTCATGCATGCATGTAGAGGTAGAGCTGATTATTTCCCTCGGAAAATTGGTGAGGGGTGCATCTCCTCAGGACGTTGGGCATCAAATTGATACTCGAATGCAGAGAAAGGCCAAAAATATCGCTTTCCCAGTCCGCACGCGGGGCTGGGGACGAGACTAGGCCAAAGACTTAATGACCATAGCTCTACAACTGAGGGATTAGGCCAAAGTAGCCACGAATGCAGGCTGATTTTCGAGGAGACGAGTTTGAGGCTAAGACTACGCTAGATACTTCCTACATGCAGATCTTTGTTCTATAAATCTACTCTGCCTTATCCCGAGTCTCCACATATTAAACTTGAGCGTGAGGGTATGGTGCTATCAGTCTTATTGTCCCCTTAGCCATCTTGGTGATATTGAAGTCCATTCCTGTTAGGAGATGCTATCTCAGGCTCACTGATTTTCCAAGGGAAATGTTCACCCGAGTCTACTTTTACATGCTTACAAGTAGCCTCCAGGCCAGCTCCTTGTGACTTTAATAGCCTCGTACCCTGGGTACGTACATGTACAAGGCTAGGCTAACTTGTGACTAGCTTGCAGTTGTAGTACCTTCTATCCTTCTATCCGCAGTCTCTTGGAAATGGTCGTCATTGAACTGAGCATCAGTCCAAAATCGAGTCCAAATCTCAGTCCACAGTCCAGTCCAGAGTCCAGAGTCCAGGTTTACACTTACCCACATGTACATGTAGGATATTGTCACAAATGCAGCTGTATGCATGTGTATATTATGCATGTACATGCAAAGTGTACGTGTTTTAATTATGTATAGTACCAGGATCGAGTTTACCATAGCAGGTGCTAGGGGTATTCCATGCTATGAACCGGGAAGCATTTGTTCACTTATCAAAGACTTGGTGCATGTGGATACAAATATCTCATCAGTGCCATCATGGCTGCACTGTGACAATCATTTAAGAGCTAGCACGATACTTGGGTCTAGTCAAGGTTATATATTATTCCTCACTATAACAGCTACCTACAAGACATGGTTAGATGTCAGTGACAAGGAAGTACTACTGTCGGAGCATCCTGATATAAATCTACGAGGAAAGGTGAAATCAGTGTTATCTTGTGTGATAGCACGTTCTCTATACATAATATATGTGCATACTATTTTATATCTGCAGTTCCAGCAACAGCGTATGGACACCTTTTGTGGGCAACTTTCAGTGGCAAGAGAAAAGAAGTATCCTGAAGGCAGGGATCTTGATGATTTTCACCGACATCTAATATTTAATGATGGACACAGTGTTATTTACTGTTTTATTCCCAAGGTTTGCTAACTACAGTATATACATACATGTACAATTAATATGCATGTACATGTACATGTATGTGCACACTCATGTACTACTGTACACGTGCTATCGGGCAAGGTGTGCCAGTGGGGCTTTCGTTCTGGCCCCTGGGATTGACTTGCTCCCCTCCCTCCTTAGTCTATAGTGAATAGCCTTAAACAGCACTTTCCACCTTTGTTTTGTACTGTAACAGCAATTAATGGCTCTGCTTTGGGTGTCCACTGAACTGCAATTAATTGGGCAATGCCCAAAGTTCTTTGCACATTTCTTTGAATATGCGTGCATGTGTGCATGCTATGAGTGTTGTACACACGTGGTCAACCGATCATGTGTTGCTGCACAGATCCCAGAGTAAAGTCCATGTGCGCGACATTTAAATTCAAACCAAGCAGAGCAGCTCTAGCTATGTTATGGAAAGCACTTTGGCTGAACCTGGATGCAAAGATAGCCAGGAATAGAAGCTATGCAATGAATGTTGTGGTTGACGGCTCTACTGTGTGTAGAGAGCTTTATAAACATGGATGCACACGAAAGAAGATTGTCCATGCAACAATGTATATGGAATATTGAGCTCAATTCATAGTTGAAGTGTTCAATTACAAGAAGATGTTTGTGTTCGTTGATGAAACAGGTTTTGATAATAGCTGGAGATAGATCACACATGGTAGTTTGGGTAGGGGTAAGGGGGCTATGGGACCTTCTCATTTCATGCCAAGAATCTGCACAGTCAGCACGTTTTTCAATATTCATATATTCAAAAATTTATTATTAGAATTTATACCATACAATTATATTATAGTTGTGCTGTATCTCAGTTTTGACTAAAGAAGGTCTGCGGACCAAAACGTCTCAATTAATGTGTGCATGAAAATAAATACCGTGTATATATAGCGCTCCAAATTTTTGTGGTTTAAAATTTTTGTGAAATTGCTGAAAATTCCATGAATAAAAATTTCGAGATCGTCACATTTTTTCGTGAATACCATCACACTGCAGCCCCCATGCGACAATTCATGTTGTCGTCCCGCCCACAATTGCATACTAGACAAGCTAGACTTGTTGCACTCGTGCTGCGATCGTGATGTGCATGTGTACGCGCACAGAATGTAGCCCACCCACAATAATTAATGCTAAATTTTCATGAGTAAAATTTTTGTGATCAGAAGTCAAATCACGAAATTCACGAAAATATTGTGCCACAAAAATTTGGAGCTACATGTATACGGTACTATGAGAAAGTTCAATAATTTTAAGTCAAGTGACTAAATCTTTTGAATGTACTTATTAAAACAAGTTTCAAGCAATTTTTCAAGCTAAACTTGATGAAAACCAGAGGCCAAACCCATACAAAGACATATGTATGTAAAAGCTCTCCAGAAGCTGAGACTTAGTGAAATTTTTAAGCATCAATCACAGGGAGCAAATGTGTAATTAATTATAGCCTTCCGGCACATGCATATCGAGCCAAGCAAGAGGCGAGGTCTGTTCTTTGTCATACCTGTCAGTAGTCCGGTAGCAACGTTCGAGTAGAGCAAGAACATCACCGTTGCACACTTAGTTGGAGCTGCTTGCTATGAGGGGTGTGGCCTCTGCAACCGATACTGTTTGTGCATGAACTACATGTATATCTCTGAGCATGTACTGTTAATAGATGATCATGCATGCTAGCCACATTATCCCATGATTGTGACATTAAACATACATGATATAGAGAGAGATTCTTTCAGAGTAGCTAGAAGATCATAGTGATGCATCTTCTCAGATTGCTAAAGCCTCTTTTCAAGGAAACTGGAAGTATATGAAGTTGGGAGGGGACGTGCTCAAACTGCACCACTGATTGACGGGTTCTGTGGTGACAATGATATTTCCATTACCTTAATTTGCACAAGGCTATAGGCGCTCACGATAATTCCCGTATCGTATACGTAGCTTCACTCTCACATACTGCTAACTTGTGTTTTCAATGAAACATTTCTCACCTGTGTATGCCAGGTCAACAGTCAATGACTCAATGACTCAAGATCAGCTGAGCCGCGACATGTACGCACATGTACATGCATGTTCATGCATGTTCCCGGATCCCCGCGAGATAGTAAAGGTGCGGGCGCAGCAATGCATGGCTGGCTGCGCTGCAGCATACACACGCATGTTCGAAGAAATGTGCAAACAACAATACATGCCTTAATTCCTTCTACTGCCTATTGACAGAGCTTTAATTTAACTGACAATCAGTGGCATGTTCAGGGAGGTGCTCAGGGTGCTTGAGCAATTAACCCCCTAAGGCTCGGAATTAGTGCTAATATGCCTAAGCGTACATCATATAAATTTATAACTAGATACGCTAAAGTTTCAAAATTAATTGCTGTACATGTACTCCAATTTTTTATGGACAGTGCTAAATATATTAATGTGAAAGAGAATTAGAATGTAAGGGGCAATTGACCGAAGAGTCAGAAATAGTATATAGCAGAAGAAAAGCCAGCTTCATTTGGCAATGAACATCCTACCAGCATTACTCCTCATTAGTCAGTAATTTTATAATTCACTCCCTACTGCAGTATACCTATAGTCGTGGCATCAAATCCAGATGATTTTTGCTACTCAAAATATAGTATTTTAATGTTCTTTGTCATACCCAGTGTATACCCTTGGTCATGCTCAACCTGTACACATGCTCTTGGTACAGTGCATTTACATGTATAATGATTTGTTGGTTCCTGCTTTGTTAATTGGACGGATATCGGTACACTAGCCATTGATAATCATAGTGTCTTCCCTTTATTATTAAAATTGTGCAGGTTGGATGTACGAATTTGAAGCGATTAATGCTGTATATGGGCAACCATCTTCCAATTGAAACTATTGAGTGGCCTTGGGTTGAAGATAGCATTTACCTTGAACCAGCTCTTCAGCATGCTTCATTTCTTAACAAGACTCTCTCTGCAAAAGAGAAGCTACAAAGAATGAAAGACTACTACAAGTTTGTCATTGTTAGAAATCCATTTGAGAGACTGGTGTCAGGCTATCGAAACAAGATTGAGAAGCCAGTCAGGTATAATAATAATATTATAGGACATACTAAGTATTATTGGTTGTCCAAATGAGAAGGATTGCAGCATTTGGCAATATTATTATTAGATACCTTGGCCAAAATATTTGCAGAGTACATGTATATTAAATTTTGTTGACTAGCTGCAGTTATGTTAATTAAGGGTGGATATTGCTGATTTCCATGGGGACTAGTAAAACTGGAAGGATCAGTGTATACCAGCTTACAATGGTATAATCAAGAATTCAGCAATCTGCTATACTGTATAATATGTGCATGTAGTGTCTGCTGCGTTTTTGTTGGTGCGTGTAGTGCTGCTACCCAAGTATGTAATCAGCGTGCACACGTGTGACATTGTGTGTGTTCAAGGATAAGGTCTGCATGTTGTTATGCTGTTACTAGTATATTAATACATGTATGTATTATTGTATTGTTGCAGCAGGTGGTATTTGCATGGTCTTGGGTGTGTGCTTTTGCAGTGGTATGTGATGTCCATTAGCCAGTTGGTCAAGTATGGAGTGCACCATTCCTGAGTGGGCAAAACTAGCTGTGTGTATCTGTGGCTTTGCCATTTATTTGTTTTGAATAATGCCTGATAGTGAAGATGAATCAAAATCTCTAGAAGTTTAGGGATGAGTATTTTTAATTTTTATTCCTGTTTTAGATATGATCGACAACGTAATTTCCCGGAGAGTATTAAGCTAGAGATTTTGGGTAAATATCGTAAAGCTGAACTTAAATATTGGCAGCTCACTTACCAGAAGAAACCGTTCAACATCAGTGTCACCTTTCAAGAGTTTATTCGCTTCTTAGTGGAAAGTAATAGTGATGAACTAAATGAGCATTTTCAACGTATGCTATACATATGCCACCCTTGCCTGGTAAGGTACAACTTCTATGGAAACTTCCGAAACATTTCACATGATGTGAAGGCGCTTATCACAAAATTAAAAACCAACCCCAAGTTTTACAGGGATGAAAGCTTGCACGGCAGTGAGGATCAGACAAGTACACTGATGGCTGATTATTACAGACAACTGTCACACAGGGATAAAATTCAACTGCTCAGTGCATGGTATGATGAGATTTTGTTCTACTATACTCTTTATCCATCTGAAAGAGATGATCATAAAAGCCTGCTAGATATTGATATTCCTATTCTGTAGATAATAATTGTACTTCATCACCATTCATCTTCTTTTGTATGTGCTCAATTATCATTAAATATTTATTATATAATATCCTACATGAATAAAATAGAGGACATACTGGTAATGCTGGCTATACTGGGTAGTTATGAATAATAATAATTATTATGGATTGTAATAAAAAGGAGTTAGAAAGCCATGCATGAAATATTATCACATATTATTATTCTTTTCACACCTGGTCCATTACAAAGTAATAATCAGTTCAGTTTGTAGTGAAATAATCCGTTTGCACTTTTGCAAGCACATCTGAGCAATTTACACTTCCCTGCAGACAAAATTATATGTGTATGCGTGCGTGTATTATGACCACTTACCATGCTATAGGAGAGTTGTTCTGCTGTTTTCCCAGTATTATCCTTAATAGTTATGTCAATTCCTTTTGATATTAATAGCTTCACTATGTGACTATTATTCATAGTCACTGCTATATGCAGAGCTGTACGCCCATCTTTGTCACGTAGGTTGAAGTCACAGCTATAGATTGTAATAATAACATTCATGCATGATACATCCAAGTGCGTATGTAGCTTGAACTGACTTTCTACAAGAGGCTAACAGTGAGACCATGTCCGTGTTGTTCAGACTACTTGCCAAGTGAAGGGCACTGTATCCATTCAGCTTGTCAACCAAGTTGATATCATTTGGCTGGATATAAGGTGAATATTGAGTCAAATTCAGGGTCAGACTCTGATACTTAATGGTAATTCAGTTTAGAGTTTGGCTGGTCAACTTGATGTTTGGATTCAGTACGGTGGATTTAATGGTCCTTTAAATGCTAGCCTCATCCTGGGGATGATTGATGCTATAATTATTTGCTTCATTGTCCATTAAGCTCATCATGAGACATTCATAACAGCTGCTACGGTAGCTGCGAGTGCACCACTAGTAATAAAAGGTTTACAGCCACATTATGATGTTGTATGAGTTCAACCATGCATAATTATAGTGAAAATATTTGGCATTAACTACTCTAGTGAATAGTACATTGACACTAGCTGCTACTGGTAAAAGAGATTCAACGTTCATGTAGCACACTAACTACATAATCTGTATGTGCCAGTTTGATTTGTTGCACACGAGTAGAAGTTCGAGTTGCAGTACAAGTCATAATATTTAATCGGACACCATGCAGGTACCATTTTGTTCATATGCCTCCCATGATGCGGCATGATGCACTTACCACAGCCTCAATGATGGTGCGTGTACATTCAGTGGCATTTTGAGTCACAGCATAGTGTAGAGCTGTTCTACCATTGTCATCGCTTGAACCGATTTCAGCCTAATTATGGAGGTTGTTCAGAAGAACAATGCTATCAACTAAGTGATTACTGGTTCATGATTGTAACCTTATAAGCTAGCAGCAACTTCACGTTGACTGGTATATTAGACTTGACTGCTATGTGAAGAGGGGTCAGATAGTGATGGTCCCTCTCATTTATTCCATGATGTTCTTTAGCATACTTGCACAGATATTCCATACACCTACATGTACAGGAAAAGTTGGTATCAGTTATTGGATGCTGAACACTATATTTCAGCTACTATTCTATGTGGAAACCCATAGCAGTATTAATTACTGGAATAAGAATACATACATGTATAACAATATTATAATTAATAGTGATCACGTATACTCAAGTAAATAATTGTAGTGAGCATAGTATAGATACTTACTTCATATTTTGACTTTTAGCTGCTAAATGGAAGGCAGTTTGTCCTTGCTGGTTTGTAAAGTGAGTTTGAGCCCCGTGCCTGTTGAATGTGTATGTGTATCATGATATGATAAGTGAAATTCTGGACCATACTTACTTCAGCAGTAATTTTATGACATCATCATACTCCAGAGCAGTGGCTATTAACAGAGGGGTCAGGCCGTCTTGGTTAGCTGCATTGACATTGACTCCCAGTCGTAGCAGCTGGAGGCAGCTCTGATGTGTATACCATGGCATGATACATGTGAGCAAAGACAATTGCTGGGGTATCAGTACCTTTGGCTGCCGTCCATACACAGCATACATTAAAGGTGTGTGTCCAGCAGTATCTAGGCAGTCAGGACTTAATTCTCGGACCAAGATTCTTGTTTGCTGTCTGTCACCTGTCAAGGAAACAATTTTATTTAACTACTGTGAAAAATATGTTGCCATTGTTGCGAACCGTATAGTGCCACTACATGTAACTCTGTAGGCTGGAAATCATTTAGTCCAAATTGTTCAAGCAGATCACCCTGCAAATGAAGTGAGGCTATCGACTGATTGAGAGATAAGGATGATGGCGTATTCAACCTGCATCAAAAGCATAGCATAGTTAGTACAGGAGCTTTTTTTTCTAATAATTATTATGATAGCTATTTTACCGAGATGAATAACTTGCTAAACTTGAAATTGAACCTCTGTGTCTATCGAAATGGCTTGAATGAGAATTACCAGCATCGTAATGGGCAAGTGGAACAGATGCAACTGAGTGATGTCTGATTAGTAAGACAGTGACAGTACTATGCCACCAAGATTACAGATCATACACAATTGAATTCAACCTTGGAATGTGTGATGGATGTGCAGTACTAGCAGGGGTTGCTTCACAAAACTGGTAGTAGACGGAATCCGAAATGATAAAAGTTTGCTTCCCTTTGGCACGATAATATAATAATGTACAGTGTCATAATAATAATATAACTGTTTTATCTCTACAAAAGTCCCATAGACTAACTGCAATTATTTTTGATTGCCTATACTAATTTTATATAGTCCTTGTGCACTAACCTTGAATTTCAATGAACACACTTAAATCCATCAATCTTTGACCAACATCCTGCAATAATAATAGTATTAGGTATCCATTCTTTTAGAATGTACACCAACAGCTCGACATCATCACCAACAATCACTAGTTATTATTAGGATGCTGAAAGTGTCTAATTTGCATTGATACTGTTACCTGACTGACACACTAACCTGTGCTACTTGCATTGATGTTACTCCAATCATGTTCTTCATGAACCACTTCACGCATTCAGCACCAGTAAAGATGCGTGCTCCAGAGCTTACTACCTGTTGTATATATTGCATATAGACAGTGGATCCAACATAAAATTATTGAACCATATACCTGACATGGGATTCCAGATATAGGATGAGAAAGGGCATGAATGTAGCCTTGTAAAGCATCAGATGTTTCCTGAAGTTAAGTGAATACAGTGGTAGTGATGATTATTTTGGTGTTTTATCCGATATCCTATTCCAGGAATCTTGATTTGTCAAGAACCAGACCAGCATGCAAATCGATTAGTGGAAAACCACATTCAATTTGATTTTGCTGTACCCAATTGCAAAATTTAATTAGAAACACAATGTCATCAGTGTGGTCACCACCAATCTTTCAAAATGGCAGTGGCAAAGAAGGTGAGGTAATTGTTTTGCTTCTCGTAATAATTATTCCATAATTTATTGGCCTTCAGGTCATCTCTGACTTTGACTTACACTTTGTATTTGGCTGTCTCTGTGTTGCCTCTATAATAATTGCCAAATCTTCACTCTAATTCATAGCATACATATTATATTAGAATGTTTACTTACATAGTTGTACGATGCAGGTGGCTGTGCCCATTCCAGGCTTGACCTGTATTTAATTTTAATATTGCAATCATACACAAAACTGCAGAAAGTGCTTGACAGGAAGTTACTCACTCTGCAGTTAATGCATCAGCACTGGAAACTCTTCGTGGATTGTGATGCTGTGACATTAGTGGAATGTGAGCCCCGGGAGGAGGTGGGCGTACTGGCAAGGAAGCTGCATGCACATAACTAGCATAACTAGCTAGTATACCAGTGTGATGTATTTTACCTTTTCGTTGAAAGTTTAGAGAATGCACTGAAGATGGAAGCGATCGCATCAAAGCTGTTACATGAAAAGAGTTATAAGACTGATTTGTTGTGTTTTTCTATACTATTGTGGTGCTATTCTCCTACCTGGTACCCTTTCATGTTCACTATGATCATCCTATATTATTATTATAAGATGAAGGCAAAAATAATAACTATTCAATCCAAACTGAGTGATCTAACCTTTCCACCATCTGGCTGGAACTCAGTTCTCAGCTTTGCAAAGTATTCTTTTTGCTTTTGTATCTCTGCTTTTTCATCATGCAGCCTTTCAAAGCAAAGCAGTATAATATTATTATAATGTCACTGTGACCTAGATAGTATTGCAAGTTAACTTACCTTTTTCTTTCAGCTTCAAGCTCAGCCATTCGACTTTGAAATTCTTTTTCTGTTTCAGTTCGAATTCTTGCTTGTTCCTGGAATACAAATTAGTGATATACTAGCAAGTTTCTTATTAGGCTAGTCTACAAGTACCCTTTCCATAGCTTTTTTGAATTCATCAGATTCATTTGTGCTTTGGCCATGAAGAAGCTGAAAGAGAACATATTAATCAACCCATGTAGAATCATTTTAATTATATTATACCAGCTTCTCTAACTCCGTAATTTTACTCAAAAGTGTTTCTTTCTCATTTTGAGCTTCCAAAATATATTCTTGTTGTTGTCTTAGCTTGGAAAGGACTTCATCCTACAAGACAGAGTACAATAAAGTAATGGTCACAACATGCATTTATAATAATATCATCTCTTTTGGTACACAAACCTTTTCTTGCCTAGCTGTCATCACATCTCTTTCAAGTTGTTCTAAATCTTGTTCATCTAATCTGCTCTCCCTAAAAGAGTTTATTACAATAAAAATTTACTCACCCCCCCAACGGTTTCTGTGGAAAACTATGACATTGTACCTCTGTTCCAACATCTGTTTCAGTTTCTTAATTTCTTGTTGGTATGAAGATAACAAAGCTTTCTGAGACATATCTTGGTTTACTGATGCAGTGTTCTTGATATTTTTTGCACTAACAGCAAATCAGACTTCTTAATTACATCAGACTCTACAATAGAAATCGTGGTTAACATACCGTTTAGCAAATTTGAGAGTGTTAAGCGATTCTGTGTAACTGGCAGACACTGGAGTGATTGTAGCTATAAGAGTTGTCTTGCAGTTTCCTCCAAGGCAGTCTTGAAGTAGACGAGTCAGTTTAGAATCACGATAGGGAATATGCCTAGTTCCAGATGTTGTTAAAGCAGCTACTACCTGTATCAGACACATCACGATTCACAAGTATGCATTGGTGTGTCCAATACCAGATAATTATGCAGAATAATAATGTTTCCTCTTGTGGATCCTTGGCAAATGCTATACCTTTCCAAATGTATGTAGTGAGACATTAATATTCTTTGTTTCCTCTTGTTGTCGACTTTGAGCTTCCATATCAAGTCTACAGTATTATCAATACATGATGACTGCTATAGTATCAGGTTTATTTTTTACCGTTCTGAGCCTGCCAGATCAACCATCCGTAGCTTTCCTATAGTAATAATACTTTCTCCTGAGGCATCATATTCTGCATGCTCCACTATTATTGTAAATACAGCATGACTGCGGCTGCTCTCCTGTGGAGGCAAACTAGCATCAAGTACACTACTCAAAGAAGTTCCACAATGTACTTTATTCATCTTGGTGCTTGCAGTTGTCCTCAAATGAGCACCTTCTCTCAGCAACTTCATTATCTCTTCTGTATTGCGGACAACACGTTCAGAGAGACCTTCAACAAACACTCCTCCTGCTCCATCTTCACGTATTCGCAAGTTCTCTCGGCTAGGATCCTGCAGATGATTTTGTGCTAATTTTGCCCTTTTTTTTAAGAAACATGCAATACCTACCATGAGATCTGATATCTTTTCATTATAAATTTCGAGGAAAGCAGTGCGAACCAAGAATCTATCACTCTTGTTAGGATAGTGTTCTATATCTAAGCATAATATTAAGGAAATATCTACAATCACTGCAGATTGGGAAATTTCGTCATCACTGATAGTGCAAAAATTCACAACCTTTTTAATGATTTATGCAAGCAACATTGCCAGATGGTAATCAAATCATACACTCACCAAGATATTGGGAGGACCAGGCATTAAATGTATCTGAATTTAATTCAGTAACTGAGATTGTAAACTCAGAAGAAGCTTCCTTTTTCCTAGCTATGTGGGCATGTGGAGTAGAAGTATTGGGGGAGGAACTAGAGCCCATATTTCGTGATCGTAATTATGTTTAATGCGGATACAGTTGAATATTAACTCCGTTGCTCTTGGAATGATCCCTTTAGTTTCATTTTCACCTCCTTCAATTGTATACGTCTTTCCAGAACCTGTGGATCATGAATGAAGATGATTATCATAATTATTACGGTATTAAGAATATTTAACTTACCTGTTTGTCCACTAGCTATTATGCTGCCATTGTAACCATGTAAAACAGACTCCACTATGTCTTTTACACATGTGTCAAATACTAATTCCTGAGTGATCCTGTATCCCAAATTTTATGAAGATTGATTTGTGAGTGAGACTTGGAGAGAGAGAGAGAGAGAGAGAGAGAGAGAGAGAGAGAGAGAGAGAGAGAGAGAGAGAGAGAGAGAGAGAGAGAGAGAGAGAGAGAGAGAGAGAGAGAGAGAGAGAGAGAGAGAGAGAGAGAGAGAGAGAGAGAGAGAGAGAGAGAGAGAGAGACATACATTTCTGAGAATACAGCATCATAGAAGAAATCATGGGATTGACTGGTGTCTGAACGAACTAATTCTCCAAAATCATCAATTCCTATACGTGACTGTCGTCTTCTTTGCTCTGGTTTACTAATTGACACTCGTCTATTTTCATCGTCAGCCACCACACACTGTATTATTTACAAGGCTTGCATAAACCAATTAATGCCAATGATAAGAACATATGCAGTTTACCTGTGTTGCGTTGGATAGAATCTCTCGTGCAATAAGAGGCCGTACTCTTAGCGCAACTTTGAAGTTCTCTCCACTTTTGGCGTTGTCCTTGCGTTTCGAAACAGTCGCTCTAGTAGCCATCACTGCACAATAACGAGCCCCGCCCTCAAGATACTGTATAATAAGTGTATGCGCTGCGGTTTCAGCCCCGCCCCTCTTTTACCAAGGTCTCATCATGCGTTGCAGCGCTTTATTTGGAATTGTACCCATTTCTACGATGGCAAGTGGGACTAACCGACGAAGTACCAACCATCGACCACCACGATTCTCGAATCAGAGACTACCAGGTACAAAAAATCTATTTTCCGTGGTATAGATATTTGCTAAATTATCATTGCTATGAACAGAGACTTTTTAGACATGATGCTTGTTTTGGACCATACACATAGTGTCATTTTTAATATTAATACTGTGTTACTGTTGCCCAGCTTCAGGCAGTGCTCGTATATCAAAATCTGGTGGTTTGGAGTATGTTAACATAGGCACTCCGGAGGAGACGCTACTGGAGACATATTTTGTAACTTTGTCAAAGTTCAATTTTGACAGAGCCAGAGAGCAATGTGTGAGTCTGGTATTTAAGGCCACTCCAAATCAATCATTAGTTTCTGGTCACCCGCCCGCATGATATTTTGAAAAGCCAGTTTATGAGGACTATAATGATATTCATAGAAAAGATGACGTAAAATTACACGTATTGAGTCATCATAAAAAGATACTCTCGAGATCTCGATCTCAAGCTCATTGCCTTGCTGCACATGGTGAATCGAATACTCTAAACTTCACTGTGTCACATTAGTTCGTCATCCTGCATTCTGTTGACCTGCTGGTGTACTTCAACAGCTCATAGCTAGCTGACAGGCTATTGTTTGCACTCGAGGTTTGCTGACCATGCATTTGTGGTATAATTAATTAAGTACTTCCTCTTCCTGTCTTAATTCAATTAGTCATAGTCCCATAGTCCTGACCACCCGCCCGCCGCATGTACTTGAGACAACTGGTGTGACCAGAAACTAATGATTGACTTGGAGTGGCCTAATAAATACTTGCACAGCGTATTCCACACTGGTACATGTAGCTTCATTATTTTTTTTTCTATTAAAGGACCGGGAACGTGAAAACAAGGGTTCAGGAGGTGGTACAAACTGGTGTGACTTTATGTCTGTACTGAGTCGTTTGGCCACAGCAGAATCTGTTTATTTCAGTCTAGGGTTTATGGAGCGCCCAGGAGGCCTTGGGAGATTTGTCAGAAAAGAAGTAAGAGAAATTATATAATATATGCATCAGCATGTACATTGCCTGTTGCATGCTACAAATCGTTTCTCATCTCACAAATTTGATGGGAAATGGTCGTCAAAACCGTAAGTTCAGCAGACTGGTATTGTGCTGGTGCTGAATACCTGCGGGCGGAAATTTGGAGTGGCCTAAGGTAGATGTAACTTTGGCCATAAGTTTATCATAGCATACATTTCTTGATGCATTGTATACAGCCTATAAAATCAATGTATGAAGTCCTCATTCAAGACCTAAAGAAGGTTCATGAGGTATACTATCATGGAAGGGGAGGGACTGATTTCTCTTGGGAAAGAAAGATGACTGAACTGGTCACCAATATTATTGAATTTATGGCAGCCAAGAGAGATATGACTGAGTTGTATCCTAACTTGCACACATTGTGCAAATGTTTGTTGATAGTAGAATCGTTACAGGGAGTACTAGAATTATTAATGGTAATACTGGCCTTAACTCACTAAAATTCATGCAGCTATTCAAACTTTGATGCTACAGTGAGTTGCCATTTTGATTATAGTCGACTAGAGAGATACCTCAGAGATATGTCTGAGCGATACAAGGACAGTTTTCAGCACACCTTCCTCAAACCAACCAGGACTACCTTCATGTAAGAAAATATATACGGACTGTCATGGTTCCCCACAAGTGAATCTGGTATTAAGTCAACCTTTTTTTTTCTTTCTTTGTGTTTACCACCATTGTGGTTAATGAGGGCCTGGAAGTGGTGTGAGGCTAATTTGAACCAGGTCCCCTGGGACTGACGGCTTTACATCCCCTCTGAAGGATGTGGTGAAAACACCTCATTGTCTGCATGGAGTAGAACTGAGTAGGCTACAAATTCCTATAAGCAGCAGCCATAACCCACAACCTGACCTACATGCCGTTTTGGTTTGTGGGACCTTAAAGGAAAGAAAAGTGCCCTGCCACTGGTGGGACAAGAGCCCAACTGTTTAAGCACTCGGTCACCAGTGACCCCCCTGTTAAGTGCACATGGTCTCTTCCTAATACTTGACCTTGTACCATAGAAACCGGTTATTAAGTGCTACTCGCTGTTAAGTGTGCACATACTTTTTGTTAGGTGCATAGTTTTGTGCAAGGTTTACCTCTCTTTGTTAGGCACACACATCCAGAAAGCCATCTGAACTACAAACAATTGGTTAACATAATATGATGTGCATATTTCCTTACTGCTGCAAGTCATGAGTGCATACATGTACCGTACACTCGTGAAAGAGGGCCCATGGCTGATATTCGAGGTATCAGTATCGTGTTTAGATGCGAAGGAGCGTCCAGGTAAGTTACCCACGCTATCTTCATGATTTGAATAGTAGCAGCGGCTACTATTGATTTCAGCCTTATTCAAGCACGGTTACCAATTCAGAACAAGGGCGGCCGCGATACTTCACCGGGTGTCGTTGACTGCAGCTGTATTAAGTGGGCGTGGTTACAATCGCTAGCCATGCACGATCCTTTATTTGTGCTGAAACGTGGCATATAGCTAGTTAGACTTAGTTTTGCGGCTGTTTATCAGGCTACTTATTGATCTTACATAGATTATTCGAAGTTTAGTTCTCATAAACCAGCCATTTGAGCTGCAATTTCAAGGGCAGCTACACTCATGGGCGCATATTCGAGTAAACACTAAACCTTAGCAGGAACTTGAGCCCAAAGTGGGGGAGTGGGCCGACATTCTGTAGTGGGCCCTCTTTTGTGAGGGTACGGTACATTTAACAACCAGTTTCTGTGGTACTTAATATGTGTGGTCATGGCGCTGACACACAGTCTCACATAGTGTAATACTTTTGGTGCGTGTATAGGGGGTGGGGGTGGGGGGGGGGGCAGTGGAGCTGGGTGGTTACATTGTAATTATAATAATAATATTATTATAATAGTATTATCATAATAATATGTTCCCTCTCCTGAGTATACCTTACTAATATAAATTCTGTTACCAGTTAGCATACTTATAATAAATTATTATTATAACTGTGTATATACATGTATGTGTGCAGGCGAGAGATTGGGGTGTTGCTCGATGTCATTCATGCTCAGCAGCATACCTCAGAGTGGCAGTTCTTGCAGGCTATATTAGCAATCCAGTCATCTGATAGTAGGTTGCAACTTTGGAATGGAGTGGTGCCTTTGAAGGTTTGTGTAGCTCTGTCATAGAATTTATTGCATTGTTTATGTTGCAATTGTTTGAGAATCAGCCAGGGAAGGAGCAATTTAAATTGTAGTCCAGCTAATTCTGTTGTGGAACTGTGACTTAGGTGTTAATTATCCTGCACGCATTTGCAAGGGGTAAAGTAATCTGTTTGGTTTGTTAGTCTGTCAGCACAAAAATTGCCGGTATCTAGTCTCATTTCATGTTTGTCAGGTTCATAAACTGAACGGGAAAGGACATAATATGCATTAGCACTAGTGTCACGGGCCAGCTCCTTCACGTTACAAGGGTGAGACTGTACTAGCTAGCACTGCGACCGTTGGCAGGGACCCAGGCATGGGATGGGATGTGAGCATCGTGCAGGAAAACTGTAGGGGGAACCAAAGAAAAGGGGAGTGGGTATTGAAATGCAGGGGGTCTCACAATGTACTGTATAGCAGGTACATGTAACTTTGATGAGCATTAATAAATTGGCTATTTTGCCATAAGTGCATGCATGTACATTGATGAATTTTCAAGCAAAATAATTATTCACCAAATAGCTACATGTAAATTAAAACCTTGCCAAAACTTTCCTGCTATATACTGTATAGTCGGAAAATTTGGTGGGGAATTAAATTTGGCGGTTTGGCGGTCTATGTTACAACCGCCAAATTAAAATCCGCCAGAATTTCCTACTCGCATATATACGTACGGCGATCCCGTACCGAACCACCAAATTTAAATCCGCCAATATTCTTGTAATAGCGATTTGGGGCTCAACCGCCAAATTTAATTCCCACCAATATTTCCGGCTATACGGTAGTATTGTATAATAATTATGAATACGTGACATACACCACATGTACATGTACATGTATGCTCATGGGGTACATGTATGTGCTACAGGGAGCTCTACTGTGCTTTGCAAGTCAGTTGTCCAGTGGAAAAGGTAAATAGGCAGTGGCTCTCAAGCGCTTAATTCAGTTATACTACAAGTCACAAAGGCTGTCGGTTTATATAGTGACAGAGACAGGTGCCATTCCCTAACTTTCCTAGACAACTGACATGCAAAGCACAGTAGTAATCCTGTATGCATATGCGAGGTCTATCCTATCTGCCTACATGTATATTGTATATACCGTAGAATCCCGCGATTACGCCCCCCCTCGCGCATAAGCCCCCCCTCCATTTTTAGCTCAAGTTCCTGCATAGGTACTTTTGTCTCGCGTATAAGCCCCCCCCCTGACTGTAAAACGGAGCCCATAAATCAACAAAAACAGTAGCTACAGCTAGCAAACTAGCTATTTGTGTCATATTATGCCTTACTTTGTCGTTTTTCTCGAGTTTTGCCCACCAAACAGCCAGAGAAAGTACAGAGATCGCGCGCCCACGTGGCATTCGACGGTCGGTAATGGTCGTCACACGGAAATGTAAGGATCCCGCGTATAAGCCCCCTCCCCACTTTTGCCCAATCCTAGCATGCACAAAGGGGGGGCGTAATCGCGGGATTCTACGGTACATGTACATGTAGTTACATTATCAACCAGTGTAGGGGAGAATGTCAACTTAGACTTTATGCAAGTTTATTCGTGTGACAACCCTTTAGTAAATTACCATTATGAATAATCACTTCTGTACCTAGGGACATGGCTACACTGACTCTCCTCAACCTCAGCGGTCCATCAGGTCTGGCCCTGCCTCACCCCCAGTCAAGGCAACAATTCCTTATCTCTACAGGTGGATATGCAAGTTTCATGTTGCCATCCTTGCAAAGGTATAGTAACAGTGATTATGGGAAGCCATGTACAGACTTGTCAGTCTCTTTCACAGTTCACCCTCTACTTCCATAAAGTCCTTGCTGAGCATGCCTCAGTGTATGACATGAAGCACCTTGCTGCAAAACTGGATGTAGACTACATCACCGAGTAAGTATGGGGATCTAAGTGTTATCTGATTATTTGGACAAGCTTATATAATATGAGTATCTTTAAATTGGGTTTTTCTACGTTTTCAATCAATAGATTCACAACTGTACATATACGTGTATGCCATGGCCCAAAAATGCTATAGGGGGTCGACCATCACAATTTTTGGATTCATAGTTTGACTTATATGTGCTTGTACATGTAACTTCACTACAATGCAATCATTATACCACACAATCCTACAATATTTGATAGTTAACTACCAGTTTGTCTCCAAGGTAGACATAAGAAACTAGTTTACTGTAGCCACTGCTAGCCACAAGATTTCTTACCTCGAAGTTGCGAGCACCAAAAATTAACTACCAGAAAGTTCAGATGATTAATGCTATTTTCTAACTTGAATAATTGTAGGTTATTTGGCATGGTTCGTCAGACTCCTGCCATTTGTGCTGCCCTAGTTTTCAACTCAAATGGACTCAAGGATTTTAAAGGACCCAAGTATCACTTTCCAGACAGTCCCACCCCTTCTCTCACTGGAATCAACTCCTATCCCATCATGGTGGCTGTGCCGTATGTAAGTATAGTTATGCGTAGATAATAATATAGACTATGTGAATGGGATTGGAAAATGCTCACGTGAGCGATAGACCATGTATGCGCACTCCGTATTATGGTTTGCATTCTTGGATAGCCTTGTTGCTACGACAATTCAAGCAAAAAATGGCCAAAAATGGTGACGGCAGTGCACTTATTGACTAATAGCAGTGAAATAAACGTAGTTTCCAGCTTGAGGAAGGTTTATTAAAGTGAAGGAGTCTCGACTCTAAATGTGGCTGACAAATTTGAATTTCTGAAGCCTCTCTGCTCTATGCTACAGTGTCAGTAAGTCCAAGAGGCAAAAATGACTGGTTTTTGCCCTTTTCACAGCCTGCTTGCTCGCAGAAGACAGTGCATCCATCAAGAACTGTCCATTTAAGTATACTGATAGTGCTTGCCCCCTGTGGCCCATATACGGTTCAAGGTAAGAGTCCCACAAAGCATTTTTTCATTGGTGAGCTCTCGCCAAAGACAACAAAAAATGAAAGCGAATTTATTTGGCCATAACAGTGAGAGTACGGTATCTGCATATGTAGCTTACAAGACTAATAGTGTTCTCCTGTCTTGGAGCTTTAACTTGGTTGCTCATTTGATGCTATAACTAATGCACGTAGAACTCAATATAGCCATCGACCTCGACGATAACATGGAGTGTGTAGCCATAATGTAATATCAGGGGCAGCTGAGGGTAGGTCAGTTTGGGGGGGGGCAGTCAGGTACCCACAAATTTTATAATGAATGTCATATATTTAGTACAGTTCGGTATACAGAGCTTGTAGCTAGCTAGTTAGGTCCACCTTCATCATTAGAATTATGGTTCAATGAACTTGAATTGATGATGGCTAGTAGGTGAGTTGCCAGAAATACAGTGTACATGCATCATAATAATAATGTAGATCCAGTTTGGGGGGGGGGGGGGGGGGGCGACTGCCCCCCCCCCCCCCTGTTCCGCCTCCCCTGCTGTATGCAAATGCATTGCTCACGTGAGCAGTTTCTAATCCCGTTTATGTAGTCTATATGATCTATGGTATATGTCTATTGTGCTACTAGTTGAGAGCTGTCCAAACTTTTCATAGGAATTTGATTTTTACCACCACCGAGCTAATATTGTTAGCTTGATTATGGAGAAGAGTCATCAATTGGAAACCAGTGCTCAGTTGGTTACTCAATATGATGAGGTAACTATTGAGAGGCATAAGTGCAGTTATAATTGCATGTATAATGAGAGGTATTTACATGTACTGTGCTTTGCATGCAGGGGTTGATACCCATCATCTACTGTATAGTAGAAATCTTTCGAGGGAAATAACTTCAGTAGGAAGAGAGCATTTTGCAGAAAATACATGTACTTTCATGGAATTCTAAACCAACTAGAGCTCTCTGGAGCACAAAATCCTCGGCATGTTGTATGGCATTAGCTGCACAAGCGGGCAATGACAATACAATGTTATAGTAGCCTCATCCTTAACTCTTTAACCACTTTTCAATGTTGCACACAGAGGATAAAGGGCCGGGAATGTGGCTACTATAATATCAAGGGCTGGGGATGAGACTAATGTTATACTTGCACAGCAGTATTATTCAAGGTTCAGTGGCTCATAGCAATAACAACCTGGTGTGTTGTAGCTATCGAGCTCCACACTGCAGTGTGGTGCAAAACTTTGGCACGTGTCATGGTGCACTGAGCAATATTGCATGTCCACTATTATTACTGCACTGTTGCAGAGTACCGTATAATGGGAAACTTTTGAGGGAAAAATTTTCACGAATTTCATGGTTTGAGAGCCACCCATGAAGCTGTCTCCACTAAATTTTGGGCATGCCACACCCACCTATATGATTAACCCTTGGTGCATGCACGAGGGTTACAGTAGTCGTTCTGTATGTGTGTGTCTGTCTATCTGTTACCAAGCTAGCTGTTACATGTACATATTGCAATAAATAATGCATTCAGGGCTTACTTTTTATGGATTTTACAAAGTTAATGGAGACCTCCAACTCTACCAATCAGAATTGGATAGAATATTTATGAGCTTGATGACTGTTATACATGTACATGTATGTGTACATGACTGCAGAACCTTCAGTGTACGTACTACATGTCATCAGTGGAGCCTCGTGTCACACTTGTAGTCATTTCTTCAAGGAGAAAAGACAAGGACACTAAGATCATCACATCCCTTTCTGACATTGCATCTCGAATGAGAAACTGTCATATAGCTTCATTGCTTAAACCTAGCTGATTTGCTGTATGATAGCTACAAGTATTGTCTGTATATGTATTGATGAGTTAGGAACACACCTCTGTAACTGCCTGAAGTTTGAGAAGCATGCATCTACATGTACATGCTGTCTGCGCTGCATGCACTATGCATGGTCTCAGTGACTCACTTGAATAGTTTGCAGTCAACTTCTCATGGTAATGTACATAGCAAAAATGAACAGCGTGCACATGCTTATATAGACAGCAAAGGGGCCCTAGTGGCGACCTACATATATTTAGTGCAAACGAGAAACATAAACAGTCAAAAGACAACAAATCCAACATATATAATACCGTAGGTTGGGTTTTAATTGCGAGTACCGTATTTCTTCTAAAAATTGGCATGAAAATAATAATATTGCTTTAGCTTCGCCGAATTTTTAGAGGTTAATATTCAACTCTCTATCTGCGTGCGCATCCATTCCCGTTTATAGCATATATGCATGACAACCTTTGCCGAAAATTAGAGACTATACTTCAATCATTCGATAAAGGGTGCCGAATAATTAGAAGGGCCGAATTTTTAGAAGAAATACGGTATCTATTAATTGCGAATTGCGAGTTTTTCTACGTTTCGCAATTAATAGATTCGCAAACAAACGTGCACGTATACTACAGTACGGTATGGGGTCGTCCATCGCAATTATTGGATTCGCAATTTGGCCTGACTTGACTAGAATGCAATTATTAAACTACGCAATTAAAACCCGTCCTACGGTAATGGTTGTGTATTAAAGTACCTTTGCACAAAGTTACTTAATTTACAATACTTGCGGTGTTCTGAGTCACAAAGCAGTGGCAGCCTCATACGCTGGTCTGCAGTAGGTTCTTTTCCCCCCCTCACTATTGCATGCAAGTGCCTGCTCTATAGTAGATGTTGTCTTGGATTCCATCTTCTTGCCCATCTCCTGGTCATCCATCCCTGAATTGAGTGTTTCTTGTGGGGTGACCTCTTCATATACATGTACTGTATTATTGCTGCTTGCTGGTGCTTCATCTTCATGATGCAATCCATGGGAACAGTGATTTTCATCTATCACGTTGACTGTGTCGGTAGTACTATGATTTGAAGATGGTGATGCCTCACATATCTTAGTAACTTTGTTGACAGTAACATCAGACTCTTGAGTTGAAAATAGTGATTCATTTGGATTATCTTCCTCATACACTTTACTGAAGTTTTCAAGTGGTTCATATACATGTATATATGTATCTATCTTCTTTGCTGGGGTCCTCGTCACTAAACTTTTGAGCTTGTGGTGGATGACTCTCTTCAGTATCCTCACTGCAGTGTGGATGGTTAGACCAGACCATGCATATCAGATTCTATCTTTGTGATGTATCAACTATGGTACAGCCTCACCTATCATGATCACTGCACTGAGGTAGTTTTGATTTAGTTTCTAGTCTCTTGATTATCACAATGACTAGAATGACCACTACAGCTGCTATAGATAACAAAACTACTACACTGGGTGATGATCTCCACTGCATTTACTGTCACTTCAGTGCTTCTAGTGGTCAATGTAGTAATGTCTGCCTGACATTCTTCGGATATGAATGAAGCAATGACAATTGAGCATGTCCTATCTACTGTTATGAACCAATGCTCCAATTGAAATAATAGTTCCTATCGATACCCAGTCAGTCAAGTGGGACACCAGTACAGACACTGAAGTAGTGGGAGCTTCACTGATCTCTGCACGAAATGTTCCTGCATCTTTTGATTCTGGAAAGCACTGAAATCCCTCTGAACCAATGAGATCTGGTGTGAATTCACAATGACATCATTGACTTAAGGTCTCCACTATTGTTATAGCAATGTCTTCAGGTTTCTCCATCTGAGAACAGAATAAAGACTTCTTCAGTGCATGTGTGGATACAGTTGCTTACCCTCCATAGTTGACAATCATCAGTACTTGTCAATCTTAGCTGAATCAGCACTCCTATGGAAGTAAAATATAGCCATGCAGCCATGCAGCATAAGCAATTGTAACATGATGGTTGTGTTGTGATGTTTAGTGGTGGATTGGTTTCTGGTCCAGGCCCTATATCAGTATAGGCCCTCGCTGTGATGCTGTACAATGTATGTACTTCAAGATAACAGATGTATTCAATCCCGGCAGTATAGATATAGAAATTGTTGAGGATTCTTTGCTCTCATATGCTGTGGCCTCGCTCACATGAGACTTCATACAGTATAACAATTCCATTCTGATCTGTTGGAGGTACTTCACCCCGGCCAAGTTACTTCAATAGATGTTGATGATATCAAGTAAACAGTTACGTTGGATGGAGAACTCACAGGATGATCTTGCAGTGCACGGTTTCGAATACATCATCACTGTACGGTCCTGGCCCAATGCTAGTGTAGGCTCTGACTGCAATACGATAAGAGACAAACTCCTGCAAGTCTATCAGCAGCGTGGAAAGCTCAGTGGCTGTCACATTTACAGTCATCACTCCAATACTCATTGAATGAATCATTAGGTTCCTACTGCAGCTCATATGTTGTAACAAGTCCATTTTGGTCTAACGGAGGAATCTCATTCCATGTCACTAGGATATCTGTTGATGAATTTGCCATTGCTCGTATATACAAGCGCTGGTGCATCTGTGGGGGCTAATTAAGGTATTAAAACACCAAACTTAACTAATTATATACAATCGATATGAAAAGTTGACAACCTTCCAAGGGCGGAGAACAGGTATCAAAAGTGGGGGGGCTCAGACCTTTGACTGTGACAACAGTTAGGCTGTGGGCATATGCCCACAGCCCACCTAGGGGGGTCTGGGGGCATGCTCCCCCAGAAAATTTTGGAAATTTCGACTCTCTGAGAACGTTTCTGATGCATTCTGGCAGCAGTTTTTGGACCGATTTAGCTAGTAGCAATTTTTACTTGAGCACTGTTGCAAATATCTAGAATTATGACAGAACTATATTATGTTGCTGTACTTTTGTAGTATGGGCTTGTGATAAAATGGGGGGGCTCAGCCCCCCTTGTTTCCAAAGTGGGGGGGCTGAAGCCCCCCCTGCCCCCCCCTATTTCTCCGCCCCTGCCTTCTTCCAGTATCCCAAAAGTAATAATTTCACTTTCTGATGAATTACCAATATCATTGAAGGCAACAATTACCACACTATATAGGATTCTAGGATGGAGATCAGTAAGGTTCACTGCTGGTTCCAATGCCACTTGCCATAACTCCTTTTCAACAAGTGTCAACAGATTATAGTGTACATAGTAAGCCTTGTACTGGTGCGTAGTTGTCAAACGGTTCACTCCATGTGAGAACTAGGTGTGTATCCACTGTAATCAACATGGCACTGGAGCACTTCCACTGTGGAACCAGAGGATGAAGTTGGGAGCTGGGTATCCAGTGGCAGTGCATGAGAGTGTTATAGGGATCAAGTACCTTGGCGACGGGTATCCACAGCAAAGGATGGTATAAAAAGCTTGGCCCAACTATTATATGTATAGAGACATAATATTGCAAACATACATTCAGCCATTGGACAGTTCTACAAATAGGCAATAGTGATAATAATCAAGTAGAGTGGCTATTTCACCCCAGATTCAGTATATATATCGGAGTGCATGCAATTGCATTATAATATCAAAGTATAATGTGCCATGTGTGCATTGATACGGAGTTTGATGTGCACTAGATTGTTGAAAATAGTATCCATAAACTGTTATTGTCTGTATTATAATAATGCTTAAAGTGTGCAGATACAATTTTGAGAGGCTAATTTTACTGATTCATAATAATATGAATCAATAAAAATCAGCTTCTCTAAGTTTGTAGCTATTATAGCTGTATGGTATACTTCATCACCACAAGTGGCATAATGATGCTCTCATTTCATATGGAATGCTGCAAGCATACCAAATACATGTAAGTCGTTACAATAGTTAATTACGGTGGCCCAGAAGGGCCATGTCCATTACCCAATACACCATTACTAATAATAATTTCTACTTTTCTCATTACCAGCTTCCAATTTGGTTATTTCTTGTTTCCAATTTTGAGTTTCCTCATTACTAACTTCCAATTTTCTAATTTCAAATTTTCTCGTTTTGGATACAACTTGGGTAGGTACTCTTTGCAGGGATAGTGAAGTATCATAGTATTGATAGGTGTGCACACATGGAAAGCAACGAGAGGGTGGACAGGTATGCATTGAAGGTGGTAAGTGGTTGTTAAATGCTATTTATACGCCTATGGCTGAGGTCACACAGTGCTGGCTATGTTATAGCTACCTAAAGACCCTTTTCTTCTGACAACCTTTTGAATTATCCTCGATTAAGGGGGCACTAACATCATTATGACGTTAAGTCTTGGACCCCCTTCCGCTCCGCAGGATTTCACCAATAGAAAATGTAATATCCAAAGGGAGCACTGCCAAACAATGCACAAATAATACATTCAACATAACAATAATGATAAATTATAGAAAGTTTAGAAACCTTCACACAATAGAAGGATAAAAAGAAAGAAATAGTCAATTAAATTTTATTTAAAAAGGTGTTGATATAATCGTATGTAGTGATTAGCGATAAGTTGTCCTGGTCATAAGTTCAACACTGTGGATGTATTCTGTACAGGTGTGGAATTGTAGTAACTGTTGATCTCTAAGAGCATGCCATGTTTCTATTCCCTTAGGGAGCCAGTTTTTTTCCTTGCGTAAGGATCTTCTCCAGCAAGGATACTCTTGGCAGAGTGTCTCCCTAAAAGGGTGGTAATGATTATTGGTGATAGATTAGACCACTAAACACTGGCATACCTGATATTACTTTCATCAACTTTATACGGTGCAACTTTGAAGAAATACCCAAGTCATTGGTCAAGATGTCTTCATCGCATTCTGAGAGGATTTCACCATTCACCTGTTCTCTCTTAAAGTTGTCCTGATACTTGTCTAAGCTCATTGAATCCAGTAAGTTTAGCACCTACAATGCAAGCGACATGTCAATGATTCAGCCAACAGTTAACACTACCCACGAAAATAATGTTGTCAAATAATAGTGTGACTGCATTGGATTATGTGACTGTATTGATAAGAATGTTTGTATTATGTACATGTATAGTACATACCGGAGAAGATAAGAACTATTATTATCCTGCATGCATGCGCAAGGGGTAAAGTAATCGGTCGTGTTGTTGTCGTCGTTATGAGCACAAACATTTCAAGATGTAGGCATCTAAGCGACTCTTAAACACAATCGAATTCAATGACAGTGAGGTGTGGTCATGAAGCTCTAGTTTGCTTGCGACTATTGTACTTACCAACCTTGACCTAATTCACCATGTACTGCAGTATTCTTGTGAAGTGACATCATTCTCAGTTGCTCTGCATGAATAAACGAAGATTCTTTTCGGACAACTTAACTGTTTGGTAAAACTTGCCGACGTTTCGACTAGATGCTCTAGTCATCCTCAGGGCAAAAGTGAAGCGAGGTGCGAAAAGGGTGGTGCTCTTATAGGCGTGGCTACTGCGCTTGCGCGCCCATGCGAGTCAAAGAGCATCGGGATGCATGCAACAAGGGGGACACGTGGAAGTCTGCCATAGCCGAGCACCAGTGGGACCAGCAACACCAAGTGGATTGGGATGCAACCAGAGTGCTGGACAGGGCTGCCAGACCTGTCCAGCTAAAGGTAAAGGAAGCCTTACACGTCGAGAAGACCCCAGCAAACAACAGGCTTAATCGAGACGGGGGCTACGAGCTACCAGGCTGTTGGATCGCGACGATGAAGAAACTAGGGGGCGGGGGCAACCGCGCTAGCGCTAATCGCACCGGCGCTCCACCCTCTGCACCCAGCCGCATGGGCGCGCAAGCGCAGTAGCCACGCCTATAAGAGCACCACCCTTTTCGCACCTCGCTTCACTTTTGCCCTGAGGATGACTAGAGCATCTAGTCGAAACGTCGGCAAGTTTTACTGAACAGTTAAGTTGTCCGAAAAGAATATTCTTTGTTTATTCAGTATTCTTGTGGTTGCTATCACTTGTCAAGGTCAACAATGGCCGCCTCAACAGTTCATGGCTAACTCCACTAATCAATGTGTAATCACATGAATTATCAGGGAACAACTACATTCACTATGCATTCGAAGGATAAATTATGTTCCACTTGCCTAGTGCAATTATTTTCCTCTATGCAACTACTATAGAACTACGATACTGTTAGTTAATGAGCATACAAGCACTAGCAAGTTCAACATACACTTAGTTGTATATCTACGTGTATGCATTCTCATCATTGGCGTACCATGTAGACATGGAAAGAGAATGCATACTGCTGTGGATTGTACCGTGAGTGGAATGCATGCATTTACATATATACATTCATGTACATGTACAATGTAGGTAGTGTAGTACTCAAATGAAAATTCACCTGCTGATGATTCAAAGATGCCAAATAATTCTTGTTACTCTCTTGCATGTCTTGTACACTTCCTGTTCCAGAGAATTCAGAGCTCCTCGTGCTTCCATCACTAGACTGATTGCACCCAAAAGAGTACTCAACTGTTCTGGAATCATGCACCACATGGTAGGTTCGTTCCGACAGGTCCAGTTGTGACTCAGCTGCTAAAGGATGATATAACATCAACGATGATGATTGACATGTACAAATTGGTGATATACATCAAGGAACTACATGTAGGGGGGAATTTATTTGGATGCTAGCAGAGTAGTATCTATCCTTGAATAAAGGTATATGCACAATGGATACATAGTCAAGTGACTGGTGTGAGGCTATGATCATTTGACTGCACCGCTCTTCCTAGTAGGGAAACTTGCACTATTTCCCTTCTGACTACTCATTATTTTACTCATGGTAGTAGACATAAACTATGCTCTTAATACTATAGACATGGGTTTTAAGCGCATGCACCTATATCAAAATCAGCAAGAAACTATGTGCTAAAAGTCGTGATACTGATACTAAACTGCATGTATATGGGTGGGTAAGGATCATCAACAATGTGCAGTGTTCATATACATATGGAATCAAATCAAGAAATCTATATAGAAACGGCGACCCGGAAAAAGACAGATATGTAAGCTGCTCATTGCATTATGTATAGCTCTAGCCTGTCTAGATGGCTAGTGCGCCTATTTCCTAGTAGCTAAACCGGCCATGAAGAAAGTATGCGTTTACTTCCTAGATGCGATTAAAAATCAGCTCCTACGATACTTCAATTGGCAACCATAAAGAGTTCTAGCTTTGCATGGGGCTAAGAATACTTTCTGCCATATATATAGCAAAGCTGAAATAAACTGCATGCTGTGCACATCTGCCACTTCGATATAGCATCTCTACTCACTAATACAGATGGCCGTACTCATTTGTTGGGATTGGAGTAGTACTCTTATGTGTGTGTGTGTGTGTGTGTGGGGGGGGGGGGGGAGGGGGGGTTCAGGTACATGTAAATAAATCTGTGGTAAACTGCAAAACTACCTGGAAGAGGTGCTGGTGGTCTATCATCAACTGAAATAGGAGGACTTGAAGACAACGAGAGGGACGTAGACCTACATAATACATGTACATAGTAACAAGGATGAGAGATTATATGTGTTATCTCTAGACACGCAAAAGTAAGCGAATAGCAAGCATGCACTCTTAAATTTTTGCCAGGAGAATAGTGAGGCAAAAGTTACATGTACTATTGTTACAGTAATACTGAATATCGTATTCGCTCAATCAGACGTTGTGGCTACTAGATGTTTCATTGCCCAAGTTTGTGCAGTGTTTATTAATATCAGAAATTGTAATTACTTTTAGCTTGTATTCCATTAAAAAAAGCACAGCACAGTATTGTGTTATGTATACGTCCCAATTTCTAACCTCCATGCCTAGCCTCTTTGCTTGGGGCCATCATTCCAACTACATGTACATGTATATAGCGATATCAAGCGACTGTTTCTCTACAGATTGCCTCTCTGGCGGCTTCAACTTTTGCGCGATTTTCTGGTGAAGGTCGTCACACCCTCCATTAAGATACACTTACATTACGAAAAGGCTAACTTTCTTGTGCTAATTAAATCTTTATAAATATGGTACGTACCACATGCACACACACAAGGGATAAAGTAATTGATTCTGTCCATTTGTCTGCTAGCACAAAAACTGCCAGATTAGGCATCTGAGCCACTTGTAAATACAACAAATCTGTTGAAATCGTCGAAAAATTGGGTTCATTATGCTTCAATCATTTGGCAAGGCTCATGAGCATCACATTTTTGTTGGCCATATCTATTGACTTTAACCATTGATGTGTTTTCTGCTCATGCACACAAATTCAATACATAGGTAAGGGCTGTCAGCTACAGGGGCAAGCTAGCTTGCATGCTGCTGCAGCTCTTGTCTCTATGCAGATAGACGATGGATGCGGGTGCAACACACGCAGCTAGGGTATGTAACACTAAACTGCTGCATGACAATGACGATCAATGCAGGTCAAAGAGAGACCAACATTGAATGGCCCACGATAACATACTGATGTACCTGTCTGAGTGCAGCATTCTGATCTGAGTTTGCATCGAGTCATATCGTCTTTCAAGGTGATCCATGCGAGAGATTAGACGACCAATGTCATCAGTGAGCTTCTTCTCAATGTGCTTGAGATGACTCTGGAGAAGTGACAGGTGCTCACGCTCTGAAATGTTTGATTCACCTGACTGGTCAGAAGTGTCGCCAGATTCCTATGACACATACAAAGGAGTATTAAGCAAAATTAATGAAAAAGTACAGCAGCCAACATACTTGTGACTTTGCTCTATCTCGTGGGTTCATGAGAACATAGTAATCAGTGCATGTCTGTGTATCCAGCTGTGGGGCAAGAGGTTGGTACACCTGAGAACTGCTGCCACTGGAAGGTCGCTTGCTTGACTGAGCAATAGTCGCAGGACGGACAATATCCAGACCCCTAAAAAATCAGCATTGAGTATGAAGGTTTGGTAAAAGTTTTCAGGTCATACTTTTGGTCTCCAGTTCCAGTGACAAGAGTCCGGTATAGCTCACACTGAATGTCATACTTTCTGGTGGTAGGTTTCTTCAAGTACAGGCAAACCGAGAATGGGTCAAAGCTGTCATACATTTCACTACAAACCAAGAAGGTGTGATCGCATCACAATATTCACTTTGCACACGATCATGCACAATGTATCTATGCATGCATCCACAACCTACACCTTCATGCAAGCATGTAATGTCCATATTCCTTCTCACCTTGTATCCTGTCGTAGCTGTTCAATTTCATTCTCATCCAGACCAATGGATTCCACTTCAATGTCAAGATCGATAGGCATCTCAGCAATGTCAGGGGATTCTCCGTCCTCTGATGGCTCATCAAGGGCACTGAGTAAATAATACAAAATGTGTACATAATATTATGTGCATGGTAAAAATCAATGTTGGTACATGTACAGAATACATGTAAATACAACAACCATTTTTCGAGCCTTGAATCCTTATTAGTGAGAAATTTGAACACTTATTGTGTAAACTATTGGATAGTGCTCACAATTAATTACAAACTTCCAAATCTAACAACTTGGTGCAGATCAGACAGCAGATGGACAAATTCACTACCACTATAAGCTGCTCATATTTGAGGTTGTACACACAAGCAAAGGCATTCTTACAAATGCTAGCTTCATTTGCATACACCTACACATGTCACGTAATCGTAGTTCTACATGTATGTCAATGGAAAGTATTAGGACTTTTAGCACTCAAGGAATGCACCACTGTAGCTTGCATTGTTCTTCCCTAGCACACTAAGGATGTCACATGCCCAAATCACATCCTCCAACATTGCCTTCACCTTGGCTTGGGGATGACACGCTATACACACCTTACCTTGTTGCAATGACAGAGACTTCTGTGACTGCCCTCTTCATGATCACTGTCATTCCCCGAAGGTCATTAAGGACACTGTCCAAGGTTTCATGGAAAGAGAGAATAGCCTGAGAGGGAGAATACGAGATAGATGACAGGCAAACTCTACTGACTACCTTATTCTAATGAACAAACGATACATGTACATGCATCAACAATGCAACATGCACTATATCTGGCAAAGGATCAATAATCATTACGGCATACCATTTTCAAAGATAATTGTGGTTCCCGTAGTTCTTCTTATACATAGATATCAGAACTACAGTTTCCTACAACGCATGCATTTATGCTAGCACACCTACATAATATTTGCTGTCAATGAGCTCGTGAGCTCACAGTAAACAATAATAGCATGATTTATCTCCTTGCACATGTACTCAGCTGCTATCTTCTGCATCACACCATTAACCACACACTACAGGCCACTAGCAGTACAGGGTGTACTATCACTGAGACCACACTATCAGCCATACCACAAACCACTACTTGGCTTACTGGACTGGCTAGCTAGTCACGCTAAGCAAACAGATACTACCTTATAAGGGAAGAAATCGGAGAGATGACTGAAGATTTCATAAAGATGAAGCTTCATCTGGGAAGGAGAGGTTGTGAAGTGTCCTGCACAGTTCTCACTCAGAACTTTTTTCTTTTGGCTTGTAAGGCTGTAGACCTTTAAGTGCTTGCCTGCAGTGATAACGTGGACCCATCATCCCACTAATACTCAACAGTAAAACACTGAAAGCCTATTTAGCTTCATCCCCAGGCCCCATAATTTTCAGGCTAACATGTAGAGAGCAAAAGGTGTGGAGACAAGGTAAATATTTTTCTTATAGGGACATGTACTACTAAAGCCCTAAATTACAATTTACATGTACATGTATTAGCATAATCATTATGTACACATACATAGAGAAACTGAAACGTCTGCCTAACTCGTACTAGAAAGTGAATCTAGCTGATCTAGAGCATGTAGATTACAAACAAAATGCAATAATCACTACTACTCTGCAACTGGGACTTTCATATCCTATCTGCATTAATTAACCACAATCTTTATGGAAATTCTCATGTCCAGGAGTTAAAATCTTTTTTACTATAGCTCCAAGTTTACTTTAGATATGGATCCATGGAGTACTATCACACACTTGGGGAAAGTGCTGAATCTATAATCACCTACTCATTTATTGATTAACTAAATTGGTATACCAGTGATCTTGCTCTTTGTTGCTTTCACCACTAGCAGTTCACCCTCACTGACAGAAGTTTCAGCACTACTGCCTTGAAACGACCTTGTTGCCTTCACAAGCTGCACAGACACCACATCATAATTCCATACACTGCTACATTGTATATGTACTGTACATGTGTACAATGTATAACCTTTGGGAGTGCCTTTCTGGATGTGATGTCTCCGACAGTGTCAAAGGTGAATCCTCTGCGAGCTTCCTCCAGGTTGTCATTGGGATCATAGAGTGGACAAAAACGAATGGATGTGCTGATGGGAATGGAGTATCTTGTGCTTTCATCTTTGTCTATTGTCTCAACTATCACCACCTAGATGCACATAAAGCATAACATTCATTGCAACACACCATACTGCTACACCTGTAGGTGCAAGGCCATCCCCAAGGACAACAGAATTAAGATCTTCCCTTAATTTGCATACACCCCAATTACATCTTGCAACCACTGCATGACATTGTACCTATCCGAAAATATTTGCAGCTCAAGACATACCTTGACACTCTTTAAGAAGTGAAGGTTGAGCAGATCTCCAGTAGTCACAGCAGTTCGTTCAGACACACCATAGAAGCCTTTGCAGACCTTCACCCGATGAGGCAAGGACCTGGAATACTTAGACATGAAGTCAAATAGTGAGAGCTCTTCTGCTATCGATTGAGTTGATCCAACACTGAGGATACTTGGAGACTTGGTCATAGCTAGTATATTGGACAACTCACATTAATGAAGGTAAAGGTACACTAAATTAATTAAAGTACATTACCAGAAGGTGTTCTCACACGGCCATTCATTACACATCCACGGTCACTGGGAGAGCTACCGAGGGAGGCGGAGAGTGGCACTTCCCTCTCACCCTCGGAACAGTGCCGATTACGAGGTGGAAGAGCTGGAGGGTTCGGTCTACGCAGAGGGGGTGTAGCATTCACACTCCTGCAGGTGTACCACACATAACAACCATAAACATGCTTAATTATTATTATGATAAGGATAAAAGTACATCTGTGCATTATGTAAATTGCTATATCAAAGTAAATTTTTGTGTGATAGATTTGGTGCTAAATAGTTTATACCCTTACACAAATGCACAGTATATTTTAATTTTTGCACAAGCCTGGCTGTCCAACAATATTTTAATTCTAAGTTTATAGTAACTGGTATGCAAGATACATACATACCTTGGTACTGCATAGTTAGCAAATCCATTCTGTGCCCTATGTCCACTGGAAATAGCACCAACTGTCTTTGACCGCTGAACTCCTTTGGTTACTGTCCAAGAGGGAGGATCCCTAGGATTCAAAACCTCGTAGATTCGACCAGCTTCAACGTCAACCATTGCTTTTAGCTCGCAAAAGAAACTAGAGGAAGTCAAACAAGGAAGTTACTGGTGCTCGTACACGCTGCACTGTCCAAAGGAAGAAGACTGCTGTTGCTTATACCTGCAAAAGGAGAGCTAGTAGTCCTGACAAGAATGGTATGACCTTTATTTGAGATAGCCTGGTACTGGAATGTATATGAGAGGAAGAGAAGAGAAGATTTATGGCCATACCTTTCCCATCACATGAGTGGTCATCTTAGTAGCCTTGTGACACCCATTAATATACTTATGCAGCCATTAATATCATCCATCCTTACAAAGAAATTCATCAGGCTAATTATCTAATTCACCTTCTGTGAATAGTCCAGTAGACACAGACAACCCAGGAATGTCAACAATGGATAAGGATCAATGCATATACATAGAGGTACAGAGGAGAGCCATGCCAGGTCACTCCCACAACAATAATGTAAGCTACTTCGAATACTAGCTACACCCATCCATCGTAATAATAGCAACAAAACAAGTGAAGTCATGAGCAGGCAGATTCTAGCTAGCATGCCTACTTACACCAGACATAGTACACACTGTGTTCTTGTGATACCAGGCAGAGGCTATTTGCTCATACTGTTTTCGAGTAAATTGATTAAATTAATTTTTAGGTTGGTAGTATGCAGCTTTATAGTCCAGTGGTCTGCATTCAGACAGCATGTGGCAGTCACTTGCATCATTCTCCTCCACTAATACTGCACAGGTGCACTAGCAGATCAAAGGCTAGGCAGTCCTTTTCAGATAGAGAACTAAGGACGGATGGGAGGTGTGGCAAACCAGTACCCACTATTGAGTAAGGGAGACTACAGCTGGTCTCAAAGCCAACATTGGGTCAGGCTCATCAACACATAAAAGGAACTGTACCATCTTCAATCAACACACAAACTGGCAACCATAGAAAGGTATCTTATCAGACTTCCTTTAAGTGGGTACCCTGATAAGTCAACAAAGGTTGTTCTCCTGCATGGGCCTGGCATGTACATGTACCCTTGCAAAGGGGACCAGAAAAGTGGAATGGCTTGGCCAAATCTAAAGGTGCATAATTATATTATTACTAATACACATGCAACTCTCATGGCATACATTACATCATATCTGGTATCATGTCAGAATGCAGCAGTCTAGGTCTAGTCTCCCCATAATATTATGTATGCATGCAGGCACACCATCACCTGATTACAGGTATTTGTGGGTGCAGTTCACATGAGAGTCAAAACAGGACATTTCCAATGCAAGGACTGAAGCAAGAACAGAAGCAAAGGTCACCTTGTGACATTGCCCCAATAAGAGAGTCTATGAAATTGTACGTATATTAAAGCTCCAGCGACGAACCAGCTACGGGCGGCTTGTAATATACCAGTCCCACCCATTATATTATTAGAAGACAACAGTGCATGCTATAGTTTGTGCTGCTTGACAATAAATAACTCACCACGCACGGGGTAACGTAGTAGCCAAAGAGATGGTATTGTCTCGCACGTTTATACTTGTTCTTGACCTCTGCCGACGATGAAGTTTTCCATACTGGTATCATACACACACTGCAACGACTTGTTGGAGTTTAGTATTATATCTGCCTACTGCCCCTTTTTGGCGCGCGCGCATATCGCATGCACCACCGCACCCCTGCCACACCCCCATACGTGCACGTGCAATGAATGGTGAATCAGATCATATCATACATGTCATGCAATTGCAAGCGTGCTCTGTAGCTAGTCCAGATGCTGCATTTATGAATTAAGAAATGATTATATAATATTATGATGATAATAGCTTCTACTTTTGTATGATAAAGTTGGCAAAGTCCAATGAGCTATCTTGTGATGTCTCACTGTAGCTTCTTCCAATTACGGGATGATCTGAAGCACGTTCTGAGTCTGCATTTAATAGAACATTGTCATACAGCACCCAGGTAACAGCAGACAATATTAAACACAGTCCTGCGTGGTTGGGATGGTTACTCTAGTAGCTAGGAAAGCTACCTTCGTTAAGTAGAAATATGTGCAAACAAGGAAAACAGATGTGCACTACCGTAGGTCGGGTTTTAATTGCGAGTATCTATTAATTGTGAATTGCGAGTTTTTCTATGTTTCGCAATTAATAGATCTGCAAACATAAACATGCACGTATACTACAATACGGTACGGGGTCGTCCATCGCAATTATTGGATTTGCAACTTGGCCTGACTTGACTAGAATTAAATTAATTGCATTAAACTACGCAATTAAAACCCGTCCTATGGTATTTAACCCACACCTCATATCGTCTGGATTTTAACCCCTCCCTATATACCATTTTCAGTACACTCTTATTCAACTACTACAGTTGTTTCTGCTGCATGAAATGTTGGCTAGAGTAACTGAGTTAAAGCGAGTTACTACTGACACCCACCTTGGCAATTGGTGTTTGTTGTGGCTAGAGTGACACTCTGCAGGAGATAAAGCATATTCATGTGTAATGCTCAGTAGGTGTATAACTTAAAGTATCCAGTTCACTTACATTTGATTTCGTTAGTGTGATTGTGCTTCCCCGCCTCTGTGTCTCCTTACAGACACAACAACGGAAAGAATATCTGAAGAACTGCTTCACTGAACTCTTAACCTGCGTGGAGTTAATTAGTCTCTCTCATAATAATTATTATGGCAATTTGCAATTAATTTTGACATCAGTGCTGTAAAAATTATACTCTAAATTGAATGCAGGCACAAAATAAATCAAGCAATGATACTTTTAAAATATCTTGACTTCTTTGCCTAACTCAAATCCCAGATTCATTCCCAGTATATTCAATTTAAACACTACAGACTTAAACTACGGAATGCTCTTTAATGCTGAGAAACCAGGTGGAAAACAATAATATTATGACAGCTTAAGTGCAATATATTCTTTCAAGAAGCTATAGTATATAGGATAATAAATTTTCACCTTATCATTGCGAAGAACATGAAATATAAATATGAAAAATCCCTGCACAATGTAAGCAGATGCAGATCACATGATAGTGGGTCATATGGATCAGGGTCAAGCTTGCTTACCTGGAGAGAATTTAGTATGGTGAACAGCCATGCAAACACTGTTGTATTTTCATTAATTGCTAGAACACCAATGATCCATGTTATCCCCAGTAGAGGCAATAAGATTATGGTGCTTTTCAGAGAGGACCTTAAAAAGAGAGAATTAATATTATATGAATGTGAACTTTCTCTTCATGAAGTAGAGTTTAAGGGTGCACCAGTGCTATATACCCAGATGAACTGCCTGCCACAAGGCAATCATAGTACTGCCTGTACTGAGCACTTATATATAAGCTCACAGAATAATGAAGACATGAAAGGGGTATTATTACTATTGCTATAATAATAGTTTCATGGTAAGTCAGGTGCTGCAAGCTTAATTTTGTTATTATGACGATGATCAGAAAAGTTTGCTGGACTAAAATTTCATCCAGCCCCTACCTTTGCATTACATATTCGGTGAATAAATTTACTGTATAGGAATTTCAGATAAAAGGTTTGCCAATCTCTATGGTATTAAGGGAGGATAGTAAGTTTCTTCCAGATTTTGGCAACTACTAAATTGTAGACGGAAATGGTACAGAGTCGACAATTCCCTATGCTCTTTTGTGTTATGGAGTTTGGTTGCTGAACTCTACATTATACAATACTTATATGCATGATAGACAGTGATCCTAGGATAGTACTCAGGATACAATTGATGAATAAAACTGGTACGCTTATATATCAGCATAGTGGCAACAATTCTCTTGCAGGCGACATTAATAGTATGATAATCAACGTGAATGGTAATGGTCGTCACAATTCCAAAGTGTTATTATATTATGATATGTACAGTGTATGCACATAGAAGCTCAATAAACTACGTAACTATATAATATAATATATATTGAGCTATAATATATACTAGGCCCTATACTTACATTGCCATGGAGTGAATAGTAACTCATGCACCCATGCATGGTATTCATTAGTTGGTAATGATAGCCAATTAATATCCCATGATCTTGTTAAGCCCCTTGTTGATCTGTGGTAACTTAAGTATCCATCATGGAAAACATCTGAAGAGGTAGACTCATGGCAAAGTACCACCACCTCATGATGAAAGAAGTGATGTGTGACATGCTGGTAGTTTTTACACTAATCCCCCCACCATAAGAATCTAGCTGGGAAATATTTACAATGTAGGCTATACCTCCAGTACCAGAATATTAAAAAAACAATTATTACCATTAATGAGCTCTAGGGTGTACTTATATTAGCTGTCCAAATCTGGATCACAGTTAATTAACAACCATAATCGGTATGAATACATTATGACTATTCTCAGGAGCGCATAATTGAAATTATGCGCTCCTGCTATTCTATAGCACATTTTTAACAAGGAATTAAATTTGCACTGCATGGCCTTGGCCTGCTTGTATTGTAGTCCACTGATTGTTGTACTTACCACACTAATGTTAGTTTTGTGGTTCCACATGTATCTGAACTTTGCCTGAACTTTTTTCCACGTAGCAAACTCCGCAGAGTCAGTACCAAAATGATGCTATTTGCCTGCATAATAGTGAGAGATCTATAATGATACTGTAGTGTCCCAGGCAAGCACCCACTCTCATGTAAGCAGCCATGCAATATGCGTTTCATGAGATCAATTCAGCAGCCTCCATACATACAAATGTATGCTATATATTCATATCCTGGGTAAGTATAAACGTGGCCAAAATCGTGACTTATGTTTAAGTGCCCATGGGGGCTTACCCAGGACACCGGGTACATCCTATTGAGCTAGACCGGCCCTTCCCCATTGTTGTCACTACGGCTAGATGTACACACAATAATTGAGCAAATTTCCAATAATCACCATGTCACATGCAGTCACCACTGAATAATGAATACACTTACCACTATGATGGCAATCATTGGTCCAATGAATGACCACACTGTTCCAGAGTTTGTTGACAACCAGCACCTATTAATAGTTAAATGGTCGTATACAGCTTCAAGTCCATGTACAGTGTTGTTTGCATGCATATAAAATTCAGCTTACACTGTGCCATTGCCATAATCTTCAAATCTGATGCCGGCAGAGATGGCAACTATTGGAATTGGTAAACCTGGGGGCCAGAGATAAGTAAAAAGATTGACATTTTCTATCCTAATAATTGTCATGGCAGTGTCTATAGAAGCTGTAGTGCTGTACACGTTCGTTCATTACAAGTGTGCACCATGCATGCATGGATGTGTTCAGGGTATAGCACTCTATAAGATCTGGCATCTTACCCCATCCAAGTATGAGCAGGTAGTACCATCTGCTGGCAATGGTTCCAAAGACTCTGACAACTAGCAGATAGAGCATGATGCCCTCAGCCAACATCCAACAGAAAACACACAGAAATAGGTAGTGCAGTAGACCAGCTACCACAGCACATACTTCCTACATTATTGTGTGTAGAAAATTAATGACAATTAGTATTGTCCATACACATACATACCCTAATTCTAGCTGCAGTTTCAATGCCTGTCACAAAAACCAGTAGAGCAAGACCCAATGCTATAATGAAGTTGACATGAATATAAAGCAAAACTCCTTTCTTCAGCTGTTTTCTACACATGAAATAAAATTAATGATTGATTAGGCGACAGATGATGAACGTCCTTACCCACAAGATATCAAAACCAGAAGAGATAAGGCAAGACATATGAGGGAGACTACACAGCCTGCATAGGTCACAAGCTTCAGGGCATACACTTCAGCACTCTAAACAGAGAGAGAGAGAGTCACAATGTTGTTCAAGGAAAGCCAGCAGAATTACTCACATCTCCCTCTATACCATTGACGTCTACTAGCACTGCAAATGATGTGAGATGGTTGCTCACACACCTAATCGTGTTGCTGCTGGTGTCCACTGTGGTGTTCAATCCACTGCTGGACCACTGCCTATAAAACAAGTGTACCAGATATTAAATTTTACTCAACCAATCACACAAAAAATGCAAACTACAGTACCTATCAGTGAAGTTCCAAAAGACACAATCTGTCCCTTCAGGTGTTACATTCTGCAGATATTTCACGTGGATCAGTATAATATTTAGAATCCAACAAAATAACTATAAAATTTTGCTGTGTCAGATTAAAGTATATAAGCATAGCAATTAACCAGCTGTTTTCAAATAATATACTACACCTTAATTAATAAGCATAGTTCCACATACATTGTATAGTATTACTACTGATTTTGACAGTTTGTACACAATACTCAGGATTGAAAACATATTAGCTGCTATAGCTTGTGCAGTAGTCTACGCTACAATCAGCTCAATATCTCCCTGACCCACAGAACATCATGCGTAATTAATTTGCACGTTGTACCTGGTTTAGTGCCGTGAAATAGATAACCACAGGGAGATCTTGAAGTACATCATCAACGTAAACTTTTTTATTAACATTTTGAACACGCACAGACATCAACAAGGAATTGGTTCGCTGATTTGAGCTGATGAGATAAATAATACGTGTGAAACAGAATTTTTTTATTCAAATCATCACTAACTTCTGAGAACTAATCTGATCAAGATAGATTGGAAGGTTCTGTACAATAGCAGCCGATACCACAGCAAAGCAACCTACGTGAATATATAAATACAGTAATGCACATATTAGTGTGCAATGTATGTCAAGCACATTGAACTGTATCCTTGACCATATCTTCAGTGCAGGAAGAAAACTCCATAAGTCCATGTAGCGTTTACATGGAAATTCAACACTAGATTATATAACAGCAATCCATGAAGTTTCCTCTAGCTTTGACTGCACTAACTAAGTGCAAATCCATTCCATTTACAATACCCAGTAAGTGGTATAATACCAGTATGTCTACTTGTAGCTAATGTGTATACACTCCCCTCTCCTATTCAGTTTGGTGATCAGAAATGAAGGTGTATGTTTATGTATTATATAAATGCAGATCATAATAGTAATAACTTATGCCACAGTTCACTATTTTGCTGGTGTACTAACCCTAGGTTTGAAGAGATGCTTCAAGTTTTCACTAGCATAACCTTTCTAATTGGTATAGTGAAGCAGATAGACAAGTATCATCATCAGGCCATTCATAAGTGCATGAATATGGACCAATTAACATCAAACTAATACTGTTGTGTAGCAGAAGGATAGACACTGATGGTTCACCTATAGTATATCCAAATTGTAGGCTTACCTGTCTCAGTATTATTTATTGGTGCATCTGATGCGCATAGAACATCCCTTGGGATCTCCAGTCTAGTCAATCCTTAAGAAAATAGAAAGTGGTGGAGAAACTGAATATCATTGCTTTGTAAGGCGGAAATACCAAACTAGAGCCCTACACATGGGCACAGCTAGCCTACCACGTATGCTGCACAGTTAATCTTGGCAGACCACATGTTACAATTGGCAGCTTCAATCCACCGCTTCTTGATTTAATTTAAGACGATCATCCAGCTGGCAGTTTATCTTAATTATAATATAGTAATACTTCCAGTGTTTACTTGCTTAATGATCATCTAAACATGGATGCTTACATCCACTTAGCTAATAGCCTACACTTGGGTGTTATACTGCTAGAGCTCTCTAAAGGACCTTGAAACATACATATTATTATTATTATTATGCCCTAGCAGCCAGAGATCAATAGAGTAGGTGTGGATGTATGATGGGTGACCAAGCAGCCAAAAAGTCTATTTCGTACGTAGAGCTCAATGTCGTGAAATCTGCTTTTCACTAATCTTGACAGCACAGCCAACTCGACATAACACCTATAGACCTCAAGGTCTGATGATAATCGTATAATATAAGACATCAACAGACAGACATGTAATCCAATCGAAGAACCCTCATGCACGCATGCAGGGTAATAAGGAAGTAGTATTACAGCAATCGAGTGATTGGCTATGGAATAACAATTTATCAAAGCCTGCTTATCCATAACAATACCTGTTTATGGTGTGTTTTAGGTCTAACACTAGCCCCACCTGAAGGCACCTAGAACTATTATCCTAAGCACAACATAATATTGTCAAGCAAACCCAGTGCATTACTCATAAATTAAAGCTGCAGTGCGAGTTGTAATGATAATGTGGCAATAATAATTATTATTTTGTGGTGCAGATTTCTCCTAGTCTACATGTAGCCATAATAATCTCATGCTGTGCTGTGCAGTAGCACTAGTGTAGTTGGGTGATTACCGTTTATGTTGGTCTGAGCTGGGAAGTTGTACACCCCTGATGTTACATCCTCTTCAGCCACCCTCTCCACAGCCAGCACTGTGTACAAACATGAAACCATGTACTGACCACCAATATGGCTATGAACATACAACCCACACACAGAAATCACAGCACAATTTCCAAATGCAAGAACTGAAAGAAGTATGCTCATGCACATGCATGTGCTCAC
Organism: Cliona cf. orientalis; assembly: GCA_963930775.1. Classification (NCBI taxonomy): domain Eukaryota; kingdom Metazoa; phylum Porifera; class Demospongiae; order Clionaida; family Clionaidae; genus Cliona; species Cliona cf. orientalis. The sequence continues at coordinate 3,382,859 of OZ005694.1, read as the reverse complement.
TTTGGATATTGTTTCCTAAAAAATGAAAATCTCCTTGATTCTCAACAGATCCTGCTAGCAGCGACTGAATCATTTCCAAGCTGTTCAATAAGTTAGACGATTGGTATCGCTCTGGTCCCTATAAATACACAACTCAATTATATAGCTATAGCAGTTGGGCATAAAATAGCTGTACTTGCTGAAGGTTTTTCCAGTCATCAAGTCTATCCTCAGATATTGTTTGATCGATGATAGCTGCCAGTGCCTACAAATGAATAGCTAATATAACACAGCAGGTTACATACCAACGAAATGTATCTACCTGTCCTCTATCGATATTGATAAGACTGGAGTTAGCAGTAAATATGCCAACTAAATTGCCTACAATTTCCACTGTAGCATTTAGACCTGATACACTGCTGTTCAATGAAGATAGGGCACTTAGGACATCAAAAACAGAATCAACGTCGTCATCTTCCACAGAGTTCCTCTCTAGTATAGATTCAGCAAGATCACTCTGCAAATGAGAATAGTAGTACAACATTGCATTTGTATGGCAGCATATGTAGGCCATACACTACTATGCTGAGAATTACTCAAATTACAGGTCTAAACATTAGCCATATTAATTCATAGGTTGGGTGATGCTCACATATGGTTGAACAGCAGCTATAGACACTACGGTTCTTGGCTGTGCCAATATCATCTGTTATGATTAACACCACACACAATCAGACGGCTCTAATACTTACACAAATATCCACGGTGTTAAAAGTATTGTTGATACACAAGTTCAAGCAAAAATTAAAATTCTCTGAGGTTATATCCTCGCACACATCATCATCGTCTTCAGATAAGCCTGCACAGCATTTAAGCATGGTCATAGTCACACAATATGTACATATGCAAGTACTGCATTCTGGCACACTAACATACTAGTTCTAATATTCTACTCATGTCTATGCTGATATTATAATATTATTCACTCACCAAGCTCTTTCATTGAGACATTGATAAAGATATTACAAGGAGTTTCATTTGTACCAGGTCTCTGCAGCTGTACTTCCAGCACCAGATCACTGTCATTGTCATCATCATCGTTGCTACCACGACCAAAAGCACGTGCACTCATTGCACCAGCATCGCTGCCATCATCACCTCCATCACTGTCATCATCATCTCTCCTTTTTGCCTCAGTGGTACTAACCATCGGCACTCTTCTGAAGCATTCAATGACCATCAGCTGCTTACATATAAATTGTCTATTATTAAAAGGAGCATCTGTTGTGGTGTTCAAAAGTGTACAATCATAGGTGTCATTGATGCCTGGTTGCACAAACTGATCAATGTCGTCACATTCTGTTTCCAGCAGAGTTAAAGCATTCAGACGATAATCCGGGTTATCCACACACAAAAATATGTTCTTTCGTTCCATAGAATTATGAATACCAACTTTACATTCATTCATGTCCTTCGAGCATACTGCTAGTGATAAGTTCATAAACTGTAAAAACATACACATTAGATGTAAGAAAACCCTCGTGAGTCGAGCGATCCGCAGCTCAGTGTTAGAAGTCATCTTCAGTTTCTCTTGTGTGAGACTCTCACAGAGAGTTTGCAATAGGCGTGCTCAGCTGCAGAAACCACTTATCATCAGAAACGCAGCCGGAGGATACTGGTACAATGTCTTGCATGCACCATGTACCAGGTATATACTAGGCACGTAGTTTCGCGTGACGTCCATTACCTCCCGGCGCATGTGCAACTCTTTGATTGATTGATTATTGATTTGGCCCCTGAAAGGGAGTAATTATACCAGTTTCTTAAAGGAGGACAACACATACTGGTAAGCCTTTGTCAAGCAGCAATTGAATATTTGGTTGTATATAATATAGCACTATGGATATATTTGATGATTGACCAATGCAAGTGGTGTAAAATTGCCTCTTATAAGCCTTTTTTTTTTTTTATTCACTCTGTAAAAGCCAAATAGGGCATGACTGCAAAAATGCAAGTCCAAGATCATGGCAAGATGATTGTGTCCAGCCAGGCTGTCCAAAAACATTTTAACAAATTATACTAGACTGCTATCTTATGATTGTCAATTACACACTTGCAAAGTATCTACATTTCACTGACTATAGCAATTATCTCGTTAGAAGAGGGGCGCTCCTCTTTCTGTTCCCTCACGCAGCGTCCAATCAGGTCCAGATACCCAGCGTGGTTGATGGAGTCTAGGAGTCGCTGGCGAGCGTCTTCTACAGGGAATTCATCACTCAACATTTCAATCAGGAGCACTCCAAAGCTGAAGATGTCCATTTTAGGAGACTGCTCAGCTGGGACGCTGGCTTCAGGAGCTGCGTAGACTGGACTGCCGGGACCGACTGTGCGAAGCTCTCGCAGCAGATTGACTGAACCATAGTCAGAGACTTTGGCCTTCCAGCTGTTGCCCGGGAGAGGGTCAAGGAGAACATTGGCACTGCTAATGTCGCGATGGATGATGGGGTGTGGCTGCATCAGGTGGAGGTAGTTGAGGGCTCGAGCCACGTCCAGGCTGATGGAGGTGATCTGAGCATGCTCTATGGGTCCCTTTTCTAACTCTGCTCTCAGGCTGGTTGTCATCAGCTCAGTGAGAATGATAGGCTCTCCTTCGAGAGATGCTCCAATGAACTGGACTAGGTTGGGGTGGCGAAGACGAGCGGCCATGTTCATCTCTCGATTGAAAAGCTGACGGTTGTAGCGAGACACCAAGATTTGCTGGTAGAAGCACTTAGCTGCAACTCTTGTTCCACGAAAGTTGGCCACCTTGACAGCTGCCCATCCTCCTCTCCCCTTCTCTTCCTCCATCAGCTCTATCTCCCTCCGCTGGACTAACCAATGATATTCTTGCCGGCTCTGTTGAACTAGAGCCTCGGCTTGTCTTGCTCTTCTCTCAGATTCCCTAGCTCTCTGCTCTACCTCATGAAGATGCCTCTCCACTACTGTAGTACGCTGCTCTGCATTACGAGATCTCTGCTCAGCTTCTACGCTTCTCTGCTCTGCATCATGTACTCTCTGCTGTAAATCATGTGATCTTCTCTCAGCTGCTTGCACTCTCTCTTCTGCCTGATGTAGTCGGTCTTCAGTTGCTTGCTCCATTTCCTCCACCCTCTGCTGGGCTTGTTCTTGGGCCTCCTGAACTCTGACCTCAGCTGATCTTTCCCTCTCTTGAGATGCAGCCAGCTCTTGCCTGATATTTCTTATCCTCTGGTCGGCTCTATATCTAACTTCTCTTGATTGCTCTTCGTATCTTTAGTGAATAAAAAGGACACTGTTGACAGATCAGGCCTTCAGAAGATGTATACAAACCTGCTTTGAGATTCTTGAGCTCGTAGTATTTCCTGTGTCAGTGTAGTCTCCAAATCCTGTGCTCTTTCCTTAGCTTCTGCAGCTCTTTCGTGGGCAACAGTTATTCTATTGTATCAGTATCGGCACAGCAAAATTACAAGATATATTATAATATAATACAATGTAATATATGTACATGTATGTACCTGCGCTCTGCTTCCTGTGCTCTTTGTCTCTCCTCCATTACTGCTCTCTCTGCCAGCTCAGCTCTCTTCTCTGCATCTATGGCTCTGGCTCTCTCCTCTCTCACTGCAGCCTCAGCCTCTTCCACTCTCCCTTCAAGTGCCCTCTTGTCAGCTTGAGAGGTCTCCTGGTCAGGTTGCCTCTCAGCTCTGTTGTCAATGGCAGCTCTTGCTGCCTCACTCATCATCATCTTCTCCCTAACTCTCTCAATGGTCCCCCGCTGGCTGTTGCTGGCCACACCCACCACCTCCCACTCTGATCCAACCTTACCTACGTGTATATTGAGGATAATAACTATTATTGCAGCTAATTATAAACATTGTAGCTACATAATATACTACCAGCCATCATAACATACATGGTTTTGTTTAGATTCAAGAGGCTACTTTAATATGTGGTCAGTGAATATGAAAGTAGTGACAGCATGCACTAGGTACTGGTATGTATGAACATGAAGAGTACAAAGGTTGCCTACAATGGACACTGTATCATGGAGTAGGATGGCCCAGATATACCATATTACATGTATATGCAATACATTACATAAACGTTAATAACTCAGAACAACTTAAATTTTAACTTTCATGTTGATGATCTGCACCAGAATACCTATCTATCAAGCTCCCACATCCATGGAAAAAACCAGGTATGCCTGAGCCATTGAGCCAAAATTTGGAGATAGGCATACCTTTGGCCCTCATAGCAACACTGTGACCATCTCCGACTCATACCACATTTACAGAACACCTCACTGATTATAATTAAAAATTTTGGACACTATTATGCGGTGGCTTGTGCTGCAAAGAGAAACTTCATTACATCCCCAGTAGCAATTTACTTTTTTGTGGTAATTAGGTGACGTATCATATTGCTAAGAACACTTCTGAGACCTGAAAATCTACAGAATCATAAATTAATTTACATACATATCCAGCAAATATATTAAAAGCTGAGTGCTACTTTCTCCGACAAGTAATGTTGGCAAACTTACACACTCTCTTGGCTGACATAATCCTGTGGATAAAGCTAGCCTTGTGCTATTAAAATATACTTGTACCATGGTTGTAAATTCTGACCAATCAGATTTCTCCATATGGGGTTAATAAATCACTTATCAAACCTTGTATTTATATACAAGGTCTGATAACTACCTCAGGGCACACTAGTAGGACTGTACTCACTGTACTACGCAATTGCGTTGTGATAGTACTATGCGTATGTACTCTAGTATTATACTATGGTGAGGTTGAAGGTTAATTGCCATAAGTGGGCGGAGTAATTGGATGCTGAGACGGCGAATCTTGGATCCTGGCTAGGAAGGCACATTTTGTGAAGTTTAGTGCTGCACTGCATGTCCAACAAGAAAGCTATCATTGTGAAATTTCGAAGCATCTTAGTCTTCTTGAAGGCCTGGCCATGCGCTGACGGTAGGTGTATTAAATACTAGATGGCTTGCATGACGGCGATTTGAACTTTTTATTTCATGTATTTTGCTGTGTTGCTGGGTGCTGCTCGAGCCGACTTTTATAGCCAGCGCTGTCATTGCTACCATGAGGATGCGTCGTCAGGGCCACGTAGCCCATGGCACAAGTCCGTTATACACCTTGGTTCGGTCTCTACGCAATTTACACAGCCTCGGGCCTTCGGCCCTCGGTTGTGTAAATAGCGTAGAGACGTGCACCTCGGTATATAACCTATACATGTAGCACACATCATGCCACGACCGATCTGAAGTTCGGAAGCTGTACTGTGCTGTTGAGTTCATCTACTGTGATTACCGTATCCGATCTAATTAACGCGCCTCTCTAATAGATGCGCCACCTTGGCCTGTAGTGCAATTTTCACGCTCTATTTAAATGCGCCCACCCACGCGTCCCTATACTTTTGTGTACAAATTTTGCATGCCACCTGGTCGCGAAGGATAATTTTCAGGCTCTAATGGCGCGCCACCCAGCACTCGTAATTATTTTTTCATGGCGCGTTAATTAGATCAGATACGGTAAAGCATCAAAAGTTGTCCCGCCAACCCTATAATTGAGGTGCTGGTATCGATGTGTATATTGACGACCTTTTACCATATGCACCATTAGAACTATGCAGCTATATACTGGGGATGTGGTCAAGTTTTTCTTACCGTAAATCTGGAAATTTTCGTTGTAAAAATATTTTCGTAGTGGATGGCGGCTACGAAAATTAATCTTACGAAAATTAGCATGCATTATTAACGCTAATGCGGTAAGGGGTCGTTCCTACGAAAATATTTTTACACGAAAATTTATCATACGAAAGTTTCTTTACATGAAAATTTCCAGATCTACGGTATTAGTGGAAGCAAAACCACGTCAGGTCACCATGGTAGTCTCCCTTCTAGAAGAGCTGGGCACGGGACTAGTCAGCTAGGTGGCATGGCAATCATGAGGACAAAAAAAGAGGACAGGAAGCAGGGATGGCAATACCAAGAAGTACACAAATAAGATTTGTAGGGATTAACTCATCACATCCACTATGCTTGCTTTTTTAATAGCTATGGGACACATGCAGAAACTACCAATGAAATGATCTGATAATACTGCATGACTATCCATGGATTTCTCCCACATGCATAGAAATACCCATGAAAGAGCAGGGGATATTCTCACATTGGGGTCGACATTGATCAAACAGGTGCATGATACACAAAAGCAAACATAGGGATGTATAGCGGATATGATAAGTTATCTCTACAAATCTTGTTTTTGGCATTGCTATCCCTACTTCATCCTTCATCAATTATACTTGTCATAATTGCAAGGTTTAAAACATGGGATGCCCTGGATACGAGGCTATATTCTACCTACATGTACATGTACACGATATTACCCTGAGGCACCATGATCTTGAATAATGTCCCCGTGGTTCAATAATTTGTGTAAACGCATACAAACAGCTCTTGGCCAAAGCCATTGTGCTGTACATGCAAAGCAATAATGCATGCGAATCGGTCAAAATGGACCTCCTGAAATACATGTATGTACGTAATTTCTATTTATCGTATAGCAGGTAACTTTGCTGAGCATTAAATTTTGTGAAATGGCTCTCCATTAGTATTGGTGAAATTTAAATCTGAATCCTTACTGCCATAGGCACCCATGCATTAAGTTCAATTGCATCAATTTGTATAAATTTAATTAAGCTCACGCATAACTAGAGCTCATAAAGCACATACCCCATGTGGCATAGCATGCCAATACCACTGCACCCATACATGTACCTCTTCCTAGAGGATTTCAAGTTCAGCCTCTTGCTACTCACGAACCAGTGATCTCTTTTGTTCCTTCTGAGATCCATGATCACAAATCACATTAATTTTGAAGCGCAAGCAGACTCCCTTGTAGAGATGCTTGAGCATGCACAGTAGACTCCAAGTGCATAAGTGGGTGTGTCTGATATAGGCGTGTCCAACTACTTGCACGATTTGTACCTCCCCTGGCGATTGCCTAGGGTTAAGAAAGTGATAGAAGGTGTTTTTCGTTGTCTTTGACTATTGTATTCCAGTTGCTTATATGTTGAGATCTGCCGATTCTTACGCTGACGATAGATGATAGATGACAGACAGACAAACTGATTGCTTTACCCCTTGCTGGGCATGGCACGCAGGGTAAAATGTCACTTTACGGCATTACTATAATATTATTCTACACTGCCCTGGCTTGGCATGTACATGTACTATAAACTTGACTTACCAAAGCTATAGATCACAGTTTCTGCTATCTTTGGTTCATCAAGATCATCCCGGGTGCTATAATCACATTCTGGGCAGCCTCCAAAAACAACTACTTCAGTGTGACCAGGTGCTAAAGCAACAGATGTTGCTGAATGACCACCCCTAAACAATGTGCTTTCAGGTAAGATGATCTGCAAAAGAATAATTCACCGTTAACACTATATTATTGTATGCAAGTTTACTGATACTTAGAGGATAGAATGCAGATATGTACTAAAAATAATTATCAACATTTCTGCATGTATAGTGGTAGCAATGACAATAAAGAAGGCTAGAAATCACCCAAAAATCTTCATAGCTGCACAGTTACTGATGTATATATATTTCAGTGGTTCCCATACAGTTCTCGAAATTACCATTAGCTACCCTACATGTGTGCATGCACAACGAGGGATTTATAAAGCAATTGGCTGTTGCTACGAAAATCGACAGATCTTGAGCGTCTGAGCATGACCCGTAAGCACAATGAGTCCATTGAAAAGCTTGCTTTATTATCAATTAGATACTTTAATTTGGTAAGGCAACATGAGCGCTGCATTTTAATGGCAACCCCCCCCCCCCCCCCCCCCCCCCCCCCCACAATTAAGCTTTCTGCTCATCTGATCAACCTAGCCTAATATGCAGGATAAGGTGTCAACAGGCACATGTACACGTACATGTATGCTGTTGCAGCTCTCATCCCTATGCAGAACTAGAGGTCTACATGTAGCAAGCTTTACATGTAATAGGTGCTGCTAAAAAATTATTACAGATTGCACAGGCACCGGCCTCCAATTAGAACTGAAAAATTCACGAGCAGGTGAAAGGGCACCTAAATTAGCAAGGGGTGGCTACCGTAATGTGCCCTGTACTTCCATCTGCGATGGCGATCAAAGCAAATCAAAGGGTCAAGAACACTGGCAAGCATCAAAGGATCAAGACAGAATTTTGGCCAAAAATGCAGTCAAACTCAGAAATTTCGTACTGCCTTGCATAGCTAGACTGGTACCACATCAAGCTACAGTGTATTTCACTGTCAACTGTACTTTGTCTATAGCTAGTCTTGAGATCTTCAACCCCCCCCCCCCCTTCATGCATGTGCGAGAAGGGGGCTGGGCACTTTGCACAGCGTGCATGTCACATGTCTTTACAATTTAGCGCAAACTTGACTGCGAATGCGTCATGCACATTACAGTGGTGACTACCGCTTGGGAGGCACCAAGAGTTGCAATTTTGATTCTGAAAGTTTTGCCAGAGCCCAAGTGCTATCACCAACCATGCTATTTAGTGGCAGTGAATATGTCAGTGGCAAAACATATGGTTCTACATGTAGTTTCAGTTCTTTTGGTACATGCAGTTTAATTCACTCTGACCGCTGAATCATATACTTGAGTTGCTGGTATTGTAGCCATCCGAACGGTTGTCTCTACCTCCAGAAAGACATCAGGTAAGTGCCCACATAAAATTAATGTAAGAGACAACTTATAGTTTGACATCTGAACTGCTAGCTTGATAGATCGATACTGTGGTATTGTGATATCCCATGTGGCATGTGTGTTCCAATTACATGTACATATAAATAGTAATCCTTGTCCCCAGATCCCACCTCCAAGGAGGAAAGGGTCTGGTAAACTTGGACAGAATCCTTGGACCTGCACTGGAAATTTCCACGTGCCAATGAGATCGCAGCTCTGCTCAGTCATATGACAAGCGGGAATGCAACATCACTGTATAGCTGTATAAGCTATTTAATTTCGTTGACCAATCAGGTTCAAACCACTGGTTGTGATCACATGCAAATATACAGTGCTACAGAGCAAGAGAGTAGATTTTTACCACCGTGTGGTTTTTGCAGTGTTTTGTGGTTAAACTTGCATGTATCTTTATTTGATTTGATACCCAGTTAGGTCAATGGATGGACTATCTACATATGCAGTGGAAAGCTGATATCACCTTCTATATGGCTTCAGCATGCAAGAATGGCCAAAAATTTCCGATTCTTATGTTAGGCACAATTTCATGGGATTGGATTATAGTTAAGAACCATGATTTGAAATGAAGATAGGCACCAACTAGATACATCTTTGTGCCAAATAAGAAGTCTTAACTACAAAGAGTCACGGAGATATTCACCAAAATAGCCTAAATTTTGGTCTCTTTACGTTAGGCACAGAATCTTGCATGAAAGCTTTAGTTAAGAGTCAATATTGTGCTCTATGCATCCTTATGCATTAACAATCCTAGTGCATATGTGAAACTGCGAATATGTTGCAGGAAACGCCCAATCCGGAAGCAAATATTTCCGCCGGTTGCTCCAGACGGGTCGAAGTCTGCCTTGATGACGTATGCCCAACGCACGTATATACAATAGTGACGTTTACATTGACCACGCCCACTGGCGAGCTAAGAACGAGAGGCAGCGAGAACCGAGCTCTTAGCGTTCAACGCGTGGAGCGCTTCGCTTCTGGAGCGTTGAAGGGAGGTAAGATAGTAACGATAAGCAGCCTAAAAGCCTTTTTAATGCTCCATATTATTTTTGTGGGGTTGATAGCTACCGCTTGACTAGGCTGTCCGACAGTCGCTCGTGCTAGCTACGTACGGTATTACTGTGTAGTAGCAGACATACCAGAGTGATTCTCTACCTTCAGAAACTTACCTCAACTCGTCCATAGCCTTCGATCTTGCAATTTTTGATCGCTTGTATTGCTATGTATAGCGCACGTGATACCAGACCAACGTCATCGTTCGTCATACCTTCTGTTACGGAGCGATGTTTGTTTGATGCTTTGCACACCAGTACTGCAGCTAAAAGTGCTATTTCTATACATTGTAGGTCAAAATAAGTGTGCATGCAAAGTTAGAAAAAAATCTACTCTTTTGCTCTGTAGCACTGTAGCCATAGCAACCAATCAGAACCAATTAAGCTTTATAGGGCGAGAACTGAGGATTCAGCCCAAGTTCACCAGACCCTTTCCCTCCGCAAGGGTGGGGTCTGGGGAGGCATCGCCTAAAAGTAACTGATGTCCAGAAAGGTGCCTTAAATTAGAACCGAAAAATTGCACAGGTCTTAAAGGTGCCTATACTACAACATAATTACAAGTGTCTCGGGCAAGTGCCCATTCCCAGGTGAGTGCCCATGTACATGTAGCTTGTTTCAAGGTGTCAGTGTAGCAACTTCTATGCAAATATATTATGGAAGTCATATTCTGGAAAATGCGGGCCAAAATAGGGAGTTATGTTTAAATGCCCATGTGTGTATACACAGAACTGAATGTTGGTTTTCCTGGTACATACACGTACATGTACATGTAGCATTGTTTCCATAGAAAGATGAAGGGATGTAGCTAAGATGTATCTACTAGCTCTTAATCCCCATTATGTTTATTTGTATACTTCTTAATTGTACATGTACATACCGATCCACTACTTAGTTACTGTAATGAAAGTACATGTAATGTACCTGCTTCCACTGTATGGTAGTCAAATCACATAGCCAGGCATCATTTAAGGGCTGATTAAAACAGCCTCGACCACCAATCACAAAGAGTTGAGGCCAATCACTACCAAATCCAATACAACATGCAGCGTGAGATGAACGTTCTTCTGGCCAAGGTTGTCTATGTTGTTGTGGAGTTGACAAATTCTTAATTTCCTATATTATTATAATAGAGGATTTGAGTTACATGTAAATGAACACCAGGATAATATGCACACATACACATGTACATGTAATATTATTGTATGAATCTGTTATTTTCACTTAGTTCAATGGATTTTTGTATAATATGAAAAACTTGACCACATCCCCAGTAGCTACATAGTTCTAATGGTGCATATTATGGTAAAAGGTCGTCAATATATACATCGATACCAGCGCCTCAATCGTAGGGATGGCGGGACAACTTTTGATGCATTAATCACAGTAGATGAACTCGACAGCACAGTACAGCTTCGGAACTTCAGATCGGTCGTGGCATGACGCGTGCTATAAATAGCGCAAAGCTAGCTTTATTTATCCACAGGATTATGTCAGCCAAGAGAACGCGTGAAGTTCGGCCAGCATTACTTGTTGGAGAAAGTAGCACTCAGCTTTTAATGTATTCGCTGGATATGTATGTAAGTTAATATATGATTCTGTGGATTTTCAGGTCTCAGAAGCGTTCTGTAAAGGCTCTGAATTTAGCGCTATGACGACATAGGTTACATCATATAATTACAACATAATTACCTAGTAACCGCAAAAAAGTAAATTTATACTGGGGATGTAATGGAAAACTTAGAGACTACATCCCTCGTCCCTCGTGAAAAGTATTACAACGCACTACTGTACCCGCCACAATTCGAACTAGGACACATCGACAAACTGCACATGCTCTGTATATGCGTATATTGGGGCGCGTGGCTTGAGCCGGTTGACCCGGACGTGACCTGCACCTGCCATGCGCTAGACTGAATAGGGAAATCCCCCTGAGTGCGTGCTCGCCAAAGAAAGCAAACTAGCTGAATCGCCATATCTCATCGATAGTCCACGATGTCTTCTACGCTAGGTTCGAATTCTGGGTCCCAACAACCTTTCATGCGCACTAAACATTTTGAAACAGTTTCACAGGAATTTTGTCATCATTAATCATAATTACCTCATCGGTCGGCCGAATCGATTTGTTGATTGGGACTATGGGATGTAAATATTACAGCCCATATGTACAATGTGAATTATTATTGCACAAATGCATGGATGGGATTATATACAATGTCAAGATTACCATTTCTTTAAAGTCAAACAAATAGAGATAATTTGTTTTACGACGCCGAGTCCCATCAAATCCAGCAAATAGAACTGCTTGATGATCGTTAAGTTATAGTTATAGCACGGGGCCAGGGATTTATGGCAGTAAACCGACCCGAGTCCGAGGGCGTAGCCCGAGGACAAGGGCGGTTTACGTTATACATAAAGCATAGGTAGTAGTGGTTTACCTGAAATACACGAGACAGTTACTATAGTAAACCACGAGGGCGAAGCCCGAGTGGTTTGCATAGTAACTGTCGAGTGTATTTCAGTGGTAAGCCACTACTACCTATGCTTTATGTGGCTTGTATCATGTTCTAACTGCCAGCCATGTTCTAACTACCATGTTCTAACTTCCAATCATGTTCTAACTACTACTACCTGTGGTCTGGGTTAGATAAACTACAAGCGGTGCCTTTGATCTGTATGGCTTCCATGATACAAGTTGCCATAAATCCCTGGCAACCGTGTTATATATCCCACCTGATTGGCTAAAAGTCACGCGCACCATAGTCTACATGCATAGCAACAACCGTTCTAACCTAGCAACAATAGTTCCGAACAGAAAGAGTTACACAGTAAAAACAAACCAGCAAAGAAACAACCGATGACGGATGGCTTGAGTCACGGAACCATGGCTAGTTGAATCAATCAGTGCTTCAGCTTTCCGTGTACAGAAGACAGTCAGGTAGCTTCGAAAACAAATAGAATAGTTTCACTGTTCAACAAACTCGGGCAATGGCTACTGAGACTTGGACTAGCAGCTAGTACAGTACAGTTCACTTCCAGTTGAACTTGCCACGTGGTAGAACTGCCAGATACAGATCGAGTGATAGCTAATTGGTTCCTGATTAGTGTCAATTAGTGTGCGTGTGTTTCCGTGTTTATGTAAACAATGTCTACTGCCTATGTACAGTATAGTGTGTGCAACCATGGTGCGATGAGAAGTAGCACTGTGCTGATGCACACGCACATATGATGATGTGACTGCTTGTGTGAACTAAACAATGGCTCTGATTGGTCAAGGTCATAGCCAGAGGGAGGGAAATATGGATCATATTTTCCCTTGTACCCCTCAGGGAGGGAAAATATCCTAGTTATACCCCAGCTGATATAATACTTAGGTATACTTAGGTGGGATATATTACTTGTAAATTTAGGTAAAATAGCAGCATGGAGGAGGTCTATCTTCGTTAGGAATAGGAGGAGATATCCATACACCTATATATATACATGTATATATATATATTAATATCATGACTTAGAATATAGTTGTAACAAATACTGTGATCTGATTGGACACTCAGAGGTCTCTATTTCTCATAGAGACCTACAAGTTTTCATAGAGACCTACAAGTTCTCATAGAGACCTACAAGTTTCATAGAGACCTACAAGTATAGCCAAGGGCAAAGAAAGATGCACAGTGCAACAGTAGCCTAGTCCTCAGGTCAACTACCACGGTTACAGTTGCTATATTCTAAACCAGTTAGAGACCTCGTCCAATGGTCTCTACGCTTTTAAGAGACCCTCAGGCCCTTAGTAGCACCCTCGCTTCGCTCGGGATGCTACAGCCTCGGGCCTTCGGGTCTCTTAAAATGCGTAGAGACCTTGGACTTGGTCTCTAACTATTATTTAGCCTTGTATCCTAGGTAACAGCCATGGTATAACTCCCATATATATCCCACCTAAGTATACCTAAGTATTATATCAGCTGGGGTATAACTAGGATATTTTCCCTCCCTGAGGGGTACAAGGGAAAATATGATCCATATTTCCCTCCCTCTGGCTATGACCTTGACCAATCAGAGCCATTGTTTAGTTCACACAAGCAGTCACATCATCATATGTGCGTGTGCATCAGCACAGTGCTACTTCTCATCGCACCATGGTTGCACACACTATACTGTACATAGGCAGTAGACATTGTTTACATAAACACGGAAACACACGCACACTAATTGACACTAATCAGGAACCAATTAGCTATCACTCGATCTGTATCTGGCAGTTCTACCACGTGGCAAGTTCAACTGGAAGTGAACTGTACTGTACTAGCTGCTAGTCCAAGTCTCAGTAGCCATTGCCCGAGTTTGTTGAACAGTGAAACTATTCTATTTGTTTTCGAAGCTACCTGACTGTCTTCTGTACACGGAAAGCTGAAGCACTGATTGATTCAACTAGCCATGGTTCCGTGACTCAAGCCATCCGTCATCGGTTGTTTCTTTGCTGGTTTGTTTTTACTGTGTAACTCTTTCTGTTCGGAACTATTGTTGCTAGGTTAGAACGGTTGTTGCTATGCATGTAGACTATGGTGCGCGTGACTTTTAGCCAATCAGGTGGGATATATAATAGTTATAGCACGGTTGCCAGGGATTTATGGCAACGTAAACCGCCCTTGTCCTCGGGCTACGCCCTCGGACTCGGGTCGGTTTACTGCCATAAATCCCTGGCCCCGTGCTATAACTATAACATACCCCAGCCCTCAGGCATTATAACTCCCTATCCCTGACAATAGTCCAATAACACAGTTGCACTGGCATTACTAGCTTTTCACTAGCTATAGCCAGTAGCTCCCGCACATAATACAATCACTATATAGGAGGGTTCCAGCTTGATAGATTGACTATTGCAGATTACATATATTAAACAAGTATGAAAAACAATCCTACGCTTGCTTTTTGAGTAGGTGCAGGAAAAAAAATTAGCTAACTGGGCAGCAATGCATCATCATTAAAATTAATAATGTACATATCCCTATGCGCTTGCTTTTCTCATTGAGAAATTCATGTTATCCCCTATTATAAGTATATGGTTCGTTGGGGGAAATAATCAGCCACTTGACTGTCCAGTTAGTCTGTTCTGTACACTAATTTCTACTACGTGTCGACAAGTGAAACAGTCCATATATCTAATGGGATGACCTCCTGACCTTTGTTCTAGCGATCGTGCTAAATGTGTGCCCACACTGTTCGAGACCTTCTTCAATCGATGGATGGACATCACTCTAAGTGATTTGGAAATCTTGCTCGAAACTCATACTATGATCTATAGATAAGCCTGCCACTTCTAGGTACGTTGAGCACGATGAATGATTCAAGGTCAAAGGACAAGTATACTAGGCAGCATCTGTATGTAATTGGATTATTCAAAATCTGAAAGCGCATGTGTAAAAAGTAATTGGAGACGCTGGTTGGTGTCATTACTTGCCCAGTAGCAATTTACTTTTCTGCGGTTATTAGGTAATGATAACGTAATCTATGGGGTAATTGCCAGAAAACTCAGGGCCTCCGTGGAGCCTTTCTGAGACTTGAAAATCGGTATATATGTAGAGTATCTGATGCATGTACCCAGCGAATACATTATAAGCTGAGCGCTACTTTCTCTGCGAAGTACCGCCGGCCGAACTTCACGCGTTCTCTTAATCCCGTGGACAAATAAAGCTAGCCTTGTGCTATATATAGCACGCACGCTGTGTGCCATGCCGCGACTAACCTGATGTTCAGAAGCTGTCGAGTTCGTCTCCTGTGATCGAAAATTGTCAGTGTCGAGGTCGAGAGTCGGCCGCGGTCGACTCTCAGACTCCATCTCTGTGATTGAGGCGCCAGTATCAATGTGTGTACGCACTATATTGACGACCTTTTACCATTTTATGCATGCAGCTACTGGGCAAGTGGTCAAGTGTTCATATTTAGGGCAAAATAAATTCCGAAAATGAGAAGTGGCACCTTAATTACAGCATATACGGTATTTGATGAAAATATATGGTGGGCTGAGCTAATTAAGAGTGCACATAAATGCGATAATCTTTACCCAATTCAGTCAAAAAGGCGCTTGCCTGCATCTACAATGCAGTTGTAGCTGTACTATGTATCCACTGCTTCTTAAACAAAAAAACTACAGCTCTGTAGAGCACATACCCCGAGCACACATTGTGCAATCTATAGAGTTGCTTTTGCAATTGTGTGCATGGCTATGATTTTGTGAACTTCAGAAAATTGGTGAAAATGCTGCTTAATTGTACGTAGCTACCGGAGGTCCCGGTGACAAAAAGCACTCTCTCTGCACCAGATCTAGATTACTAGGAGATATGAACTGATACTTCCAATATTTTGTTGTAATAGTATAGCCGTCTTACGTTATGATCGGTTCCATAGGGCGGCAGATTTTAGCTCCGTCAGCGGATGCGGATAGACTAGCTATAGAATTTCATGAGCATTATTAATTCCGACGATCTTTAATAGTCATATTCTTTGCTAATTGTGCGCATGAGCAGAAAACACAATGGGCATGCATTATGCATTGAGTACAGGCACTCTCGATAGGTGTGGTTACGCTAGCCAACAAAAAGGCACTATTTGTGATGCCCGTAGACCGTGTCTATCGATTTGACGCACAATAAAGCCAGTTTTTCGCCGAATTCGATTGATTCGTTGTGCTTACGAGTCGCTTAGATACCTACATCTTGAGATATGGCGATTTTTATGCTCACAACAACAATGACACGACCAATTACTTTACCCCTTGCGCATGCACGTGGGGTAATAACCAGTAATAAAGCAACTGAATCAAAACAGACTCTCCTGAGCCATCAAGATAACCTAAGTGTCTCCCACAATACTGTACTCAATAATTGAGCAAGTGTAGGGATGTATAGTTGATGCGATTATCCCTAATCTTGTTTGTGTACTTTTTGGCCCTGCCATCCCTACTTCCTCCTTCACTTGTTTTTATTTGTAAATAGCAGTACAATGTTGGTTACTATTAATTATGATACTGTAACATCTTGTGCCAGGGCCATAAGAATGACAAACAAAGTGGGGGCAATGAGAAACAAGTCGATTTGGGACAGCTTTGACATACATTGTATTCCTAGGATGAATTTTCCCTGTTTACGCTTCAATGTTTTCTCAACTTGTTGTGGTCTTTACTATAAAATTATCAGTTGTACATGCTCTCGAGGGCTGTTGTGCACATTGTAAGATTTAAGCTGTGGAAACTGTGACAAAACTGATAGCAGGAATTTTTCGATCAAAAGCTAGGAAAAACTTGGTTGCTCTGGTTCATTAGCTAGAAATCATGCAGGTAGGTTTCAGAGCTCTGTAGAGCACATACCCCGTGCGCACATTGTGCATTCTATAAATTTACTTTCTGTGCATGGCTATAAATTCAGAAAAACAGTGCTTAGCTGCTTAGTTGTACTGGGGATCTTGGTCACAAAAAGCACTCTCTGCACCCAGATCTAGCCTGAACTAATAAGATATGAATATTTACCCCTCGCGCACGCGTGTGGGGTAAAGTAATCGGTCGTGCCGGTCGTGTCATCATTGTCGTTGTCATTGGCACAAAAATTGCCATATCTCAAAGTGAAGACACCTGAGCGACTAGTAAGCATAATGAATCAGTTGCATTTGGTGAAAACTGGCTTCAGTGTGCTTCGAATTGAGGGACATGGTCCACAAGCATCATAAATGGGCCTTTTTGTTAGCCTTCGTAACCACGCCTATCGACAGTGCCCACTCAATGCATTATGCATGCAGGCCTTGTGCTTTCTGTGCATAACGAATACCGTATTTCTTCTAAAAATTCGGCATGAAAATAAGACATTGCTTTAGCTTTGCCGAATTTTTAGCATTCTGTCTGCGTGCACATTCTATTCCCGTTTGTCGCATAACGTATGACGACCTTTGCTGAAAATTAGAGACTATTTTCAATCATTCGGTAAAGGGTGCCGAATAATAAGAGGGGCTGAATTTTTAGAAGAAATACGGTATTATGAACTGGTAAAGGTCGTCAATAATGCTAGTGGCATATGTTTGACTGCTAGCTATCTGCAGACTGGAATGCAAAGCCCTATCGAATCACAATATAAGATACATGTACCTATAATTTATCTACCTAGTCTAGATCTGGTGCAGAGAGAGTCAGTGCTGACATCACCAGGAGCCCTATATACAACCAAGGGCTTGATACAGCTAAGCAGCATTTCTACTCAATATTTGTTTCTACATACACACAAAAGCAGATCTATAGATTGTGCAATGTGCACGTAGGGTATGTGCTCTTAAAGAGCTCTAGTTCGTTGTATTAATAAATATATGTACATGTAGTTGTTTCTCATCTCCCCTTGATTTCCGCCCACATACATTTCCATCAGCACCAGCGCAATACAAACCCTTGATTTTTTGGACTGCTGAACTTATGGTTTTGACGACCATTTCCCATCAAACTTGTGATTAAATGACCATCTCCAGCCACCCACCCGCATCAATTTTTTGGCTCAGAGGTGATGACCAAAAAGCATTATTTGTGACTCTTGTGGACTGTGCCAGTTTTTACCGAATTCAATTGATTCGTTATGTTTACGAGTCGCTTAGATGCCTACATTTGAGATATGGCGATTTTTGTGCCAATGACAACACAATAGATTACTTTACCCCTTATTTAATAGTTAGAGACCGAGTCCAAGATCTCTACGCATTTTAAGAGACCCAAAGGCCCAGGCTGTAGCATCTGAGCGCAGCGAGGGTGCTACTAAGGGCCTAAGGGTCTCTTAAAAAGTGTAGAGACCATTGGACGAGGTCTCTAACTGATTTAGAATATAGCAACTGTAACCATGACAATTAGCCTGGGGACTAGGTTACTGTTGCACTGTGCATCTTTCTTTGCCCTTGGCAGCTCAATAATAGACCTACCTCTCTAAGAGGTCTATAAGCATAGATATTATAGACTACGTAAACGGGATTGGAAACTGCTCACGTGAGCAATAGAACGTGTACGCGCACTCCGTGTTATGGTTTGCATTCTTGGATAGACCCGTTGCTATGACAATTTGAGCAAAAAATGGCCGAAAATGGCGACCGCAGTGCACTTATCGATTAATAGCAGCGAAACAACAGTAGTTTCGAACTTGAACAAGGCTTATTCCAGTGAAGGAGTCCCTACTCTAAACGTGGCCAGCGAAGTTGAATTTCCGAAGTCTCTCTGGTCTACGCTACAGTCCCACAAAGTCCAAGAAGCAAAAATGGCTGATCAAGAACTGTTGAAAACTGTTTATTTCAGTGTATCAGTGCAGTGGCTTTGCCCTTTCCACAATCTTGGGATGCGCTGTCTTACTTGTGACAGTTTTGACACTTGATGCGCTGTACGTCTTCTGTGAGTGAGCAGGCCGTGAAAAGGCCCAAAAATCGGCCATTTTTGCTTCTTGGACTTTGTGGGACTGTAGCGTAGACCAGAGAGACTTCGGAAACTCGAACTTGCTGGCCACATTTAGAGTAGGGACTCCTTCACTGGAATAAGCCTTGTTCAAGTTCGAAACTACTATTATTTCACTGCTATTAATCGATAAGTGCACTGCGGTCGCCATTTTCGGCCATTTTTTGCTCAAATTGTCATAGCAATGGATCTATCCAAGAATGCAAACCATAACACGGAGTGCGCATACGCGTATACGTACGTACCTTCTATTGCTCACGTGAGCAGTTTCCAATCCCGTTTGCGTAGTCTATATTATCTATGATCTAAGTGAATTAAGAGAGTGAAATAATGGACCTCCAACTGACCAATCAGATTGCTGTATTTGTTACAACTATACTCTCAATATATTCAAAGATTGCCTGCTTCAAACTTGGTGTCGTTGTTCAACTTTCTTGTAGTACTTTAAGATCTAGCTCTTGCAGTTTCAACTGAAGAAGGTCAACTGACTGAAGCACTACAAAAATGTTTGATAACAACACCAAGTTTGAATTGAAGCCTGTTCTCACCTTTTGTTAGGTCCAATACATGGAATTCATTACTCCAGCCATCACTGACATATTCGCCACTCTTCACAAATGTTGAGCCAGTCTGTGGATTGTGTTTCTTGGGCAATATTCCAAAGCCACCAAACAAGCCTAAAAATACTTTCTTCTTCGACTCAAACAGTACCAGTCCACTTCCACTCTTTTTCAAAGGAATAGACCTTGATGGTGATGTTGTAGTTGAGAAATGATTCCACACGAAAGTTTCTAGATTGAGCTGAAGAAGATCACCGTAAGACTCCCCGCGTACACCCTCACCACCATATCGAAAAATACAATTATATGAGGGTACAATACAGGATGCCCCACCGTAACCTTTTGGCAGATTTCCCTTTACTAGTTCTGCTTTCCACTGCTCAGTTCGTACATCGAAAACTTCAATCTTGGATTGAAATTCAGCATCACTCAGCGATGGGAATCGTGGAGGACAGCCGCCGATAACGTAAGAACGATACAGCATTGAAACCGAGCAGTGCCATGCTCTAGGTGTAGGCTCATAGAACGTAGTCCCTTCCATGGCCCTAGCGCTAGAACCTTGGAAATGATTCATACTCTCGACCTCGCAGTCGTGCTCGCAAGCCACAAGTTTGTATGCGAGATTATCCCGCGATTACACCCGGCCCGCGCGTAAGCCCCGAAGGCGCTTTAATAGTCTCGCGCAGCCAGACTTATATACACCGGGGTGTAAGAGTCTGGCTGCGCGAGACTAGAAAGCGCTAGACAGTACTAGTATGCGCTATGCTGCAGTGCACACATAATATTATGGCACGCCAAATGGTAACCATGAGTCTCGTACCCAGCCCAGACTAGTGCTTGCGGGGAACTCCTGCTGTTCAGTGCCACAATGCGGGATAAACAAATCAGATTATCTTGCGATACATAGGTGCTAAACGGCACTTGTAGAAGATTTGAAGCTAGGAACCAGTTTATATTATCCCCGTGGCTATTGATCTGGCAGGAAGTCAATACATTGACTATACAAACGCGTTCACGCATGCGCATTTACGATTGGCTAGCATCTCTTTAACGAAGCTCTCTAGCAAGCTCCAGACCTCACCGTGTAGCCTAAACCCCCCACTAAACCCTAAGAGAACTCTAAAACCCAAACCCTGTTACGCTTCCCCTGAAATCGGACTCCCGGATAGTCGTCCGGCTGCCGGAACAATAGCCACTTCGTTATATTATTGTAGACAATTAATACATCATGACTATTAGTGAAAGTATCAGCAACCACGATTCAACAACGGGCGACCATTTTACGGTACTAGGGTATTAAATATCTGTAACAATGCTTATTTCTAGACGAGACTGGTCTTGCTGGTTGGATTAGCGAGATGAGGGTCACTTGGGAGGTATGTGGTACACAACCGTTAACTATATTTTATCCTCATTCCTTTGTCTTTTAATAGCAACAGTAGGTTGTGCTCAGTGAATTAGCTGAACGACAAATAGCTGTAGCTGCTTGTATTGCACATAGATAGAGGGGACATCCCAATCCTCACCCTCTACTAAGTGGATCTATCTATGCTGTGAGCAAGGCTTACCCCCTCAATGATTTACATCAACCTAGTAATATCATTGTGTCTACCTCAACCTTCCTTCTACACACCCATTGATTTTCTTCCACATACTTATGTGGTCTCAAAATTATTAATATGTATGTACATTCCTTCCCTTGCACTATTATAGTATTACATACACATAGATTATTTAGCTACATGCACATTACATTATTCTTATATGCAACTTCTATTAATTTTGCAACTTATTTCATCGTACCGTACATTCCACTACATGGGTTAAAGTTTCACTTTTTTACATTACAAACACACCAATACTTCATAAAATCTTAACCTAGCAAAAAATTTCCACACACACAGCAATATTCCATCACAATCCTACAGTGCCAAGCATTTGGCACTTACATGATCACGTCCTTACTAAAATGAGCCAGGTCTACAAAAAGTACATGAACAAGATAAGAATAGTAGTCATCGGAATCAGTGACAGTGATTATCAATACACTCATGATCACAATTAAAAATCACGGATATGAGTATTGCATGTACTCGGAGTCCCCTTAATATTATTATACAATCAATGTGAGTGCTGAGTGTGTACAGCAAATACGGCTCTGAGCATCCGTACATAGGAGTTCTGCCAATGAATCTAACAGCTGAACACACTGAAATGTCTCGTAGCTAGTCGAATTGAAGTATTAGTAAAATAAATGATCACTATATCATACAAATGGAGTTGATTCATCCAGAATGAATGCTCAAGGAAGTCACAAGTAGGCTTGGAAATGTAGATAACAACACAATTGATGAACTGTAATACTTCAGGTATATAGCTTGTAGATACAAATATTTATAGAATCTGATAGAAAATCTGTTTAAGATTAATTTATGATTATGAAAGTTAAAAACTTCAAACCTTTCCTTTATACAGTGTGTATATAACGTTATTACGTACATACATGTATATCTGAGCCATCCCTATTTATAATCTACCAACTTTATGTGATTATTGCTGCTATAAGGATCTTAGTGCAACAGTTACTGTAATGAACAAAACAATTTAATAATAATTTATACTGGTTGTCATTAATTTTTATATTATCTGTTATATTATTAACCTTAATAACATTTATAATTTCAGAAAGTCCCTACACCACAAGCAATTCTTAGCTGCTCATACACCAACCAAAATGTCACTGACCATGGTGCCTGTGAGTTTGTGGATGAAATTTCATAATAATGTAATATGTACCGTAGAGATTGCGAAATTTTTGCCGTGAAAAATGTTTTGTCGACGACATTTTGCCACGAAAATTAAACACGTGAAATATTTTATGTAACGTACGTCGACCAATACATGTACCTATTTTGGTTGCTACGGTCTGGCGATGAAATTTTGACTATGCGAAAAATTTACAAGCGAAATATTTTACCGGCGAAAATATCCTGATCTATGGTACCACATTGTGAGTACCAGGTATTTAATTTGTGGCGATTTGTTGACTTTTCAAAGATGGACAAAAAAATCGCCAATTTAACCAACTCTCATGCTTGCGCAATTTTTGCCTTGCAGACATGTACAATGAGCTTTTAGAGAGCCTGAACTTTTGATGACCTTTGAGTTTGCAATCGAAACTGTACATGAATAATACCTAGGTGTGATCAATCAGGTATGGAGTGTTCATAGCCATTATCAAGTTAATAACGCAAATGGGAGGTGTCTCACCAGAATTTCTCACCAATAATATTATTACTCACTATATTATATACTGTATTATAATTATGGCCACAGATATAATATAGCTACCGGGGTATATGTACATTTGTAGCTTTATTAACCCTCGGCGCATGCACGAGGGTTACTGTAGTCGTTCTGTGTATGTGTGTGTGTGTGTGTGTGTGTGTGTGTGTGTGTCTGTCTGTCTGTCTGTCACCACACTAACTGCTACATACCTCGTTTGCGAGTCCAAATTACGATGTTATAAGGTTCCTTATGGCGTTCCAAACTCATGATTGGTGTGGATTTCGTAGAAAACGCTTTATTCGCTAGTTTTGGAGTCATTTGCTGATTCCATAGATTCTAAGCTTGACTTCTCCGATCCTGGCCAGCTAACTTTTCGTATAAATAGAACGCAGGGTGTGTCGTGCTGTATACGGCATAGGCCTAATAGTTATACGCATGCGCGAGGGTTACGAAGGCAGGGTCAGGGGACATATGGATGAAGTTGCCAGCAGTGTTGAGTTGGGTTGGCTGAGCGGATTAGGGCTGGTGCTGGTGGAGCGGTGGTCATGGCTTCGAATCCCACTTGATCTTTGGATTTTTTTCTTCCACTTTCAAAAATTTTCTAAGCTTTTTGGCGGGCTAGTTTGCCGGTACTCGAAGCGTAAAAATTTTATATTGGACAGGCAGTACTGCTCAGTGCTTGCGCGCCGAGGGTTTTGCACTATAATGCTTCATTACAATAGTACTTATAATATACTCATGTAGTATTACTAAATTCTTACCAAGCGGCCCCAGGTTGGCCAGAAGCCCTTATACATTGACCAAAAGCCTTCACTCTTTAGCTACAAGGAAATCAAAATAAGTAGACATCAATTCAAACTTACGCACAATCTAAGACATTTTGGAACATTTAAAGCCACACTTCATAATCTAATCTGGTGCCCTTTCTTGAAGGGAAGAGAGAAAGGCCAAGCAATACTACAGCAATGAACCTGCAGTCCTATTATGCTGTTGCACTTCTTGAAGGTATTCATTTAAGATTCTGTATACCAATTTACTTTCAACGTGGGTAAGAATCTCATAATTTAAGGTACACATTATGTATAGAGGCTTAATTATTGATACGAAAGCATGCATATGAAATAATTTTAGCTTATCACACCTCTACAGATCGAGAGTTTGCCACTTTTGCAAGAAAGAGACCACATTCACATGGCGGTGGTAGTTTTGATAACATTGATGACATCACAATGATCAAACTTACTGTCTGTGTTAAACAATCCAAAGTGGATTTGTAGTGAAGTCCCCTTCCATTCTCATAGGGCTGATTCATCATACGACTTTTCAGAACATCAGCTGGTGTACAAAATATGGATGAAACTAATCCTGCACATGTGCTTACCAACAAAGCACAACAGTGTAAAAATTGATTCATGTACCACCTCTGCTATGTGTAAAATAGTCATACCTTGCAATAGCATGTGTTACAATATCATCCTTCAGTCTTGTATGCTGAAGAACTGCCTGTTTTGCACTGTCATACGCAGTGAGGTCTGAGGCATACAATATCATAGTACACGTACATATGTGTTTATTATAGCAAATTATCACCTCCTAAGCAAGCCACAGCTGCCCTCTGGCAGTTTGGATACCACCCTCTCCACAGACCTGCAATGCCCTCTGATTTCAAGATCGAGCGAAATGCATCCCAGGTACCATCATATCTGGATCACATTGTCAAGGGGAATAATGCTGTTCAAATAATTAATGATGATTGTCGCTATGACAACTGAGAAGTGCAAGAGACACTGCCATTGACCAACCTTGACTTGTGTCCATCTAATAATCTCCTTCCTTCCATTTGCAATCTTGTTTTTACCAAATCTGTTGGACTGGCTAAAAACTGCCCCATTCCTCCTGATAACATTCCAGTAGGAATAGCCTTCCTACAATAGACACAATATTATTGTTGTATACCGTATGGCGGGTAATTTTCGTGGGGTGCTAATTTTCCTTATTTTTGTGGTTGATTTGGCAGTCACGAAATTTTCCCACCCACGAAAATTAATGCCTACGGTGATAAGGGGTTCGGGAGTCCATGATGATGGGCATGGCCACTAACATCGTGGCAGCGCAGCCAACACTTCCCAGTGTTAGCCACTGTCATCCAGCTGATAGCGTCTTCGACACTAATATTCTTCTATCTCATGCTATTTGTCCAAATTTCTGTAGGTATGGCTTAGTATTAAACAAAGAGCAAGATCGAGTGCGTGTATCGATTACATCATTGCTTGCCACGCCCCTGGACTGGTTGCTGTCATGAAATTTAAAACCACAAAAATTAATTTTGAGGGCCTTTTCGGACTTTCCACAAAAATTAGCACCCACAAAAATTACCTGCCATACGGTATTCTAATGGAATGTATGATCCTAAGAAATAAGCATTGTATGAATCTTCATAACATTTATATATGGAGTGATTGACTATACACTAACTTGGATTTTTACCATGCATTCTTATACCGTAGAAACTGGTTGTTAAGTGCATGCGCTTATAACACGTGGCAGCAAGAAAATATGCGCTTAACAGGAAGCATACGCTTAATTTAAAAGTGCTAAAACACGGTAGGTGGGGCGTGCGTAAAAAACGCGTCGAGGGTAGAAACGATGGCCAAGAAGCGACCAGAGAGCGTAATTCTCGACATTTTCTTCTCCAGTATACTTCTATCCTTCTTTCTGGGCTCATGTAACCGATCGCTCGTCATTCAGGTGGCCTGCTGGGCATATGCGCCTAACAAAGAGCGGTAAGGCTCGCACAAAACTATGCGCTTAATAAAAAGTATGCGCTTAACAGCGAGCAGCGCTTAACAACCAGTTTCTACGGTATTATTTTTAGAGTAAGTACGGTAACTACATGTATCATAGCAATCAGCCAATGGCTGCATGCATAGGTACACATGGCACTTTGTTAATTATCTTCAATTCACAGTAGTTAATTATCTTCAATTCACAGTAGTTATGCTTGAGAGTATAGCTATACAAAAATAACATACCACAGTGGATAAACACCATTCTCATCTCTTAGGAACACTCTTTCCCTCAGAAATTCATAAAATAGCATCCGACTTGAATACACTGAGTACAATAATTATAGTATCATTAACTTCCTTGCAAGTGATGGCGTAACAAAGTAACAAGCTACCAGACGAACCTGAGTGCCTTAGAACTGCAGCGCTGGCTCCTCCCCAGAGTTTCACTAAACCTTCTTCTTTAACTGTGAGAATGGAGTAAGAATAAAGCTGTGGAACTACTGTACTTGCATGCACATGGTCATAATGAGAGAGATCACGTGAAGTGGGATCTAGAGAAATCATGGTATGCGCTCCTGAATCTAATTATTATGCATACTTCAGATGAAAACATGCATCAACTTTAGTGTACATGACGTGCAGGTTACATATTTGTATCTACAATGTACATGCTATAGCTCAGCAGTCCAAGGTGAGGATTTAGCGAGGCATATCCACTTCTTGAGAAGGTGAAGGATACAGATTAAAGGGAATGTATGAAGCAACATGAAGATCAAGAAGCAACCACAACGGAAGAAATGGTAAGCAAGTCCAGGGGCGGATCTAGGATTTTTAGTATGGTGGGGTTGTAGGTATAATTGTGCGCGAAGTGCGCGAAATTTTTGCGACCACGCCCACTCTTAATCATCTCCTCGCGCCCCAGAGAGTGACTGTAACACTTTACCTACAGTAGATTATTCATAGCTGAAGCCATGTTCAGGGTGTACCACAAACCACCGTGCACCACCTGTTGGTTTGAGGCCAATTATGTAATACACAGCTTGTCTGCTGCAAACCATAGAGTGGCAGCTACTGCGCCAAGCTATAGTAAGCCTTGTGTATAAGTGAGAGGGCTGCTCAAAATCGTTTTGGGGGGGGGGGGGTTTGCAACCCCAGCAATCCCCCCTAGATCCGCCCCTGAAATGTTTACTAAATGAACCCTGATCTAGTAATTTTATCACTCCTCAACAATTGGGGGTGCCTGTCCAGGACACAACTCATACATGTACGTACTGATTCCAAGCATTGTTTGCAGCATCCCTCTATGTGCCTTCCTACATACTGAACTTCCTAATGCGTGGACTTGTCCTTGGATCTGCAGTCTTGTTCGGGTGATGTCAAGTGGATAGGTCACTACAGTAGAAAAATATAAAAAAATCAAAGCTGTCAGTATGCATATCTAAGTACAATTAGAATTTAGAACCTACATGTACTTGTAATAAATGCAGTGATCTGATTGGTTGAACTGCAGTATCTATCCTAAATTTTTTGTCTATGGCTAATTTGTTGCTAGGCAGATGTTTATATTATACAAAGCTTTTGGGCATTGTTAACTGCTAGGATCTAAACTTGTTAGACACTGTCTATTTGGTTTCTACGTGACCAAAGGGCTCTATGTAGAATATCAAGCGAAGCAAGGGTTCTACTGAGCTCTGAGGTCTTCTAAATCACGTAAAAACCGACTAAACAGTGTCTAACAACTTTAGATACTAGCAATAATGCCCATAAGCTTGACATATAAACTGCTGCCTAGCAATAATCCTAATTAACCATAGGCAACAATTTTATGAGTTTATACAGAAATTTTCCAAGCTTATTAGGAGTTCATATGGGAAATAGATACCTGTTCCTGACCAATCAGGTTATAGCTGCAGGATGATACAACTAGGATCTAGTTTGTGGGGTGATCATTTCAGTGAGGAGAGAGTTTTTGAATCACACATACATGTACATGTAGGAATGTAGGTACTAGGTAATGCAATGGTCATCATGCGCATGCACTAATGATCTGAATGACAATGAGGAGAGTTAATTAAATTTTGAATCATGTGGTCGTCATGTGCATACACTCTCACTGCAAATGATCTGAATGACAACTTGGCAGATAACTAGTCTTGTGCCCTTTCATGCACGTGCATCAAGACTAGCAGATGACCTGTAGGCAAATATATGAAGCTGGAAATGTGAGTGCTGGATCACATACGCTCAGGTCCACAACAATTAACATCACTGGTACTTCTCCGAGCATGATGGTGATTGTATTGAGGCAAGTTCCTGAGTGTCGTCCCTTCACGGGGCTGGCATCCTGACTACCCTACCTACAGGTATTTGGAGTCGGACTCATAATGGTCATAACATGTGCATGTAGACTGGAGTACATCACTGGACTACTAGCAGTCTACGATACTGTTGTGGTAGCTTCTCAGACAGGAACCAAGCCTACTGCGACTTCATGCAACTGAATCAGACCGACGTGCTGTTATATAGTCTGGGGTACCAGCCCCATGCTGCTGATGGTAGTCTATGCCATGAACATGATTATCCTGCTCGGGCATGCGCAGGAAGGGTAAAGCAATCAGTTTTGTGTATCATTGTCATAAAAATTGCCAGATCTCGAGATCTAGGTATCTGAGTGACCCGTAAGCACAACTACATGTAATTTATCGAAAAACTTGCTTCATTATGCTTGATAAGGCCCATGAGCGTCATAAGCAATGCGTTTTTATTGGTTGTACCTATCAACTGCACCCTATGTGCTTGGTGCTCGTACACACAACCTAGCACAATACCATAGGACGGGTTTTAATTGCGTAGTTTAATAATTGCGTTCCAGTCAAGTCAGGCCAAATTGCGAATCCAATAATTGCGATGGCGACTCCGTACCATACTGTAGTATACGTGCACGTTTATGTTTGCGAATCTATTAATTGCGAAACGTACAAAAACTCGCAATTCGCAAGTAATAGATACTCGCAATTAAAACCGGACCTACGGTATGTAGGTAAAGGTCATCAACAGGCACTCAGCTCAGATACATGTATAATCCGTATTTTCCCGCTATTAAGCGCATGCGCTTATATCTCCACAGGAAGAAAACCTGCGCTTAATAGCGAAGTGCACCTAATAACGAGATGCGCCTAACAAAGAATAGCTGCATCCAAGAACGCATGCGCATTCGAGGTATAATTTAGGGGCGTGGCCAATCGATCGATCGCACAATCATTCGTGTTGCTGCATTCCACCCAGCTCGAAATGGCGCTCATAGCTCGAAGAACCTGAGAATCGATAGTAGTCATCGTGATTTCGAGTAACTTGAAATGGCTGGAACCTTGGGCTAGCAAGAAAGCATGCAGATATCGAGGTCAAGGGTCACATAATATTATGGGCTTATACGCAAAATGTGCCTAACAGCGAGTACTTAGGTCAGGAAAATGGCATGCGCTTAATAACGAATATGCGCTTATAAGCATGAGATGCGCCTAATAATGAGAAAATACGATAATTCCGAGCAAAGCGAGGTCACTACTCAGGCTCGAGAGTTGTAGTATGGCTTCTGGGTGTATATCTCACGTGCATCTAAATTTTCATTTTTACTCTCTTGGTGACTCAGGCCATGTCACCTGGTGTTACAGTAACGGCGTCAAAAGACGTGGGCTAGCTCCCTCAAGATGATCATGCAAAGGCCTACAAATCCTACACTGTATATTATGGCTCAGCTGGACTGTGCTCACTGGGTAAATCAATGTTTGTACGTGTGTGGCCAAAAATGATTGCACCTTCTTGGCCCACAGTTGTTCGTCCTTTCACTGACGGTGATGATGTTACTAGCCGTGGCCAAAAATGATTGCACCTTCTTGGCCCAAAGTTGTTCGTCCTTTCGCTGACGGTGATGATGTTACTAGCCGTGGCCTGTCAGTTGGCCTACTCTTGGCTTCATTGTTCCAAGTCAGAGGACATAGCGACCTCTTTCAGCTGCTAAGGCCATACTTTGTAAATTCCTTGTTTCCTGTCACCCGCCCGCATCCTTTCTAGGCTACCCCGTCTAGTCTACAGTTATTATTGTTGCATTTTGTGCTATAAATTTCATTATCAGGTGGGCCCTTAATGACATTCATGGAGGAAGCAGCAGCACAATAATGTCTGTAGTATAGTGGACTATGAATTATAATTACGTCCAGAGTCCCAATTCCAAAAAAAAGAATTTGGCCTCGCGATGAGGTAATTAATGACGAAGTGATGATGAAATGATGATGAAAGTTATGATGATAGTTATGATGAAATTAAGGTTGTTGGGACCCAGAATTCGAACCTAGCGTAGAAGAGATCGTGGACTATCCGATGATATCATTATGGCGTTTCTCTCAGTTCGCTTTCTCTAGCGAGCTCGCTTTTAGGGCAGGGGGATTTCCCTATTCAGTCGAGCACATGGCAGGTGAAGGTCAACCGGCTCAAGCCGCGCACCCCAATATTGTACGCGTATACGGAGCATGCGCAGTTTGTCGATGTGTCCTAGTTCGAATTTATGGCGGCGTATTCGTGAGGGACTCTGGACGTAGTCTCTAAGTTTTTTAAGTCCCAATTCCAAAAAAACAATTCGGCCTCACAATGAGGCAATTGATGAGTAATTGATGATGAAAGTAATGAGGTAATTAATGACAAAAGTAATGATGAAATTATGACGAAATTAGGGTGAAGACTGCTTCAAAATGTTTAGCGCGCATGAAAGGTTGTTGGGACCCAGAATTCGAACCTAGCGTAGAAGACATCGTGATATGAGATATGGCGATTTTTTCAGTTCGCTTTCTTTGGCGAGCTCGCACTCGGGGGGATTTCCCTGTTCAGTCTAGGACATGGCAGGTGGAGGTCACGTCCGGGTCAACCGGCTCAAGCCGCGCGTCCCAATATACGCGTGTATCGAGCATGCGCAGTTTGTCGACGTGTCCTAGTTCGAATTTATGGCGGCTACTTTTCATGAGGGACTCGGGATGTAGTCTCTAAGTTGTTCATTATGTCCAGAGTCCCAATTCCAAAAAAAAAAATTCGGCCCTTGCTATGATGAAACATATGATGAAATTATGACGAAATGATAATGAAATGATGATGAAACCTATGATGAAATTGGGTCGAAGACTGCTTCAAAATGTTTAGCTCGCATGTCAGGGTGTTGGGACCCAGAATTCGAACCTAGCGTAGAAGAGATCGTGGACTATCTGATGATATCATTATGGCGTTTCTCTCAGTTCGCTTTCTCTAGCAAGCTCGCTTTTAGGGCAGGGGGATTTCCCTATTCAGTCGAGCACATGGCAGGTGAAGGTCAACCAGCTCAAGCCGCGCGCCCCAATATTGTACGTGTATACGGAGCATGCACAGTTTGTCAGTGTGTCCTAGTTCGAATTTATGGCGGCGTATTCATGAGGGACTCTGGACGTAGTCTCTAAGTTATTCATTACATCCCGAGTCCCAATTCGCAAAAAGGAATTCGGCCCTCGCTATGATGAAATTATGATGAAATTACGATGAAATGATGATGAAACCTATGATGTAATTGCTGTGAAACTGTTTCAAAATGTTTAGGTTGTTGGGACCCAGAATTCGAACCTAGCGTAGAAGATATCGTGGACTATCGATGAGATATGGCGATTTTCTCAGTTCGCTTTCTTTGGCGAGCTCGCACTCGGGGGGATTTCCCTGTTCAGTCTAGCACATGGCAGGTGGAGGTCACGTTCGGGTCAACCGGCTCAAGCCGCGCGCCCCAATATACGCGTGTACGGAGCATGCGCAGTTTGTCGACGTGTCCTAGTTCGAATTTATGGCGGCTACTTTTCATGAGGGACTCGGGATGTAGTCTCTAAGTTGTTCATTACGTCCAGAGTCCCAATTCACAAATCGTTACGGCTGACCGATGAGGTAATTATGATGAAACCTATGATGAAATTATGATGAAATTGGGATGAAAACTGCTTCAAAATGTTCAGCGCGCATGACAGGGTGTTGGGACCCAGAATTCGAACCTAGTGTAGAAGAGATCGTGGACTATCGATGAGATATGGCGATTCTCTCAGTTCGCTTTCTTTGGCGAGCACGCACTCGGGGGGTTTCCTTATTCAGTCTAGCACATGGCAGGTGGAGGTCACGTCCGGGTCAACCGGCTCAAGCCGCGCGCCCCAATATTCGCGTATACGGAGCATGCGCAGTTCGTCAATGTGTCCTAGTTCGAATTATGGCGGCGTATTCATGAGGGACTCTGGACGTAGTCTCTAAGTTTTTCATTATATCCCCAGTAGCAATTTACTTTTCTGTGGTTATGAGGTAATTGTGGTGTAACCTATGGTGAAATTATGATGCAATCTATGAGGCAATTATGAAAAAATCCAGGGCCTCGCTGGAGCCTTTCTGGGACTTGAAAATCAGTAAATATGTAGAGTATCTTATGCGTGTATCCAGCAAATACATTACAAGCTGAGCGTTGCTTTCTCTGAGAAGTGTTGTTGGTTGAACTTCATGTGTTTTCTTGGCTTACGTAATGCCGTGCATAAAATTTAATAAAGCTAGCCTTGCGCTATACATGTATATAGCACGCATCATTGTCACAAGGGGCTGGCCCGCACGAGACTACAGCAGCGCGACCAATCTGAAGTTCGGAAGGATTACTGTGCTGTCGAATTTGTTCCTGTGATTGAAGCATCGAAACTTGTTGCTACCAAGGTTGAGAGTCGATCTTAGACGCCATCTCCATGATTTCTAGGGCCAGCATCGATCGATATGTACGCATTCTATTGACGACCTTTTACCACATGCACCATTACACCATGCAGCTACTGGGGATATGGTCCAGTGTTCATCAACAATAACTAGAGCTCTGTAGAGCACATACCCCGTGTGCACATTGCGCAATCTATAGATTTACTTTCGATGCATGGCTATGATTTGTGAACTTGAGAGAAATAATGGAAATGCTGCTTAGTTGTTCCGGTGACACTTGAAACAGCACTCTCTGTACGTACCCAGACTAGGAAGACATAGACTTGTACCTATATTTTATTGTAATAATAATATTATTATAGCTATCTTACATAGTGATTGGTTCCATGGGACTTCAGATTTCAGTCAATATAGACGTCACAAGCATTATTTAGAACATCGACAATATTTATCAGTCATACGCTTGTTAGTTGTGCGCATAAGCAGAAAGCACAATGGCCATGCATCATTCATTGATGGGCACTGTCGATAGGCGTGGCTACAGTGGCCAACAAAAAGGCACTATTTGTGACGCTCGTGGACCGTATCCCTTGATTTGATGCACACTGAAGCCTTTTTTTGCTGAATTCGATTGATTTGTTGTGCGCCTACATCTCGAGATATGGTGATTTTTGTGCTAATGACAACGATACAATTAACCAATTACTTTACCCTTTGCGCATGCGTGTGGGGTAATAACCACCCACCCGCATACTCTTGGGGGACAGGAAACAAGGTTATTTGAAGGGCCGAGAACCATAGTGGGCTAACCCCAAATTAAATGTGGGGAATTGTCTAAAAAGCACAAAAATGGACTAAAATCATACATTGTACTCTACCAAATTATTGAAATTTTCAGAAATGTGAATTTTCTGTAGCTCATGAAACACATTTTAAACACATTTTCAAGATTCGGGGGGCTAAGTCAACATTGTGGGTTAGCCCACTATGGCTCTCAGCCCTTCATTTAATACTGTTGGCCTAATACTGCAGCTTAGGCATTGGTGATTGATAGAGTTCCCCG
The DNA here is from genome assembly GCA_963930775.1 of Cliona cf. orientalis. Classification (NCBI taxonomy): domain Eukaryota; kingdom Metazoa; phylum Porifera; class Demospongiae; order Clionaida; family Clionaidae; genus Cliona; species Cliona cf. orientalis. The sequence goes on along the minus strand of OZ005694.1, from coordinate 3,349,128 downwards.
CAAGCACATGTTCATCACTGCGCATGTTCCGTGGCACTGAGCGAGGAAGTCCCTAGTGTATCACTAGTATAGATGCACTGTAGCGCACGGAATACGTGCTCTAGACACAATGAGAGAACTCTTGTTTTCTTATCAGATATATGAATTATATTAAAATTATAAATTGATCTGATGTACTAGCCTCGTCCCCAGGCCCCCCCCCGCGTTGGGAGGGGCCTGGGGACGAAGCTACTGATGTACGTACCAAGTTCCGCAATGGCAGAAGCTGTAACAGTGAGAACATACTTGAGTGCAAATGCACCTTCTCTAAATTTCTTAGAATCTCGATCGACATCCGTAGCATAGATCATTTTAATACCGAACAGCCACACTATGCTTGAATCGAATCGTGAGTCTTCAAGCTAGACTCCTTTTTAGCCCGACGACCTTTACCTACGCTCTCACTGCCAACACTGTTGTTCCATAATTTATATATAGTAGGCATAGTTTAGACGTCCGTTCAAACACATACATGTACATAGCTCTCATGGTGGTACACACTAGCCTCGCGCCAGGCTCTCCCGCGCGAAAAATAAAGAGAGCCTGGCGCGAGGCTAGGTACACACGTGTACATGCACATTTAAAGTGCACGCACTTTCTATGTAGTGTATTTTTTGACAGAAATAATGTAGCTAGGGGGGTAGTTTGAGCCAAAATTTCATTTTTCATACTTTCAACGCATTTTCTCATAATAATTATGTACACGTTATTTTATACAAAATGAAATGCTTATTGAGCTCTTTTGCATGCCACAGTAATTGAGTATGTGGTATCAAGAGTAAATAATAAGGAGGGGAAGAGAGTATCGAACGCGCTATATACTCCGTACAAGATGTTTTCGGAAAGTCACGCGCCAGGAATTCAAAAATTGACCAATCAGAGCGCTCGATTCAAATGGTACGTTGTGGGCGTGGCCTCGAGTGCAAGCTAACGCGAGCGCGATTTCGACCGAAAGCACGAGCAGATCACAATATAAAACAAGCGTTTATGAAGAATCTAGCATAAAACTCATGAAAAACGCCTCTATTCATCTCAGTTCTAAGAAAAATCAAGTGTTTAGCCCCTTGAGCTAGTCACGTGCGCACGGCTGAAAGTCACGTTACTTGCCGAAAACATATGAATCCCGTTATGTACCCGAAACCCGCGCGCTCCGCGCGCCATAGGCGCACGGCCCAGCCCCCGTAGGGGGCTGGGCTAAATCACAATATGAACGCTAAGGCTAGGTAGGGTTTGGTTTAGGGTAGTGTTTGACACACAAGGGTTAGTACTACTATTGTCTATAAAGTCGTGACAAAAGAGCAACTGGCAGCGGCGTTCACGGTGGTGTAGTGGCTAAGGGTCTGGTGTATGGATCCGTGGACCCCAGTTCGATCCTCGCTCCATTTATTGATTTTCTTTTTTTTCCCTTATACTCTGGAAATTTTCTAAGTTGGAAGCGGGTTTCGGGTATATAACGCCGCTCAAAACATATTACACGGGGTATATAGCGCGTTCGACACTCTCTTCCCCTCCTTATTATTTACTCTTGGTGGTATTTACGGAGTTCTCTGAAGCCCTGCAATGCTGGAAGTGGTTATAACCCAACACTTTGGATACTGCAGTGTAGTGCTATAATATCTTTGCTGAAGCCTAGCTCTGGTGCAAGTTTGGTGCTGTTCATAGCACATTGTAGTGAGTAGTTTATGATCCCTGAAGCTTCATAATATTTAAATATGTGCAGGTTTTATATAGGCAATTTTTTGGGATTTTGACATGCCCAATCATAGATTGATGCTTCCATGGCTTAGTTTATAAAATTGCAACCGGTAGCTAGATTACATACTGCTAGCTATAGCTATGTACCTGTGTCTTTAGACTTGGAGTATTTCAATAAATCTCATAGCGCCGAGAGTTTGGCACCAATGGTATTCATTTAATTCCCTTGCATTAAGACAATAATTATTGAGAGAACAAACCTAGCACAAGAGAATAGATCAACAAAATGACAAAGTGCTGTATGTATTTTCAGTCGATGTTCAAAGCATGTTTGCAGCTTGTAAGTTTTCATGCAGAATAGTATCTGCCACAACCTTCATTACAGTCTACATGGATGAGTAAAATAAAGTTATAATTAAACATTTTATCATTATGGTTATTAAATTTGGTGTGACATTCTCTTTCAAATTACTGATAGATAGTGACATGTAATAATTAACACACGATCTTGAGTGGCAGATCTGTATTGGTACATGCATCTACATGTATAATATAGGCAAATACACGTGTGACATCATGCAGCTCTGATTGGAACTAAGATTTCAACTACAGTTGGTGCAGCAAAACCGTGATCTCACTTTGTTTTGGGTGACCTGTAGGATCGAATCCTCTACCATAGTATCACTAATTTCATGTCTGCCCATCTACCGACTGCTTATTTAACAAAGCACTATTGTGAAAAACCTTCGGCACAGTGATCTATAAGCATATTGGGTGCTTGCGGGATGCATATAGTGATGAAGCCAACTACAAGAAAGTGCAACACAATATCTAAACTCTTGCCTGTAATATCAGCACTGTAAGGTCGAGATGTGGAATGGCATGGCAAATAGCTTCATCCATGGCCAGTGATAAACGTTTGAGGGGAAGAGCAACAATGTTAAGCCAAGGTGGGGCTTGGGATGTAGAATATCTTAGGAATTAAGGCATGACAAAGTATTTAATTTGTGTATTTATAATCAATTAAGTCGGGGAAGACTCGAAAGTGAAGTGGCATGTTTATATTATACATGCATCTAAGACCAAAAGGTTGATGCACATGATCACAACAGGCATGTACAGTGAGAATTAGTCTCGTAGCCCAGCCCCCTTAAACGCACGCGAAAAAGGGGTCTGGCAACATTGTGCACGAGTTGTCCCAAACTCTGGAATGTGGTGCGACCAATCAGATCGCTCCATTTGCAATCAAATCGCTATAATTATATATTCGCGTATTATAAACATATGCGTCTTTTTTCACTTGAGCTCGTGCTCCACCAGCACCGAAGATCTACTGATCTACTCAAGAAGTGTGTGCAGCAAAGACGACAAAACGATCCGAAGGACTGATGGCAAGCAAAAATAGAACAGTCCTGGACGCAAAAAGCTGACTGTAGTTTCAAATTCAAACGAGAGACCGCTCTAACTCTGAAGATTTACTTCGAAATAGTGAGTGATAGAGGCAACGAAACTATCGTAGAAACGATAGTGATCGTAAAACAGGTCGTTTTGGCCAGCAAAAAGTAGACTCGAATAGTTTTCGAATTTAAAATGCGAAACCGCTAGTACGCAATTATTGCATTCCGCTGCGACAACTCATTGTACACAATGTTACCAGACCCCTTTTCGCGTGCGTTTAGGGGGCTGGGTCACGAGACTAAGTGAGAATAGCATTAATTAGTCATGCAGATTATTTTGGTGATTCCTTTATCCACATTATTTATAAATAATTGACAATTGTGTGGGATCTATTGAGCTTGTGCAGGTAGTGCGTTGTTCAATAAAGTGGGTGTGGTAAATATGGTCCGGCAAATGCAATGCATAGACCAGCTGGATATTCTATGCTATCAATATACGGTTTGGGGAGGAAGTCCCACCCCCACCCCCCAATCCCCCAATGGATGAAACCTAAACTCCCAAATCAGTTGCAATACCACCGTGAAAAGCAATAAAAGGCACAATGTCATACAAGTGGGACTCAAGGCCGCCATCTTGGAGGGCAATGTGTGGGTATTATCTATGGGATTTTAAGTACAGATGATGTACGAACACTTATACTGCAGCATGTGCGCCGAGAAGGGTCAATTACCTTTATATTTGAAGTATCAGTAGCTGTTGTCAAATGAGTATAGATCACTTTACTCTTGTTTTTATTACGTTGCATGAATTCCTGCTTGATGAACTCAACTGCTTCCTCCACATTCCTGTCTTCACCTGTACAATATTATTATTACCCTTTGATGTGGCACCACAGTATGAAATGGATTGTAATTATTATTACAATGCTTGTATTACCTGTATATTGTGAGAAAAATAGCCTCAAATGCCTATCCGAGTTCACTATTTTATCCTTGAACAGATCAACTTTATTAAGGAATAAAATCTATAGGGTACAGTATAATAATTATAGTACATATTTATAATGTTCCATATAGTTTCAAGGGGTTCAATTTTTACGGATAATCGACTAATTGTATATAAAGTCAAATCCATGAAATAAGAATGATTGTACACTGCATACATATTGGGTATGATCACACTTGCCAGCGAAAATTAAACCTACTAATGGTAAAAGATTTCCTATCAACCCCTTGAAATGTTCTGCTATAAGATATTATGGTTCAGAACAATTACTTGGTGCACCATTAATTCTGCTGTGCCTGCTTACTATGCTGACTTTAACAAAGAACTTATTGTTGCAGATAGCTTGAAATAGATTCAATGCTTCATCCAAGCGATTCTAAAAGGATGAATACTATTGACAAACTTTTGTTAGTGTGACTATTTATACCCCTTACTGTCTTTCCATCCTCAAATAAGGTCATATCATAGCCACTGAGGGCACACACAAACCAAACACTTCGAACATCATCAAATGTTTGAATCCACTTCCTCCGTTCTGATCTTTGACCACCAACATCTACCATCCTATAACATAAGGAAAATACTCTTACTAAATACATATATATCTTTCTAATAGCTGGATACAAGTTGCACCGAACCATGGAATACATCTTCACATAATCCTATATGCACCTAAATGTTAGCTTGCCAATTTTGAAACATGTCTCAATGATTCCAGTTGTCTGTACTCTTGACCGCAACACATCCATCTGAGTGGGCACATAGCCATCACCCAAAATTCTGTCCATCTCTGATAAATAGCTAAATAATATTAATATTATAGTACAATAGCAGTACTTCAAATGGGCTCAATATGACATCCTTACTATGGTCCACTGTCATTGAGTTGATATTCATAAGCTCTCTTAAAGCACTGTTGCACTCCATCGTCTGCCCACAGTGACTTTATCGCACAAGCAACCTCAGAACGAAGATGATCATGATATTCATATCTTGCATTATCAATAATCACAACATTTCCCTATAAATTATGGTACGTCATCAGCACCAATAAAAGTATTTTATATTTATACCTTATTTCTTGGATCTGCAAACTCTATGCCTAGAGTACTCATGCTTTGTAGGATAACCGTTAGGGATGACATTAAGTTTCCAATAATAACTGGCTACAGAAAGTATAAGATATCAGCACATTACCAAATATGAGAACAAAATAACTGAGTGATGCATGCATGGTTCCTTAATAATATGGCTAGACCAATCTCAACAGAATGAATATTATGACTGCAAAAGCAAAATATTACATGGTCTGGTTGATACTATAGTGTCCCGAGTAGTACCAATGGGCACTCAACCATAATCATATACCGGTAACTCCAAGTAGGCGTGGTTATACAATTGCTAGTCGTAGTGTACACAATCGTTTCTTGTGCTGAAACACGGCATAACTCGAACTAACTACATGTACATGTAGGTTTAGATCCTAGTTGTAACAAATACTGTAATCTCATTGGTCCAAACTAGGGTTCTAAATAGACTCATAGAACCCTTATAAATCTTCATAGAACCCTTGTAAATCCTCATAGAACCCTTGTAAAATTGCATGTCTCAAGGCCATAGCTACATAGCAACAAATTTCTAACCGTCATGGCAGCCTTGCTCAGGTAAGATGTAGCATAGAAACTAAACTACGTATACAGAGGCTTATTACATAGCTACACACTGCTTGCCTTGTCCTCACAGCACAGAGGCAGCGGGCACAATAAGCGTGATTCTATTAAAAGCACACTTGATGATCGATGGGAGTGGCTATCTGAGTTCAAAAGTTCAATAGCTGGCATGACACTTGTACCAGTATTGACAAGACCTCGAAGATGACGGTATTTCGCTCGATTTGGACTTGTCGCTAGTATTGCAAAGAAGTTTTCAGCTTGTTGCTAGGATCTAAATACGTTAGACCGTGGTTACTAGGTTTCCACGTGATTTAGAAGCCCTCAGGCACTCCGTAGAACCCTCGCTTCGCTCGGGTTCTACATGAGTCCCTTCGGTCTTCTAAATAATCCTAGTAACCACGGTCTAACTATTATGTAGTATTTTTGTGGATGTTTGGTAGCCTCGTCCCCAGGCCATTCCCACCTTTTCAATGTTGCATGTGCAAGGCTAATTCAGCTTCCATGGATATCATTGCAATGTGCACTAGTCACAATGGAGTGGTTAGATAATCAATTAGAGGTCCATTAATTATTTCACTTAGAGACCTCTCGGTTCACTTATAGACCTCTTGCATGGAGAGGTACATGTAAGTCTACTATTGCGCTGCCAAAGGAAAAAAAAAGATGCACAGTGCAACAGTAGCCTAGTCCCCAGGCTAAATGTCATGGTAATTATCCTAAATCAGTTATATAGAGACCTCATCCAGTGGTCTCTACACTTTTTAAGAGACCCTCAGGCCCTGCTACAGCCTCGGGCCTTTGGGTCTCTAAAAACACGTAGAGATCTTAAGCTTGGACCCGGATTAAAAGTGGATTAAGGTGTTTACACAGAAACTGGATTACTTTAATCCAGATTCTAATCTGGATTAAGGGCCTAGTGTAAACGGGGTTTTAAAGTTCTCTAGAGCACATACCCCGTATACACTTTGCATCTGCATCACCTAGAAGATATCTGTGACTCTTGCCTACATTAATTTTAGTACTTAATGGACCAATATGCTTTCTGTTCATGTGCAATTGGTCCGTTAAGTACTAAAATTAATGTAGGCAAGAGTCACAAATATCTAATCAGCTGTATGCTTTAGCTAGAGCCTTACTTCTGTGTTAAGCTTCTAACCCGCCATGAATGGAGCACTCACAAAACTGCTGGTCTTTGGTTCATCCACATACACCAGACCTTCTGTTTATACCTTCTGGCGCACGTGACTTTGCGTACCAGGCTGTCCCCCTTTTCTGCGTGCAACATTGAAAAGGTGGGAGTGGCCTGGGGACGAGGCTAGAATAGTTAGAGGTAATAGAGGGTCATTAGTATGTTAATGAGTCAGTAGTGACTACTACCAAAATAGTAAGATGTTGGTTTTGCAATTCTACTTGCGGCTTTGCCACTTTGTGGAATATGCAAAACCAACATCTAACTATTATAGACCCCAAAGGGATCTATAGGCCCTGCCTTGATACCACCTGCATCCCTACTTCTGCAATTCTTCCATCGCTTTTAATTCTTTCATACTAGTACAATAATAATAATTATGGTATGATATAGCCCCTAAGTGAGAAGCTATAATAATAGACACACGCATGTTATTTTTTGTAGCATGTACATATATTATTGCCTTGTAAAAATCTATCACATGTGTGATGTAGGTAACTTGGAGCACTGCACTAGCAATAACCTTGACTCAGCATTTTAGGATGACAGTCGTAGGAGCCATGAATGATCGACAATCTGAGTGTACATGTATGTACGTGGTACAAATGATCACTCTTCTGCAGAACTATTAATATGCGCCTCACCTCTGATCTCACTATTGTTCCAAGGATAAACATATCATCCATCCAAATGTATGTAGCTAGTGCAAGTAGCGGAAGTGATTCATTCTCACGGCAATTATTGGTACACTCAGAATGTTGATCCTTCACTGTTACATAATTGCTGTCAAAAAGTGCTGAGTCATGGTTAGCATGTGCCATGCTCCAATTGCAACCCTATATCATGCATGTGATAAATTTCACCAGGCTTCGTCCTTTTTCTGCGTGCAACATTGAAAATACAAGGATGAGGCTACATTGAAAACACGAGGATAAGGCTAGCATATGTATACACTTTTAAAGTGGTTCTAACTCATACACTTGTCAGTCATATCAATACTTACAGCATGATCTTGCAACTCCTTCTGATTGAATCCATCACCATGAATGATCTTAGTCTGTTTAACAAGGGTGCTTTTACCAGACCCACCAGCACCTTTAACAAGCAAAGAAAATATCTATGTAACATTGATAATAGTCATTCTCACCCAGCAACAAAGTTTTGATGACATTATCACTGGAATTTAATTGATCTGGTTTTAGTTGACGATCTATAGCTGTTGATCTGCTTTTGGCGGCTTCACTTTCTTCTGATACTGAAGTGATACAGCTTCCCATCTTTGTGCTATATACCCTATTGGATAACAATGGGACTTTATTTGTTTAATACACCTTGTGGAGAAACTTGATTCAGAAGTGTTTGATTTCTAATCTGGATCGGAGGAGAAAATTAAACAAAGCTTTACAGGATGGAAATACAAATGTGGGTTCACATTTTACTTGTTGATCTATAACTAATTGATATTTAGCTAGATTTGGTCTTATTGCCTACAAGGATACAGGAACGCAGGCATGAGGCTGAAGCATATATTTCCAGTTGGGTAAAAAGTTATCAAGTGCCACTATACAAATCCTATCAATATCACAAGGAACCCCAGTTGTGTCGCACTGTTTTGACATAGTTGTATTATATACTTTTCGATGTAGGTATTTCACGATTATGCCAAATTCAGATATCCTTTGCAAACTAGCTGTAGCACAGGTAGGAGCACTTATAGAGTGTTTACATATAAATTTATTGCTTTCGCTTTTTGAATACCGTAGACGAGACACCACATGTAGCTATACATACATGCAAGACTTCTGTTGTAGTATGTATACAGGTGGTGTGCACTGGACCAATCAGATTGTAGGCTTTACTCCATAGCAACCCTCATTTATCTGTGGCCATAGCTCTATAGCATGGTCAGCTAGATAGATCTACATAGCTACTTGTTGGTAGTTGCTCAGCAACCAAAGTTTTTATAGGCAATTTGCTGGCTATGGGAAGGGGTTGGGTCATCATAAAGTAGGCCAATGATGAACAGAGGTCAACTATCAACTAAATAGTTATCTGCCAGTAATTGGGGTGCATTCGACCATGCATCTCATGCACCCCAATTACTGGTAGATAACCATTATTTGTGACAGTTAACCTAATTAGTGCAGAGCAACATTCTTGTGGTTGGCCTTAATCACCAAGGTTCCTCAGAGAATAAAATACAACAATGTTCAAGGACTGCATCATTGCTTGATGGCTATTATAATAACTGATTAACACGCACTCATATGAGACAATTAAGGGCTCCTTTTTTCACTCAGCCATCTTGCCCACCTAACCAGCTCCCTTGAGGCCTCATGCCAGACAATTTGCGCACCTAATTGACCACAATAACATATCCTATACATACACAGCAGAACCACCCCTCCCCCCCCCCCCCCCCCCCCACCATGCCTGCAACCACCACTGCTGTAACAGCAGCCATGGGAGTAACACCAGGGAGCTCAGCACTAGCACACATTCCACTAATCACTGCCCATCCCACTACCACACCAACGCTGCTGCCCCTTCCAGCAATAGCCACGCCACCCCCACCAGCAACATCCATGCCACCCCCACCAGCAACAGCTATGCCACTCCCGCCAGCAACGGCTATGCCAGCAGCACCTATCATGGCTACAACCAGCTCCACCCTATAGGGCCCTCAATGCCACCCGCTGTACCAGCAGCCACAGCCAGCGACCCATCCTTGTTTGCAGCCGATGGTATATGCCCACTCCCAGAACAGCTGAGAAAGAAAATCCTTAACCTCGAGTACGTAGACATGGCCGAGCTCAGGCCGGAATCCTGGCTATTCCACTCAGACACAGACTCAGCAACCCCACTACAAGGCCTATTCCAACGCCGCAAAGAGCCAGTGACGGACCTCGCAGTGTGGATCCAGTGCTATGCCTCACTCACATCAGTACTTGTGGAGAAATATCCACAGTACACCAAACACTTCTTGGCTTATATGGCTACGATTGCAACTGGCTATAAACGCTTCAAAGGTCTATGCTGGGCAGCATATGACGCAGCCTACCGCCAAAAAGCAGCCAGGACAAAATCACTACTATGGGGCAACGTAGATCAATACCTCTACACGGTGTGGTTTACCAAGGCCCCTCATGCACCAATTGCCTCAGCTGCGAGCACACAATGGACACCTGCCCGAACCTACCCATTCCCCTTCTTGGGCAACTGCTTCCCTCCCAACAGCAAATGCAAACCAGCTGCCATGGAATCAACCCCAACAGCGTCCAGGGCCCATGCACACCAAACAGGCCCAAGAACCATGCGGCCTCTACAACGCAGCCGGAGGGCCTCGCTGTGCCTTCAACCCCTGCAAGTACTCCCATACCTGCAAATCAAGCGGTGGAGGTCATCCTGTGTCCTCGTGCCCCCGCCTCTCCAGAAAACGCCAGCAAAACCCCAACTGGCAACCACAAAAGTTTATGAAGCCGTTTCCCAACAAAGCAATAACTCATGATAAGCAGGCAAGCTAGGACACCCAAGAACTCTGCTAACATACCCAATCGGGGAAACTGGCTATCAGCACTCGCGATCAATTATGTATCCACTATAGCATAACCAACCATTCAAACCAGCCGATAGATTATTTAATCACCGATTCTTATTATTCGAAACTGATCATATAATATTATTTTATCAATGTCCTGACTATCTCGATTACCCAAAATCTTCTATGCACACAAATCTTAATAATAATTATTTACATAAAATAAAATCCTGCATGACTGCATGTCTTCTCCGCCCCTTGGGCGTGACAATTATTAATGTAACATGCAACTATACTCACACAGGCCATTCACATCCGAAGGGCTTTATCGCTACTCAACTGACCTACTAACACTAAATAGCTACTCCTCGCCGGAGTCTCAGCCAATCCCAGCCTGCCTCACCCACATTACCACCCCACTGAACTTAGAGGCGTGGGACATGTGCCTTCGGAACCACCCAGACAGGACATTCGCAAGCTACATACTTTCAGGAATATCTCATGCGTTTCACATTGGGTTCAACCACGAAACGCCCATTCGCTCAGCCAAGGGAAACATGAGCTCAGCAGCACACCATGCGCCAGTCATCAAGGACTACCTAAAGGCTGAGCTAGAGGCCAACCGCATTCTTGGCCCGTTTCAACCAAGCAACATGCCCTGCCCCATCCATATCAGCCCAATAGGCATCAGCCCCAAACGACACCAACACAACAAATGGCGACTAATCGTCGACATGTCCTCCCCTAATGGAGCAAGCATAAATGACGGCATCAACCCCTCCTTCACCTCTCTATCATACATCCACATCCAAGATGTGATCAAACAGATTATGGATCTGGGGCCAGGGGTACTCCTAGCAAAAATTGATATAAAAAGTGCATATCGGATTATACCGGTCCATCCCTCGGACAGACCGCTGCTGGGCATGTCTTTCCAACATCAAGTCTACATTGACGCGTCACTACCCTTCGGCCTACGGTTGGCTCCCAAAATTTTAATTCCCTAGCAGATGCCTTACTATGGATACTATTGCAGCATAGCGTCTCCCATTTACTGCACTACCTAGATGATTTCATTACCATGGGTCGAGCAGGAACAACCCAGTGCCAGATGAATTGTGACATTATTCACAGCATATGTGAGCTGCTTGGAGTGCCACTAGCAGAGGACAAATGTGATGGCCCGTGTACGCTCCTAGAATATCTAGGATTCCTCCTGGACACAACAAAGATGACGGTATCTCTACCAAGAGAGAAACTGAACAGACTAATACACCTAATACAATCATGGAGCAATCGTAAGACGTGCACCAAACACGACCTGGACTCACTCATAGGCCAGCTCCAACATGCCAGTGCAGTAGTAAAGCCGGGCCGATCTTTCCTCCGCCACATGATTGTACTCGCTAAATCAAGACACCTCCCCTTCCACCCAATCCGCTTAAACCAAGGATTCCGCTCGGATTTAGCATGGTGGCACCTATTCCTCAAGCAATGGAATGGCATATCACTAATGTCAGCAATTGGCCAGGAAAAGCCAGAATTCACAGTCACAACAGACGCATCAGGCTCTTGGGGCTGCGGAGCACATTTCTCAAGCCACTGGTTCCAACTAAAACGGACGCCAGCCGCCGCCTCTCACTCTATCGCCTTTCTGGAGCTAGTGCCAATAGTAATATCAGGTTTAGTGTGGGGAAAACACTGGAAAGGTACCCATGTGCTTTGCAGATGCGATAATCTCGCCACAGTTGAAGTCATTCAATCACGTTACTCACGAGACGACAACCTAATGCACCTGCTCCGCTGCTTATTCTTTGCTGAAGTAGCATTCAATTTCATATTCCTACCTCAGCATCTACCAGGCCGGCTAAATGAAATGGCAGACGCTCTGTCCTGCAATAGCATCTCCCCTACCATGCTGCACACCAACGGTCTGGATCCGCACCCAACAGTAATCCATAGAGAAATCCCTAACCTTTTACTCAACATGCAGGTATAGACTGGCTCTCACAGACATGGACAGCCTTGTTCAATTCTATTTTGAGCAAGGTCTGAGTTCATCCACACATCGCACCTACACAACCGGTATCAATCGCTCTAACAAGTTCTGCTCAGTCCACGACATCAAGGACCCTTTCGTCCCACTATCCCAAACTCTCTTATGCTATTTTGTTTCATATCTCGCTAATCAGGGCTTATCGACAGGCACCATCAAGGTCTACCTTTCCGCACTACGTCACAAACAAGTATCGCTAGGCCACCCTGACCCCCAGCATTCCTCAATGCCAAAATTAAAACTAGTCACGAATGGAGTTACTAGGGCAAAGGCAAAACAGCCAGCCTCATCAATAGGACCATCACGTCTCCCTATAACCCCTACCATCCTCCACCAAATCAAGCAGGTCTGGTCCAAAGATAATGCAAACCCGGACATAATCATGCTATGGGCGGCTTGCACTACGACATTTTTTGGATTCTACCGTATGGGTGAACTAACGGTACTGTCACCCGCAGCATTCGATCCATCCACCCATATTACAATTCGGGACATATCTATCGACAAGAGAGATAATCCATCGTTGATTCAGATACAGTTTGTTGTACATCTCAAAGTATCAAAAACGGATCAGGAGAGGAAAGGGGTATCTATCTTCATTGGGAAGACAGGAGATGATATTTGCACAGTAGCAGCTCTAACAGCATATTTGGCGACCCAGGATCGTGGAGACGGCCCACTGTTTCAATTCAAGGATCGGACTCCACTAACAAAAGATAGGTTTATCCACCATGTTCGAGCAGCATTGTCATCCGCAGGCTACAACCCATCACTCTATGCAGGCCACAGTTTCCGAATAGGGGCGGCCACTACAGCTGCGGAACGGGGAATTGAAGACTCCACAATCAAAGCTTTAGGGAGGTGGAAGAGTGACGCATTTCAGACATGCATCAGAATCCCCCAAGATAAACTAGCAGCAATAGCTCCCATTCTCAGCAGGCCAATGTCCCAGCCACAATAAACTTAAAGCTAAACAGTCATAGCTACACGTGCTTGTGCTAATTAATTACTTGAATGATATCATCAAATTCTAAACATCCAGGTTGTCACTTGTGACTGGGGGTAGGAGGTTAACCTCCAATGGGCCGGAAGTCAAGGACTTCATTACCCCCAGTCACGATTGAATAGTAACATTACTACTTAACTAGCTAATTAGTCCGGGGCAACTTCATTAGCCATAAATAGATTGATGATAATTAAGGGGCAACTCGGTAACCGCATACCAATATCTGGGGGCAGGGTTGGCCCAACTCCGGCATACCTACATCATTAGTGAAGACACCGTAACTTGACGGGAGAAGATGACATTGCAGAATAATTAGATATGTAGCTACCAATTAAATGGAGTTTAAAGAAGTTAAACGGAGTTAATTGGTAGGCGGAGGACGCATGCGCGCTAGCAGAAGTTGGAGGCACGTAAAGCACATACCATACCGCAGAGTATTAGTTGCCCGCCAGCCAGCAGGAGACGCGTGTGCGAGCTATCTACTCAAGAGCGAATAGTTGTCCCTCCCAAGACTTCCCACCCTATATTACTCCACTGGCACAACATTCCCATTGTGACGGTTGGGCTAATCCTTCTGGAAGTCAAGGACTTCATTACCCCCAGTCACGATTGAATAGTAACATTACTACTTAACTAGCTAATTAGTCCGGGGCAACTTCATTAGCCATAAATAGATTGATGATAATTAAGGGGCAACTCGGTAACCGCATACCAATATCTGGGGGCAGGGTTGGCCCAACTCCGACATACCTACATCATTAGTGAAGACACCGTAACTTGACGGGAGAAGATGACATTGCAGAATAATTAGATACGTAGCTACCAATTAATGGCTGAAATTTCCTGATATAATATTTAAAAACAAGTGTAAAAACAATTGAATAAAATTGAAGAAGGAAGTAGGGATGACAATGCCAAAAAGTACACAAACAAGATTTTTAGGGATAAGAGATAATCACAACCACTATACATCCCTACGCTTGCTTTTGAGTAGCATGATAATATAAAAATTACTGACAGGGAGAACATGAATTTCTCCCACATGCAATTCAAGAATACTCCAAGGATAGCATGCCTTGAATAAGTTGACATCAATAGGTCTGTAATTATAATCAAGAAAAGCAAGCGTAGGGATGTATAGTGGTTGTGATTATCTCTTATCTCTAAAAATTTTTGTTTGTGTACTTTTTGGCATTATCATCCCTACTTCCTCCTTCAATTTTATTCAATTGTTTTTACACTTATTTCTGTTCTTTTTTATTGCATGAGTGCAACTGTAGTAAGTATAGATGGGAGGTGCCGAAGTTCGCGTTTGCGCGTAAAAGTAGTAGCCACGCCCTTCGTTAACTCGCCTTAGCTGTTTTCAGGCGGCCAAATAGCGATGAGACTCTAGTACTAGTATAGCTATTATTGATTTATCGACTATCTTTGTCACTACTGAGCTGGCTGTTATGCCGACTGCTGATGGCCGTGTCGCGCCCGTACATTGAGGCCTCGAGTCTCCATATCCCAGCGCAGTACTCTGAGCATTGCACGCGCTAGCCTCTAGCTAGGTTCGCTTTATCGCGCTCGCGCTCGCACTGGCCTAGCTCGTGCGGGAGAGCCTGGCGCTTAGCTATGGCTAAGCTAAGCTAGCTTGGTTCGAGGCGCTAGCTAGCTAGCTGGCTTGCTAGCGGCGGTGGCACGCGCCGCTGACTACAGTCACGACTTCACCATGGCAACGCATTATGAGCATGCGCATTATATGACAAAAATGGCGTATCGGATACCTTATCCTTAATGGGCCGTACACACCCACCATTATGTGACTGTAGAGATAATGCAAAACTAGCGTATCACTGCACTGCACGCTACAAAATAGAGTGGGTTTTTGTGAGAACTAAGGTGTGAGGTCCAGAGAGTCTTGAGTTAGCCCTGGAAATGACAAAGAAAGAAAGAAAGATTGATAAATGGCTATTTTATTGAACATCTGGTTCTGGTATATACATTTACGATTGAGTTGATGGCCGGATGATCTTGGTCTTGTTAGATAGATAATTTGCTGTAGATTCTGATCTTGACACTTAGAAATTTCATAATTAAAGTTACCAGTTTTGGATTTTTGCAATATATTATATATACCGTATAGCGGGAAATTTTCGAGGGTAGCAATTTTCGCGGATGTGGGGTTTTGAACTTTTTCGCGTTTTATTTTTCGAGGATCAGCCCTGAGACAAAGCCACACCCCCAAATTGGATGCAATAAAAACCACGCCCCTCTTCTTTCACACGTGCGTGGAAATCATAGCAGATAGTGTTAAATACGAGCTAACTATGTCTGAACTACGAAGCTGTGTTGTGGAGGCGATGATCCGTGGCTACCACGGCACGAGTATCAAAGCATTTGGGAGGCTGAAGTTGGAGAAAATCTGACGTGTATCCGAGAGCCCGGCAACGTCCGTGACCCCTACGCTGTAGCTGTCACAAAACCCGAGTCTTCAACAATAGTTGGACACGTCCCAAGAAAAATATCAGCTATATGTTCGCTCTTTCTTCAAAAATGGCTTGCTAGCGCTACAAATAGTGCATTTTCTATTCAGCATGCCTTGTGGTTTATATCGACCACACCCATTCTACTGCACTGATATCATGTGCTGGTGCACGTGGGACTGCGCATGCTCGAGTGTAGGAACGGGTCGTCAAGTCATACCGTATAGCGGGAAATTTTCGAGGTATAAAATTTCGCGGATTCACCCTGATCCGCGAAAACAGCGAAAATTAATACCCTCGAAAATTTCCCGCTATACGGTATGGAGTATCCGTGCCGGTCATCCCTACTTACAGAGTCTACCGACTCTATGATATGGTGATGATATTATAGCGGCATATTTTAAATAAAGGCAAAATAGCACACCTCCTAAGATCAAAACTTAGCAAATTGCACATCTGATTTTATCCATCTATCTGGTCTGTTATTGCATTGGTCTAGTGCACCACCTCATGTGCATTTATTGGCCACATACGTGTACACAATTATAAAACACAAGATGATATTATAATAATTGACGATTAAGACTGTCTAGTCTTAATTATCTATGAGGTAATCTCACATAGAAAGTTTAATGGGTGTGTACTAGCCCCCCCCCCCCCCCATACACTGGGAGGGGCTTGGAGATGAGTAGCTGGCTGTGCGAGACTATTTTTATAATATTATAGGACCATGAGACCAGGTCTCTAGCCAGGGAGACATACGCGAAAACTACCTTATGGATCTGCGGAGCATCCCGCAATAATTTGCAGAACATCATACGTGTAATTTTCTAGTTATATAAATTTGCTTACCTGTACTGTCAGTGTTCAAGTTACACAGTTCATAAATCAGCGGCTCCCCGGGGAACTACTATACGGTTTCCAATTATTCGGGCATACCGCAGTCACAGTGTCTCGGGCAAGCGCCCATGTACGGGTCCACTGTAGTAACTTCGTATGGGATTTAAATCCCGGGTAAGCGCCCATGCGGGCCAAAAGCGCGAGTTATGCCAGACCGCTGCGCGCGTAAGGGCCTATGTAACGGGAAGCGGGTGCTATACTAGCTATTGTTGGTAAGCCCACATGCTCAAGCCCCTGCCGACAGATGGCTACGAGTGCATTCTCTGGATTCGAATCTTACACATTGTCTGAAGTCCAGGCGACGAAAATAGAACTTGGTCATGGTTCCTATGCCACTGTAGAGCTACTGGAATTTGGTGGGTTGAAATGCGCAGGAAAGAGAATTCATGAAGTTCTCCTAAAACAAGGAGATACAACTTACGCCATTAAACGTTTTGAAGAAGAATGCCGTATATTAAGCGATCTGCGTCACCCTAACATCGTCCAATTTCTTGGAGTTTACTTCCAGCAGGGTACTAAAGTACCTGTACTAGTAATGGAGTTTCTTCCCACTAATCTAACAGCTTGCATTGAGAAGTACAATCCTGCTAGTATACATCCAAGTATCAGTTACTCCATCCTCCATGACGTTGCTCTAGGCTTGTATTACCTGCACAGCCAAACACCTTCCATCATTCATCGAGATCTTTCCTCAAACAACGTCCTCCTCACTTCCAACATGACGGCAAAGATTTCTGATCTGGGTGTGGCCAGGATCCTCAACCTGACTCCTTTGCAAGTCAGTCGCATGACGCAGACTCCTGGCACCCCTGCCTACATGCCACCGGAGGTGATGGTTGCCAATCCAACGTATGGCACAAGTGTGGATGAGTTTTCTTATGGTATTATGATGATCCACCTGTTCAGTGGTAAGTGGCCAGAGCCCCAAATTGGTCCAAATCGCTTTGAAGATGGTCAGCTAATTCCAGTCACAGAAGCCGAACGCCGTGAACCATTTCTTGAAATCATTGGACAGGATCACCCACTGATGGGCCTTATTCTGAAGTGCATTAGCAATGACATTCATGAGAGAGTTCATGCAAGGCAGCTTGTACAACAGTTGGCAACAATGGTAGCACAAGTTCCTTCATCTTTCAACAATGAGCTGGAATTATTGAGTCACATTGATGCTGTGTACAAAGAAAAAGAAGTGTTAATGGCAGACGTGAAAAGAAGGGACGAAATTATCAGACAAAAGGAAGAGCAAATGTCAAAATTAAACGAAGATATAAGGAAGAAAATTTTAGAGAGAGAAGAAGAAATCAATCGACTCAATGTTGTTCATTCTACAGAGATAGAACAGCTGCACATGCAGATGAAAGATGTAAACACTCGCGTTGCACTCTTGTCTTCTGAGAAAGAAGTAATTAAGGTAGAAAAGAATACTCTCAAAGCCAAGATTACTAATTATAAAACCCTGCTGGATGAGGAAAGAAAAGTATCAGAAGGTCTTAATGAAAGAAATACTGAGTTGCATTTGGAAACAACAAGATACAAACTAGAGAACGATTCATTGAAATTAACGCTGTTGCACTCAGACGAAGAAGTGGCTGCAAAGGATGCCATCATTGAATGCACGAAAAGTGATACTGAAACGAAGACCAGAGCTTTAAAGCAGAAAGATTCAACAATCTTAGGATTGAATGAGCAGCTTACAAGGACAAGGAAATACTTGGCTAACAAACAACCAGTAAGTTAAGATTGATAAAAGTACATATTGCTTATGACTAGATCAGAGTCTAAGAAAATACTGTTTGTGCCTAGGTGGCATGTTTTTTAGAATAATTGTTGTGAAAGCTTTTCTAAATTTGTTATAATACACTGTGCATTATGCTCACATATGTGTGCAAGGCATGATTGCGATAACTGCAATATCCAGTCATTGCAGGTTGGTATTGAGTGGAAAAGGTGTGCAGATTTGCCCAAGGGGATATGCTATGGGCAGTCCGTAATCATTGATAACAAAGTCTACTGCAGCAGGGGAAGTACTACACTGTTTGATAGCAGTGATGATTACCTTGTCCACTGCTATGATTTATCACATGACCAATGGAGAACTCTAGCTCCCCTTCCAGTCTGCTGGTTTGGTCTTGGTCAGCTAAATGGCAAGTTATTAGCTATAGGTGGGAGAAAAAAAGATAACCCAGTGGAAGTAAGTGAAACGTATATGTTGGATGAGAAATCAAAGAAGTGGAAGAGAGCTATTCCACCTATGCCAACTGCAAGAAGTTGTCCGATCCTTTTTAGCGTTAAACAAGCGCTGGTAGCAGCTGGAGGGGTAATTGGAGATGAAGAGTCTAATGCCATAGAAGTCTTCATGCTAGATACTTCACAGTGGTATTCAACAGACCACCTTCCAAAACCTTGTGGTAGAATATCGCTGGTTGTCGAAGGTAATACGTGCTATACTCTAGGTGGACACAACAATGGTGACCACCTCAACAAAGTCCACTATGCCTCAGTTGATGATCTTCTCAGCAATGCAGTACCAGTAGGACAGCAGTCTCAAGGCCGTCAAATAACATCATCAACGTGGAAGATTCTACCTAGCACGCCTACCAATCAACCAACAGCAGCTGTTCTTGCAGGAAGTATTCTTGCAGTGGGAGGGGATCAACTATCAGAAAGAGGAGGTGATGCTCGTGAAATTTACGTTTACTCCTCAGCTACCAGCTCCTGGATCTATTTAAGCGATTTACCTCTTCCATTGTCTGGAACGACTGCTGCTCATCTTTCAGCAACAGAGATTCTGGTGATAGGTGGTTGGAACGAGAGCAAAGTTAAAAGTGTGTACAAAGGAACACTGCATATTAAGTAAAAAGGACTCTGTCCTCTGTTGTACCTAATCAAACCACTTTCCTTTCATGTAAACCTTTCATAATATTGTATATTATTATGACATTGTAGTATGGTAGTTACAAGTATTATTGGATACATGCATCATAGCAATTTCTTGCAATTTGTGTGATTGAATGGAAGTGGATGGCATTTTGCAGCATCCACTGAGCTGGACAGACCAATTTTGATCACAGTCCGGGGGGGGGGGGGGGGGGGGGGGGGTGGTGGGTGGTGGGTATCAACCCTACCACTGTCTTGCAAAGGGCCTGCTACCCTAGACTATTTCAAGCAAATATTAAATGTTCAAGGCTCATCCCTTGCATAACACAAGTATGTAGTGTGCGTGAGCATGGTTTAGGAACAGTGCTTTAGGAATCTACTAAAGCTCCTTGGAACCTTAGGTCTTCTATTGCAGAACTTGTATGTAACATTTCTGCCGCAAATGTCAATATCATGTGCTATGACAGTGCATAACAGTACAGTATAATGTTATTCTTATTAACTGTTATTGTTTAGGCATAAAGAGTTATGCAAATTAATGCTTTGCATCACTCCAGCTGAAGTCAGGATCTCATAGCAGAACATGCCACTAGGATAAATAAACCCTGCTCTTTGGTTCAAATAGATTTCTTGTACGGTAGAATGCTTGTCCAAGCTTCTGTATTGGAACTCGCACACCATCTGGATAGTAGAACTCCCCAACTCTATTGGGAGGACTTCCACAGCATTCTTTTTGCCAATTTTGCAGATGAGAGCATCCTCATCCTCTCCTACGCTAGCAAGACTTAGATTAGAGTTGTTGGCATATGTTCATCCTTTGTGGACAAAGTAAACACCAGATACTGCAGAAAATATAATTATGTTAATGCTAATATAGTACTTTCACATTCCGCAGAAAATAATTGTACAGGATGACCTATACCAGGAAACTTCAAGGGTGCTTTCCCCTTGACAGCCCAATAAGATCTTTACTTATAAGACCTCTCATGAGGTTTATAAGTTAAATAATTATGGTACCTCCAACTGACCAATCAAAAATATTAGTGTTTGACAGTCCATATTTCACTATCACCGAAGTGAATTCTGGATCCAAAACCAGCTCATAGCCCGCCTTCATTGAATAGATACATGCATCTGTTACCTGAACAAGTGAACCACACTGTTGGTCTTCACTGAGAGCAAAGTAGGTTTGATCACTATTCACAACGGTTACTAAGATACTCTCAGAATCATCAGCAGACTCCGAGAGCTATGCGAGTGAATGTCATAACGGAGCAATTCACCGTTAGGCTGACTGGGCATCCTCCAACCAACAACTGAGCAGAAACCTCGTACATCTAGTGGAGTAGATGGTCCTACAAGTATGTGAATATTTTAAATATCATAGTTATACTGGCTAACACAGTAGTGCACAGCTGGTATTCTGTGACTCATGTCCTTTGTTAGTTGTAGTTATCAGTTTACATCTTCTCAAATGCTCATTGGGGTTGTCTTGAGAGCTAACTCCATTGTGCACAATCATAGTGAATGTGTACATGGTTGCTGGAGTTAGTCCTGAAATGACCTCTTTTACAGTGTCCAAGTCACTCATTAGTGAGTGCTCTCCCACAGTCTCTCTATCACTGTATGCCATGGTGTAATAGAAGTCTCTACGTACTATTGATCTCGGTCTATTCCAGTATAAAGAGACTTGCTTATCTATCTTTCTCACCAGACCAATATTAACACAGCCACTTGGAGCTGCATGAGGTTTTAGAGAGTAAACTTTACTGGAGGGAGGGACCACAGGATTCCTCCCCTGACTGCGTCTCGAACAATGTAAATTTCCAAATTATCCTGATGGAGCATGCTCCTATATAGATAGACTCTCTTAGTTTGGATATGCTACTACAGTGTATACTACAGGATCCTTCCCCCAAAAATGGAAAACTTGTATAAATCCATGTACATGTACTTGTAGGTACATGTATATTCAGTAATAAAATGTCATGATTCGGGTTATGCATACATGAACATCCAGTTGCCCGTCCCTCTCCTGCAGCTCTAAAGAATCCTTTTAGGCAAGGACAGATTTTCATGTTGCTGGTAGATGTATTGGATCGACGACAGATGAAGCCATCTTTGTAAGTTGTGAGAGGACAGTCTGTGATAATTAATCATTAGTGGTCATTTCATGTGGGAAGCTGCCACTCACCTGGCTCCACAAGAAAAGGAGGTCCTAAACATATTTTTGGCACAGTCACTCCGCAAATTGTCCACATATCCATGAGAGGGTTCCTCAAATATTCAAAGGTGTCAACTGTCTTTGCTGTGATGAATCCTGTATCTGAAATAGCACTGGTAACAGCACCCACATTCAGATTTGAGATTGACAAGAGCTTCTCTGCATTCAGCAGTACAGATGTCGGGATTGGCAGTGGAAATGTTGCATCTTTGTATAATATTGTCAACAATGGTGGAGGTATTGCTAATGTCACCTGATGCAAATCGACACCTAGGTCCGGCTGCAGCTCCTTGAAGAGTTGGAGTGCAGTACAGCTCTAAGAGGTGACTTGACGATGGGTCATTGCAAGTGGTAGTCAGGTAGCTATTGATTCAGCACTCCACCACAATTTGCAGTGCAAATGGTGTCCAGTGTTTGTGGCGAGGGAGCAGCTTGGTGAGGGTAAAACAGCTGGGAACTTCAACAGATCTCCATCACACATTTGTGGGCTCTCAATTTTGCATGCCATCCATGGGTTTAATTTGCTGGATTACCAATACTTTGCAAGCTAAAGAACACACCTGACAGTATCAATCCAGCATTGTAGGTTATGTTCAGAAAATGTGTGTTGTTGTATATTGTTTGATAGCAACATCCAATCTCAGACTTGAGCTTACCCTATACTCTGGCGCAGTGTTGATTGCTACAAGAAGTGAAGAGTGCAACTAGCGCTATTTGATTGTAAAGAGTCCCATATGAAAACCTGCAGTAGGGTCCAGCAGAAGAATCATTTCCTGCTGGTGAGCAAATAATTTTCAATATTTTGGGTGTCATATATCATCTTTGCATACAGATGTTACATGCTCAGCATAGTTTCCACCACTGTGACTGTCTAAATTGCAAACATAATTTTTCTAAATCATTGATAGTCACTGTTTTGTCAGTGGTTGTAGGTTGAAATGCTGTTGATAGACTCAAGCCACACTCCTGCACATGTGGAAGAGTGAATATGTAATCAAGTGCACAGAGGTTGTTAGTCCTCAGGGAATGCAATTGAACTCTGTGCTTGTCTTGGTGCATTTATAGTGTACATATTCGGGATGGTTCCACACACCCAGCTGACTCAAGAAGGTCCAAAATCTCCTATACAAAGCGTAGTGCTTGGAGTTGTTTGCAAGGCCGGGTGCCAAAGATCCTCTCACCCAGCTGGGTGGTCGGTCTACCACACAGGGGGAGAGGTGGCAGTACGGACAGGCATTTGGTCCATTGAGCTCTGGAGGATCAGTCTATAATATGTAATGTATATCTATAGAGCTCTGGAAATATTGGTGGGAATGTTTAGTAACTGCAGGATAACCTTTCTTGGGATTCTCTTCTGTGGGAGCAGTGACTTGGCCAGTAGCAGAGGAGCCGGAGGAACTGTTAGACTGACAAGCTGTCAAGGATACACCTCGTGGATGAGAGCTCTATCTCTGGATAAGTGGCTACCAAAACTCTGAACTCCTCCAAAAAGTCATTAATTTTGGAAGCTGTTCCTTGTAGTATACTTCAAGCTAATGGATTTTTAGTTATAATTTATGATGTTTTGTTGATATTCAGCTAGCTCACTTTGAGTTTTGCCTGTGAAGCCATTATTTGCTAGGTTTTTTTGTTATAAAACTGTCAGACAGTAGCTGTTCAAATCTCTATTGTTTGGCGCGCTTGTATGGTACCACACATGCTCACAGTACGCGCGCCGCCATCTTGGCGGTGAGGTCGAAGGTCGTACCCTCCGCAAATGATCGCGTGTTGCAAACTTTCGCGTATTGCAATTATTCTGAGCGAAATGAGGTTCCCACTCGGGTCCTTGTGACACTTACGAGGTTTCCCAAATTTCTAAAATATCGCTTTCGGCCACCAGAGCAACACAGGCCAGCCTTTGCAGTTTGTCAGCTGTTGATCAGATTGCTAACCTGCTGCCAAGTGTACAAAGCCGTGCAATGCTTCGTCTTGCCTAAGTGTATGTACCCCATTTGAAAAATTGTGCGCCTCCCTTAAAGCTCGCACTCCACTGTCACAGTTATGGCCCCCATTTCATTACTACTTACAGATTGGCCGACAATCGGCCCACTCTTTGAACATGTCAAACTGACAACCTAGCTAAAAATTGGACTTACAGTGTGGGTGTAATGGGCTATTCCATTTATTAAAGGTACACCCCTACTGAGGAACATTTTGAGGATCATTACCAAGCCCATTATCCCCTTGGACGCAATTAAATTAGGTGATAATCCCCCTATGGACCAATTAAAACACAAAAAGACACCCTGGGACACCCTAATGAAAAGTAATCCTGCATCCATAGGACAAATTAATTTTTCCTCGGTACCCTTGTACCTGGTTGAACTACCCCCTCAGATGCCTAATAATAAGCATGATACCCCTTAGACAAATCATATTTTCAACATTTTACCCTCAGGACCAATCAATGTTTGATGTTTTTACCCCATAGACGCCATTAAAATAGGTTCAAAAGACCCCCAAAGACGCAATTATCTTCCTCAGTACCTTCATTAAATGGAATAGCCCAATGTTGCGTCCGTGGACTTTTTTTGCACATATCCTGTAGTCCCTTTGTCAGCTCCTTCACAAACATAGGAGGTGTCTAAAACCGGTGTCGGAGTATAGTTGGAGCCCCCGGATACTTGGACCCCGGGGTCCAAAGCCCCAAGGATATTTGGACCCCCGGTCCATTCATAACGAGGCATGAATGGACCCCCCTATGGATAGAATGACCCCCTCTCCAAGCTCGTGTGTGCGTGCGTGCGCGAACCTAGTACCTATTAATGTACACTGTTTTTCCAGGCACAACATTCCATAGAACGTAATTGCATACATTTATGTCTACGTGGAGCATGTTCATGTATAATGCGATCAGTTCAACATTCCACAAAAGGTTTCTCCTCGAATGTCTCCCTAGTCAGGCTGCTTGCTTGTTGCTGTCACACAAAATGGATGAGTAAGATGAGCTTTATACCTATCTAGAAAGTGGTACATATCCCGAACGGTTATCTAAAGATGGCAATATCATAATAGCTAACATTACTTACTTGTCAGAGTCTGGCTTGATGCATTGTGATGCGTGACATAAAAAATCTATCTATCTAGCTATCTATGCTTAGCCGCTGGATTGGATCCAAAGCCGCAATAGCTGTCAACCTACTAGCCTCGTACCCAGGCCCTTTGAGGAAGGCCTGGGTACGAGGCTATCAACCTACACGAAAGAAATTCAATGAGATTATGGAGAAAATCTAAGCAAAAGTTGAAACGACTCACTAGTCTAAGACTATTAATTTAGAATAATAAAAATATTATTACAAACAGCTACTGTGATCTGATTGGTCACTCAGAGGTCTCTACAAGTTCTCAGGCCCTTAGTAGCACCCTCGCTGTGGTCGGGATGCTACAGCGCTAGCCTCGGGCCACACTCCATAGATAGTAGAAAGGGTAAAATAGTATTATACCCTTTCTACCGTATCCGATCTAATTAACGCGCCATGAAAAAATAATTACGAGTGCTGGGTGGCGTGCCATTAGAGCCTGAAAACTATCCTTTGCGACCAGGTGGCGCGCAAAATTTGTACACAAAAGCATAGGGACGCGTGGGTGGGCGCATTTAAATAGAGCGTGAAAATCGCACTTCAGGCCGAGGAGGGGTCCACGGAACCTTAGGATGATTGGACCAATCATCCTAGTACTATTGGACCCGGGGTCCCATAGCGGAGGGGTCCAATCATACTGCGACACCGGTACCTATCCAATACTAAACTTTCAGACTCTTAGTCTTAACTAGCGCCTTACCAGAGACGGTCAAATAGATCTACAGAACGCAAGGATTTTAGCACCGTCTGACTCGTACTATTAAATATGAGGCAAAATTGCCCCACCTCGTGCTTTGGCACATGCAAAGCACGAGGGTAGCTGGGCCCCACCCAGCGCTTGTCCTCAAGGGCGAGGGTGGGGTCTGGGGACGAGACTAATACCTTGCCTTCCCTGTGGGGCCCGTGTGTGGTGCAACTCTAAATCCGGTATCCTCACCGCATCCTAACCAATTATTGGCTTGTGCGCTGAGCGAGGAAATCCCTGCACTCACGTGTGTCCCTAGTTTAACCCCAACCAGGGACAGTCCCTACCCCAACTGAAATTGTGAGGGCGGTCAAAATTAATGTTGAGTCATGGCCATTCCAGCGCGCATGTCCATACCACTCCACTCCACTCGACTGTGTACGTATAGCCCGAGTTAACTGGAGGAGGGTGTGATCAGCTAGGCGTGACTTACGCGCATGTGCATATCGAAGGGCGCCAAATGGCGACCCTTAAAAGCGGCTACCGCAACAACACGGCTCAGTCTCAGCCAAACAACGGAGCCTTAACAACAGCAAGCTGCCAGTTCAAACCAAAGCTGAACGAAGTCAAATTCTGCTCAAATCAATATCAGTATCCACTCGTATACAGCCCGAAGAGACTTCCTTTGGCCCTCGCCACCTCAGCTACGTCTACCATCCAAGCCGGTGTCATAGGTGGAGATGACTCCCCCTCAAAATGACTCCCCAGTCATTCTAGCCTAGGCTCAAATGACCCCCCCTTCATTCTAACCTAGGTAGAAATGAATCCCCAGTCATTTCTACCTAAGGAATAAATGACTCCCTCCAGGATGAAATGACTCCCCTACAAATTGATGTAACTATTGTCACTTGCATTCTTGACTGTGATGCATGATTTTTGTTACTTCTTCCATAGTTAGCTAGTAAATTTTGCAGTGTATTTATTCATAGCTAGCAGGGTTTCATCCAGTGGGGGGAAGCTTCCCCCACGAGCTACATCTCTCTTTCTCTCTATCCTTTCCCTTTTTTTCTTCTTTCTCTCTTCCTTTTTGGGGGGGGGGGGGGGGGGGGGGAGGGGGGGGAGCTTTTTTTTTTTGCACTGTGGTGCTGCAAGTGATCAGTAATAATATTAAGAGCACTAGGTGAAATCATGTAATACCTCAGTGACATCCAAAAACACATCTTATGGGGAAGGAGAGGGGGACACAATGCGTGAAACTGCCACGCCCACTTCTCTCCCCAAATTTTATTCTGGATGAAACCCTGGCTAGGTGCTGTTTGACAGGTCTTGAAAATTCAAGAGATCATTGACCTTTGCACATCAAACTTAAAAAAAGTTCCAGGGATGGATGCTCAGCGAAGGTGAGGGGCTCAGACTTTAGAGGCAAAGGCCAATGGCAACTTATTTAGGGCTTCCCTTTGTATCATGTCCAGAGAAGCTGCTCAGCTGCAGGGATGCGAACAAAATACCAATTATCTGGGGGAGTCATTTCGTCCTGGAGGGAGTCATTTCATCCTTAGGATAGAATGACTGGGGAGTCACTCTAGCCTGGGAGTCATTCTAGCCTGTGACACCGGCTACCCTACCCAATACGAACTTCCCTTCAAGTTCAAAAAGCTCTTTATTAACGGCGGCTGCGTACTACTCACCGCCACCTCCAATACTGGTAAGCAAATACCAAAAATATTGGTGCTGGCAGCTGATACGAGAACTATAATTGTGCTGTTGCTCAGCTATGCGATAATACTAAGCCGACCCTCGCTGGAAGAGGAGTGGTCACTCCAACGGGGGGCAGGCCCAGGACAGACAATTTGAGGCAGCTAGTTCTTGAATAAGCCTAGGCTAATAATGTGTGTTGTGCAACTATTTGTAATGTATGTGATGCCAATTGCAGTATTAAAATTAATTTCATGTGTGGCAATAGCAGCTGCAGAAAAGCTTCAATAGCGTGCGCGTGGGGTAGTGATAAAAAGGGGAACGGGAAATGAGGAAATGGGAAACGGAGAAACGTGGAAATGAAGAAATGAACTGGAAATGGTCGTCATTTGTCTTGAAACTAAGAGACTCACAAACTGTCCTGATCTGTGAGCTAGCTATAGATTATTATCAAGGCACGCCATTCGAGGTACGAACTTGATCTAGTATTAAGGATTTTGACAGCTCTACCTGCACACTGTGGTACCCTCTATCATCTATGGTGGTACTGATGGTAATACACCACTGATGTTGATCCGTGCCTCTCCATTGATGGTACTCAGCTAGAATCCTGTCTCAAATTTATAGGCAAGTGGGCCTATAGATAGGGCCTGTGCACACCTAGTATCATAAACCAGACCCTTCCTCGGCGGGTTTATGCTCAGAAAGAACTTCTGGTAAACCCTGCAGAATGTGAGGGTCTGCTGGGCCCGGCCCGCGGCTTCTGGCCCACTCAGACACGAGTGCACACCTAGAACTTGAATCCAACCAGCTAACTTCACTTCAGTACTATTTAATAAATGTAGTTAATTATATAATATATGTACTGATAGATGAAACACATAATTATTATTATTATGCGTGTACTTATCGGTCACCTTCATGATGATTCCTGTCTGTCTATCTAGTAGTAGTAAACTCATAGGGCAACTGTCATAATTGGTGGTGGGATAGCAAAGTCTTTTTTACGTATATTATACTAAAAACTAATGGGAGGCTATACATAGTTATAGCTACTGACTCTGATGTACTAGGTGGATATGATTGTCCCTACAAATCTGCTAGTGCACATTTTGATACAATGCTTACTTCATCCTTTGAATACCCAAGGAGGCTGCAATTGACTCTATACGCCAAGTTACATTCAATATTCTACTCTCTGCATGGGCTGGCCTGCGAGATTACTTGCTTATAAGCATACTAACTATAGGCCCTACATACACCCTGGAGCTATAAGTTTAGCGTGTGATAATGGTTCTCATATCACTCAGATACCACAGGCATCCCAGTGTTTTTGACGACCATTTCCAGTTCATTTCTTCATTTCCACGTTTCTCCGTTTCCCATTTCCTCATTTCCCGTTCCCCTTTTTATAACTACCCGTGCGCGTGCACCATGTACGGGTTGTACTAAAAGTAGGAACGAGGAAATGAGAAACGAGAAATTGGAAATGAGGAAATGGAAACGGAAATGGAAATGGTCGTCACTAGATAAACAATTAAGCTTTCAGTTGCATGGAAATTCCTATAGCTCGTGCAGGTAACAGACTAGTTTCATAGCCATGGACGCTATTAAAGTGTGCACATCCAGCACATATTTGATTCCTGCTCTTGTGTGTCTGTTCAGGTTTAGTCTCAGACTCTGGGTGTGTAACTACATCACAGAGTCTCAGACTGGACTCAGTCTGGCTTTCCTAGTATCACTGAAGGACCAGCTACACACCTTTTAGATCAGTGATTCAAAAGGATAGTTTGGGGGGAGCATTTTCTGATCCATATGTGTAAAGTGTGTGTAAGTAGACATAAGAAAATTATGACGACCTGCTACGTATTACTGTACGGCATTGTACGTGTAATAGCATCAATTGTACTAGCTGTAATTTTACTCACCGGAGTCACCGCTGCAAATAATATGGCCACGAGTATTAACCTTTATGTGTATTTCGCTATAGTCACAAAAACTATAGAATCAGGCTGTCTGGCCCGCCAGAGTCCTGAGACTACCTGGCATGACTCAGTATCGGCCCCTGATACAGGCTGGTAGATATAGCTACAAGGTCCAACAATCTCAAATTTTTTGGTGACTGTATTGAAGATGTCACTGTGACTTGCTTTGGTTTACTTGCATCATACCAAGCTCTGAGTGACCATCGGGTGGCCAATGATCTGAACTTGGTTGGTGACTCAGTAGCTAAGGCCACTCCAAATAAATTTCCTGTTTCCCGTCCACCGCCCGCATCCTTTTCTGGCATGTCACAAAATTTTCCATTATTAGTACTTTTGTATGTATGCAATATCCGCATTTACTTTTGTACACGCAGTGTTCTTGCCTCAAGTGAGTGATAATTAATTAGTTTAAGTGTTTCCTGTAGGCCTTGCTACTATGTAAATAATGGGATTTACCGCCCGCCCGCATACTACATTAGTTGTTTCCAGGACGGGAAACAGGAAATTTATTTGGAGTGGCCTAAAGATCTTATGGAATCATAGATGGAATCCAGCCTGAATTGTTGCTTATGTGACTGAAAGGGGGTACACATGTATAAGCACCCCTATTTCATAGTAACTACAAGAGATCTATGATAGTATCTATAATTTTGACAAACAAAACCTTTACAACCGACATTTTGATACGCCATAGATAGAGTATGGCATCCACCTCGGTATTGTCAACTAGCAACAACGACGACCATTTCCATTTCCGTTTCCATTTCCTCATTTCCAATTTCTCGTTTCTCATTTCCCCGTTCCTACTGTTAGTACCACCCACCATGTACATGCTGGTACATTGAGCATGTGCACGTGCACAGCTCGTGCTCGTACTCGAGCACGCTAGCGCTCACATAGAGTGCGCAGGTACTTAGTAGTTGGGCACCAAAGTTAGCGATTCCGGACAACCGACCTGTAGCAATAAAAGCAGCCATAACTTCGTGATGGATGTAGCTATGAACAGGAAACACAAACCATGAGTTAACCAAGTGAATGTTTCTTCTGAACCATGAATCAAGCGAATCGGTTAACCACACACTTTACGATTTTGATTTTAGCTCTATGGAAATTAGTCTCGAATCCAGACCCCTCCCTTTCCCGCAGCGCTGGATGTATTGCATCACCAGCACGCGGAAGGAAGGGTCTGGCAACTCTTGCACGGTTTTCGTTAGTCTCGTGCCCAGACCCCACCCCCAAAAGGAGGAAAGGGTCTGGTACACATCGAGCGCTTTTTGGGTCTTGCTGACTTGGCATGTCTGAATTCTGTCGCACCAATCAGATTCACGCCATGTGGCTTGCATGTGATTATCGTATGACACCACGCGCTAGCCGCCTATTGCTGCACGTGAGAGCCTCTGATGCGTTGCCATGCCTATACGATGCGTTGTCATGACGATCACATGACATGCTGCATCCTGTGCGCCCCAAAAAGCGCTCGATGTGTACCAGACCCTTTCCTCCTTTTGGGGGTGGGGTCTGGGGACGAGACTAGGTTTTCGTGTGCGTTTGGTATGCAATTAAAGCTATAGTCACATGATTGGAATTTCATTATAATTTAAAATTTTGTTCTTTGGCGTTATTAAAATTCGCACGACTCACATCGACTTCACAGCCATGAAATGGTGCTTGCTATGCTATTGCTCACCACCTGAAGACTCGATCGAGCAAGCATAGACGACTAACACAGCTCCTCGTCAAGTCAGGACTATCACTGAACACAGACACAAACTTGGACGTCTTTTCCTAGAAAAACAGCTTCTTTCTCGGGCTTATCACGGAGTGCTGTGTAGCCCATCTCCTTCGCTGTGTTCTCTAGTAGTCTACTGCGTCGATAAACTCAGCCATAACTTTTCACTTACCTTACAGTATTGCCATATCAGTGCATGCCATGTCAACCGCGATCGCGCGTTCCTGCGGTCCATAATTCGAAAGTCACATGACATCATCTCGCACCCCATTGGCTCTATGCAAATTCCTCTAGAGTACACCAAAACCGTATAAGAGTTGCCAGACCCTTCCTTCCGCGTGCTGGTGATGCAATACATCCAGCGCTGCGGGAAAGGGAGGGGTCTGGATTCGAGACTATATGGAAATTTGTATGCAAAAATCTGTTTTCATGCGTAATTTGAACAAGCTTTGTTCTTTCAACAGGAAACATCCAGCGTGGACTAGTCCTCATCAAAAGGAAGCTTTCGGCACCTTAACCGTTAGAATCAACATTGCCGCCATCTTGGGATATTGAGCCAAAATATCGGGCATCCGGAATCGCTTCCAAAGTATCTGACCGGCAGGCCAGCTGGCTATAAGGGTGCAGGCTAGGCCACATGCTGGCAGCCCCATGCTTACATTACTGTAGCTTACAAATCTCCCTATCGGCATTGCTGCCTCACCGCCCCGTGCCAGTAGCATTCTAGCAGCTGATGGTGAGCTTCACTGGTGGTGCTGCTACTCTGTTAAAAGGGGACTCAAAATTAAATCGGGATTATTTATGCTTCAACACAAAGCCCTCAGCGTAATTATGGCTATGCTGGCAGGCTCTGCTCCCTGAGAGCTGCTTGAATAATCAAGAGAAGAAAGATAATGAATGGATGAGCTGTTGTTAGTAGGGTATTGCAGCCTTATACCCACTTCAACAATCCACAGCATCTATATGGCCAGTGTACACCCTTACATAGTTACATCATCGAGGCAATTGATGAATGTCTCCATAGTACCCAATATGCATAATTGCTAGCCCCTTCCCCCTGTGTTTTACTGTCCCTACCCACTTTGATTACTGTCCACCACGTGTGGTGTGACCGGGGGAGGATTATCCCCTCCCCCATCCGAAAAGGTTTACAGTCCTATTCTATGACTTGCGCTCAAACTATGCTCAGCCTATTATTAGCCTCCCACCCCCCATTCATTGTCCTCCATGCAGGGTGTGATCAGGGGAGGTTTATTCCCTCCCCCACATCTAAGAAGTCTTGCTCTCCCATTATAGCTAGGGACTTGTGCTCAAACTATGCTCAGCCTATTATTAGCCTCCCATCCCCCCCCCCTTTGGTCACTGTCCACCAACTTCATATGGTGTGACCGGGGGAGGATTAATCCCTCCCCCACATCCGAAAGGTCAGCACTCCCACCAAACTAGGTTTAGCCCTAGTCTGCAGCCAGCCAAATATGGTGCAACACTGGCTATATCTCAGCCTCACACGCCTCAGCAGTGTGGGCTAACCCGTGACAAGGATATTGCGATAATATCCTCACCATTATTATAATGTAGTGCCTGGGGCAAGCGCCCACGCTCTCCTAAGTGCTGAAGGTGAGCCACTGACGAAGTCATCATTGAGGATATGGCCAGCAGAAGCCATGCATGATCCTCAGCCATAAGAAATCTATGCTAACAGCATACATATCAGGTAGTAATCCAGACACCCAGATGACCTGCAACATACATACAGCATTCTGTCAGTTCTCTAATAAGAGTACATATCTCACTGTGCATATCCGCGGGTCTGACATGCCCTACTAATCGTGTTCGCTGCAATTAAGACGATGTCCATAATGCTAACAATCTCGCTGCACGTTAGAGGCGCGCGCCCTAACAATTTGCACACCAATTCCCAAAGAGTGCTACCTAGTTTATTGATGTTTAGCATTTTCCTCAAATACTCATGCATACTCAGTACTATCCCTAGATGCCAAAGCTGAAGGCTTGTAATGGACTATAGCAAGGCACTTGGCGTTGCAGCAAATCCCAAATTCTACAAGAGGTTAAGCATCAGCCAGCATTTCCGAGACAATCCCATAGGTGCAAAGCCCAGAGAGTAAGAGGCTCGGCTTATACTTACACTGCAACCCCATAACCACAGCAATGTCAATAACAGGGTCAACCCAGCCCTCTCCCCTCCACCACACAGCAGATTCAGACACGAGCGGCTCATGCATGCATGCATGCACTCCCGAACTAAGGCCTCGCCACGTACATGCACTAGTTGCTATGGATTGCCCGTAGCAAATGTCCAACTTATACACTTAGGTTAGATGCTAACGCACCTTCGTCGCTGGCATTAGCTTATACATACGCCACTATACAATGAGCTATACTGGAATCGATGTTATGCGGCGCAGATACTAATAGCTACCATGCCATACACTTTGGTTAGATGCTAACGCACCTTCGCTGCTGGCATCAACTTGCACATACCACTATACCTGATGCGCAATGAACTGTACTGGAATCAATGTTATGCTGTGCAGATACCAATAGCTACTCTGCCATATACTTCGGTTAGCTTACGCACGCCACTACATCCGATATGCTGCAATAGCTACTCTGCCATTGCCTTGATCTGCAATAGGTGGTCACGGTTGTTGTTTATGCAATCAGCAATCATAATTTTAAAAACCAAGCCTGAATAATGCATTATGACAAGGCCATACCATATTATCTAATTTTAAGCCTTGAAAGTTCGTATGGCACGCAATAATGATGTACAGGGATCCTTGTGAGCAGCTTGCAGTAATAGTGTTTCGGGACATGCAGTGCTCCTCAATGCACCTACGCCACAATAGTGCTTCATATATGCCTTGTATATCACTAAGCGATGGATTATGGTAGTTCAGGTATCAACAGAGTATAGTGACTTTGACAGCCAATACTATAATAACTCTGGCACGGCCAGTAGCTATCTCAAAGGGATCCTCGTAAGCATTCAGGCCGTTATCAAACTCAGCAATAACTCGCCTTCTTGCCTCCCACTTTCATGCAGGCTTGGCATATCCCATCGGAATAGAATTCAATGGCATCTCTAGGATTTTGAGCACTTCCTTGTGATAGGCTATGCCACTAATATTTTTTCACATCAACTGATATTCATGACAATGATATCATTTACTGAGCGTGTGTGCAGTCTGTACCTAGCTAAGTGGACATTAATGACACCCTTGGCCATACTACTACTTTCTAAGACACATCTAGCAACATACATATCCTCTGTGGGCACAATGCCTATATAAGCAGCCTCTCCTAGTATCGCACCCTTATCGACCATCCCCTCTACATAGTAGTATAATCATGCTTGTCAGCCCAGCTCTGACCAGTGCTAAGTTACTACAAATTCAGTAACTAGTAAGGGGTGTCATAATTAGTATACAGTGCAGAGTTGAGTAACAGATCAAAACTTAGCGGATCAATTCACCTAATTTAAGGCATGCAACGCAGCCCTAAGCAATAATGGGATACAAAATTTAATGCCCTAGGCATAATAATAAGGAGGTAGCCTATACAGCCTGTAGCTAGTTAAGCAGACTGTCCCTCCAAGCTTGCGTGACTGGGTGCTCTACACTACAAACAGGAAGACATAAAGGTTTGCTATGAAGTACATGCATACGACCACTGGCTTCTCTTGGTCCCCTGAACCTGCATCTACCGAAGGGGGGCAACTCTCACGAAACAAGGCACCCACTAGCTCTAAGGGCACCCCAGTTTGGCTATCGCTGACCAACCCAGATCCCATCTCACTACGCTGTATATAGACATGCAATGAGTTACACCCATACTATAGCGCCTTGTATCATAAGGGCTACGGGTCTGGTCCTCCAACAAGAGTGCATGAAAGCTCCTCTGCCACTTAACACCCTCTGGTAACGTAGTTATTGACAGCGGGATATCCCCAATATAGAGAATGGGGTGCAGATGCTAATACTTCGTTGGTGACTCACCCTCGCAGCAAGTGACTTATGGGAAAAGCACCACCTGTCGCCGTCTCAGGCACCAGACTAGCTACACCTGATTTCAGATAGAGTCAGGGCGGCAGCTACTATTGCCACAAAGGACAGTACAAATGCCGCAAACTGAATAATCCAATGGCATAATCTAAATTATTTGTACCTTAATTACCTTGCCATCTATATATTGAGCTGGTACTCCTCTCTCAGTACTGTCTCATGAGTACATTAGCAAACATGCACATCCACACCCCACATTACGACAAATGGTGTGGTGTGGACTCACACCATCTTTACTCACCTTTCCTGAATTATTTCCTTGGAGGGAAAGGATCACCTCTTCGCTCAGAGGCTCTCCTTCCAGTGGAGGGGGATGGGGATAATAGCACATCCCCATCACCAGTATCTCCAAGGAAAAAGATGCAGATTAATAAACTCGGAGGCCTGGCCATACTCAACCCACAAATACTTAGCTGCAAATTCACTGTAAACCTCCAATCCATAGCACCACTAAGGCCTCCACCATTTAATAGTGCACAACAAGTCACACCACAGGTCGGGTACACCCTCCAAACAACAACCCTATCTAGCCAGCTGCTAGGCTGTATATACATAGAAACCGACGAACAGTTAATAATACAAAACAGTGTACTGCTTTTTTTACCCCGCGCACATGCGCAAGGGGTAAAGCAATCGATTTGTACGTCTGTTGTTGTCGTCGGCACGAAAATCGCCAGATCTCGAGTTCTAGGCGTCTGTGCGTACTGCTTTTTTTACCCTGCGCGCATGCGTAAGGGGTAAAGCAATCGGTTTGTACGTCTATTGTTGTCGTCGGCACGAAAATCGCCAGATCTCGAGTTCTAGGCGTCTGTGCGTACTGCTTTTTTTACCCCGCGCGCATGCGCAAGGGGTAAAGCAATCGTCTGTTGTTGTTGTCGTCGGCACGAAAATCGCCAGATCTCGAGTTCTAGGCGTCTGTGCGTACTACTTTTTTTACCCCGCGCATGTGCAAGGGGTAAAGCAATCGTCTGTTGTTGTCGTCGACACGAAAATCGCCAGATCTCGAGTTCTAGGCGTCTGTGCGTACTGCTTTTTTTACCCCACGCGCATGCGCAAGGGGTAAAGCAATCGGTTTGTACGTCCGTTGTTGTCGTCGGCACGAAAATCGCCAGATCTCGAGTTCTAGGCGTCTGTGCGTACTGCTTTTTTTTTACCCCGCGCGCATGCGCAAGGGGTAAAGCAATCGTCTGTTGTTGTAGTCGTCGGCACGAAAATCGCCAGATCTTGAGTTCTAGGCGTCTGTGCGTGCTATAAGTACAACCAATCGGTAGATATCAGTGAAAAAAATTTTTTTTTGGTTTTTTACAAGGAGACCAGAACACTAAGCAGAAAAAAATTGTCCAAAACCACCACATAGTTGAGCTGGATGCTTAAACAATGCAAGCAGGCATCCTATACTCCAATTTTGATCAAAGTAGGTAAAGGTCGTTACGTTTGCGTGCGCGTGCCTAACCCGTAGCGCGTGGGCGGAAAACATTGCAAATGCATGGCTTCCCTATACAAACATATGGGAAAACTTTAAAGGGCCGTAACTTTAATTCTAAGGTGTGAATCAAAATTCTTTCAGGTCAAATCTCTAGTTTCGACCCATTCTGCGTGCCCATGTAAAAATTATCCCGCCAAGTGCTCCCAAACCCC
Source organism: Cliona cf. orientalis (assembly GCA_963930775.1). Classification (NCBI taxonomy): domain Eukaryota; kingdom Metazoa; phylum Porifera; class Demospongiae; order Clionaida; family Clionaidae; genus Cliona; species Cliona cf. orientalis. The sequence goes on along the minus strand of OZ005694.1, from coordinate 3,312,124 downwards.
CCATGAATTAGATTATTTAATTATTTTTTTATTTTTTTCTACTTAGTGTTTTAGTTTTAGTGTTTAACAAGCAGACCACACACTAAGCAGAAAAAGTTATCCGAAAACTACCACATATATAGTTGAGCTGGATGCATAGTAGAGCCATACAATGCAAGCAGGCAGCCTATACATCAATTTTGACCAAAGTGGGTAATGGTCGTCACGTTGATGAGCGCGCGTGGCCCCGCCCCTCACGTAGCGCGTGGGCGGAAAACATTGCAAATACATGGCTTTCTATACAAACATGGGATAACTTCAAAGGGCCGTAACTTTAATTCTAAGGTGTGAATCAAAATTCCCCAAGATCAAATCCTTAGTTTCAACTCATTCTGCGTGCCCGTATAAAAATTGTGGCATAATATGCTTTATAGACCCCTAAGACTTTTCTTCTTCCCTATTCCTTTTTTCTTTTTTCTACTTAGTGTGTAACAAGCTATACCCTGCACACTAAGCAGAAAAAAATTGTCCAGAAAATCACATAATACACCTAGGATGCACAGTAGAGCCATACAAAGCAAGCAAACAACCTATACTCCAATTTTGAGAATTTTTCTAAATAACGCACACCACGGGTATTCGTGGGCGGAAAACATTGCAAACGCATGGCTTCCTATACAAACATATGGGTAAACTTCAAAGGGCCGTACCTTTAATTCTGAAGTGTGAATCAAAATTCCGCTTCCTAGAAACTTCTAGTTTTGACCCATTCTGCATGCTCATATCAATAATTTGTCGTGAATGTTTTCCCAGAGTCTCAAACATTTCATTACATTAAATTTTTATATATATATTTCAAGCAGACCACACACTAAGCAGAAAAAATTTTATCTGAAAACCACCACATAGTTGAGCTGGATGCATAGTAGAGCCATACAATGCAAGCAGGCAGCCTATACATCAATTTTGACCAAAGTGGGTAATGGTCGTCACATTGATGTGCGCGTGGGCGGAAAACATTGCAAATGCATGGCTTCCTATACAAACATATGGGTTAACTTCAAAGAGCCGTAACTTCAATTCTAAGGTGTGAATCAAAATTCCCCAAGAACAAATCCTTAGTTTCGACTCATTCTGCGTGCCCATATAAAAATTGTGACATAATATGCTTTATAGACCCCTAAGACTTTTCTTCCTTTTTTCTTTTTTTCTACTTAGTGTGTAATTTCAAGCTAACGTGCACACTAAGCAGAAAAAAATTGTCCAGAAAACCACATAATACACCTAGGATGCACAGTAGAGCCATACAAAGCAAGCAAACAACCTATACTCCAATTTTGAATAAGTTTCTAAATAACGCACACCACGGGTATTCCCCGTTTTTCACGTAGCGCGTGGGCGGAAAACATTGCAAACGTATGGCTTCCCTATACAAACATGGGAAAACTTTAAAGGGCTGTAACTTTAATTCTAAGGTGTGAATCAAAATTCCGCTTCCAAGGAATTTCCAGGTACGATCCATTCTGCGTGCTCATATGAATAGTTTGTCGTGAATAGCTTCCCAGAGTCTCAAACATTATTTACATTAATTTCTACTTAGTGTGTAACAAGGAGACCACACACTAAGCGGAAAAAAATTGTCCGAAAATCACCACATAGTTGAGCTGGATGCATAGTAGAGCCATACAATCTAAGCAGGCAGCTTATACATCAATTTTGACCTGAATGGGTAATGGTCGTCAAGTTGATGTGCGCACGTGGCCATGCCTCCCACATAGCGCGTGGGCGGAAAACATTGCAAATGCTAGGCTTCCTATAGAAACATATGGGATAACTTCAAAGGGTCGTAACTTTAATTCTAAGGTGTGAATCAAAATTCCCCCAGGTCAAATCCTTAATTTTGAGCCATTTTGCGTGCCCATATAAAAATCGTGGAATAGTATGCTTCATAAACCCCTAAGAAATTTCTTCTTCCCTATTCCTTTTTTCTTTTTTTCTACTTAGTGTTAACAAGGGGACCACACACTAAGTAGTTCAGGAACCACCATATAATCGAGCTGGATGCATAGTAGAACCATATAATGCAAGCAGGCAGCCTAAATTTTAATTTTGTCAAAAAGTTGGTAAACGTCATCACGTTTATGTGCGCGTGAAGCCCCGCCCCTCACGTAGCGCGTGGGCAGAAAACATTGCAAACGCATGGCTTCCCTATACAAACATATGGGAATACTTTAAAGTTTAATTCTAAGGTGTGAATCAAGCCATCAAATTTCGTATTTTGACCCATTCTGCTTGCCCGTATAAAAATTACGTCCCCAAGTGCTCCCAATTCCTCCACAAATTATTTCTTTTTTTTCTACTTAGTGTGTAACAAGCTAAACCACAACCTAAGATAAAGGAATTTTATCAAGCAGTAATTAGTTAACGGTATGTCACCATTTTCTATCATACATGTCTGCTACAATAGATCAGGTATGTGGTAAGGCAGAAAATCTCAAGTCGCAAACATTTTGATTACTATAATGTCATAATACTAATGCGTAACATATCTGAGAGTGACTTGGGGCTTGTACATGTAATCATCCCCCAGTCTAGATCCAACGTAAGGAGCATCGCCCATGGAATGTTGTTGGTGTATTTAGACTGCCTTCCCAGCATCACTGGCAGTGAAAAAAAAAGATGGAAAAAAATTGGCCCGGGTGGGATTCGAACCAGTGCACGCATTTGACACTGGTTGGCAGACACTGAGCTTAACCATTGCACCATCTGGACAGTAGTAATTTCCTTCATACTTTAGTGGTCAGAAACTACTACGACTCGTATTTCAAAACTGAAAGTGAAAATCAAAAATCTGAGACAATTCAATTATTATTATTGATCCACTCTACATGCTGGTATAAAAATTATTGCACAATACCTTTTCCTGTGCTTCGAATGAATTATTTACATTACATTACATTACATTACATTACATTAATTACATTACATTACATGCTCACATATTCTTAGGTTGTAACAAGCTAAACCACACCATAAGATAAAAGAATTACAACAATCTATATATAAGAAATACCGTATAGCGGGAAATTTTCGAGGGTATTAATTTTCGCTGTTTTCGTGGATCAGGGTGAATCAGCGAAATTTTATACCTCGAAAATTTCCCGCTATACGGTATGACTTGACGACCCGTTCCTACACTGACTTAGCTCGAGCATGCGCAGTCCCACCAGCACATGATATCAGTAGAATGGGCGTGGTCGATATAAACCACAAGGCATGCTGAACAGAAAATGCACTATTTGTAGCGTTAGCAAGCCACTTTCGATACTGCCTCCTTTTCGAAGAAAGAACGAACATATAGCTGACATTTTTCTTGGGACGTGTCCAACAATTGTTGAAGACTCGGGTTTTGTGAACAGCTACAGCGTAGGGGTCACGGACGTTCCCGGGCTCTCGGATACACGTCAGGTTTTCTCCAATTTCAGCCTCCCAAATGCTTTGATACTCGTGGTAGCCACGGATCATCGCCTCCACAACACAACTTCATAGTTAGCTCGTGTTTAACACTACCTGCTATGATCACGTATGAAAGAAGAGGGGCGTGGTTTTTATTGCATCCAATTTGAGGGTGTGGCTTCGTCTCAGGGCTGATCCTCGAAAATTAAAACGCGAAATAGTTCAAAATCCCACATCCGCGAAAATTGCTACCCTCGAAAATTTCCCGCTGTACGGTACCATCACATTTGCGCATTTGTATGGGGGACCATAGAACATAACCACACATTTATTTTTTATTATTCAAAAGCCTCGGCAAATCCTACTATTGTGTGGCACACACAACAAATCATTCATGTGGGCTATGTATCACTTGTCAGCTTCCCTATATACAAAGTCTATTTGCCAAGTCCAACAACAAATTATATATTATGTGCACACAAGTTGCAATTACATTTTATACAGACCTGTACTATCATGTTCAACACCTTGACGATTCATTGTTGCACACCATTTCCCGCTGATGAGTATGTATGACATTGTGTGTATATATACACAATATTATGCCAAATCTGAAGTTGCTTGCACATAATTAATTTTTAATTATAAGGCCGCTGAGAGTATGACTAACATTTACTGATATGCTACATGCTGCAGCTGTTGATGGCCACCTGAAATTCCAATAGCATAATAATTATACTATCCAGCTGAAGCCTACTGTAGCACCTTCCGGATGACCACCTGACACTCCTTTATCACTTGCAGTCACAGTTGTCATACCACCCTCAATGAGTACACCATATCCACAGTTGCAGGGGCACCCATGCACCTATAATGTTATATTGAGCAATGGTAAAGTTAATGTCCAGGACCCACCGTATTATCCACTGTTGAAACTAGATCGATATCCTTGATCCCTGTCAGCTGATGAAGTTGGAAGTTGTCTCTACTTTTCTAATATCAAATATTATTATCATTATAATATTATTATAGTAACAACTCAAGTAGGTATAATATAGCTATACCTATCAGAATTATAGACTTACCAATGAAATGTTGGCTTCGTAATAATCTGATGTCAGATGCTGATGCTGAAGCTAACTTGCAGCCGCTGAGTATAAACTGTTTATAGTACTAGCTATACCTATAATACAAAGTACATGAACCTTAGTGGTTTGAACTTACGACAATTCAGAGTTTAATTAGCTATTACACCAAATCCAGTTTTATGTTGATATGACTGGTTGAGACTACACTCCTTGCTAATAATAATATTGTGTTAGTGAGAAAAGGTAAAATTAATCCAAGTTTATATCAGATTCTGCTAATTTGATAATCATGTGAGACAGAGCCCCTTTGCACAATCATTAACATATTAGCCAATATTAATAATTATGCTACAATATTATATAATACATTAGCTATATATAATATCAGAAATACATGTACGCAAATTAATGAACTGGTATAAAACAAGCTTTAGCTACCTAGCTAGATGGGACACCTCAATATACAGCTTCAGAGTCATCACAATCTCTCAATCTCTGTAGCCTGAGTGTTATGGTGTGTGCGTGCAGATTAGGTGAGTATAGTATAGAACAATAGACGGGTATACAAAATTTAAGGTAGCATTAAAGTGCGTGGGCGTGAGCGTCAGGATTGGCTAATTCAATTAGCGAATCGTGAAGGGGCGTGGCCGAAGAGGCCATACGAGTGCTTTTGGTCGAAGGTGGGCGTGTCCAGAATCGGCCAGGGATGATTATGCGCGTGTAATTAGCGACCGGAAGTGGCCCCTGAAGAAAACACCGGTAATTGCCCACTTCAAAGCAAGATCAAAGCATTCTTTCTTAACTATTAACCGCAACGACTTATTACACACTAAGTAGAAGAAGAAGAAGAAGTAGAAAAAAAAAAAAAGAAATAAAATAATGTAATTCACCGGGGGGATTGGGAGCACTTGGGGAGATAATTTTTACATGGGCACGCAGAATGGGTCGAAACTAAAAAATTGATGGCGGGAAATTTTGATTCACACCTTAGAATTAGAGATATGGCACTTTAAAGTTCCCATATGTTTGTATAGGAAGCCATGTTTGCCCATAAAAAAAATTACGGGCGCGCGGGGTACGTTGACGACCCTTTACCAAACATACATTGTATATATGGCTCTTGATGCCCACTTGCATTGTATGCCTACTTGCATTGTATGCCTCTGCTATGCATCCAGCTCGACTGTGTGGTGGTTTTCAGACCATTTTTTTTCTGCTTAGTGTGTGGTTCCCTTGTTATATATATACAACGAAAAATATTTTTCAGACGATCAATTTTCTTATATAGTCCGTGTCCTAACCTGGAGGGCACAAAAGATGCGCTCTCCTACAACTTGAGAAGACTCACGATTGTTGTTGTGCCGTGTGCACAAACGAGGTTGCCAAGGCCTAGGGGCCATAGAGATGCATTCTCGAGTTCGAGCGAGCGGCGCAAGCGCCGCGCGTTTCGACAGGCCTGCTCGGCAGGCCACCGAGCCTCGAGCGAAGCGAGAGGCGATGTCTGCTCTTTGTCATGGTCTGGTGGTAGATTCGACGTTCGAGCGGAGTGAGAACTTCGGTGAGTTTGATCAGCTACTCTTGGCCTCCAGTGAGGGGTGTGGTCTTCATCTGCGCATGCGCTATACTAACTGGTACTCGATTGTACTATAGCATGCTGTTAGTAGTGTTCAGTCACATTAGGCCACTGTAACTTGATTCCTTGTTTCCCGTCACCCGCCCGCATGCTTATTTTGTAGCCGCCTCAAAATTCATTATGCATTGCTGCAGCAAGCCAGCTAGTCATGCTCCTTGTAAACCACAGGAAGTGGGCAAGGTTTAATGGTTACATAATGATATTCATACATAATGAATAATGAATAATGACCGCCCGCCCGCATGCTCTCTAGGCATAGGAGAGGACGGGAAACAAGTATTTAAGTTACAGTGGCCTTAATGTGACATCAAACATACTTGTTACACACTAAGTAGATTACACACTAAGATAAAAGAATTTCCGTATGAGTAATGTAATGTAATGTAATGTAATATAAATAAATAATTCTTGGGGCCTATGGAACGATATTATGCAATAATTTTTATATGCAGGTGAAGAATGGAAGAAATAAAGAAAATGAAATGTATCAAAACTTTAAATTTCACTTTCATATCTCAGAAAACGCCGTGTTTGTTGTGTCAGAGCCATGGGGAAAGTCCCTGTTTATACGTACGTGCATAGCGCCAGTACATTATCGATCGCATGCTGTGACGTTCCGCGTACGGTAACGCCCACCTAAATTGAAAAATGCAATGAACGAGCTCTGAGGTGGCACCTAGGAGAATGAGGTCAAGTTCGTTGGCGTGGTAGACGTGTTCCGTTGCTCATAGCGGTGAAAGGAGGAGAGAACGAAGCCTATGGAAAGGCTTGGAAGCAACATTGGGCAAGAAGAACGGTACCAATGGTCGTCAACTGAAGCGATCCTCTAGTTTGTAATGAGAAAACAGTGGCGGATCCAGGGGGGTAAGGGGGGTGCAAGTGTACCCCCCTTTGGGCTGCATCTAACACTAAAAAGTACTCTAAATGGCACCCCCCTTTCTGGCTATAGAACTAAGAAAACTCCTACTATGGCTCACCTTAGAATGCTTTAAAAGAAAATTCGTTCGAAAACGGATCGATTAGACTGGCAGAGCTGGCAGTTTGTCTCAAAAACGATCGAAAATGGGCGTGGTTTTGTCCCAAAGTGGGCGTGGCTTCTCAAAATTCGCGCGCGCTTTGCGCGCAAGAGTGTACTACAACCCCCCTTTTAGAAATCCTGGATCCGCCACTGGAAAAGCCAATGGAAGGTAAGCTAGTTTGATCATAAATCGAGAATGCATGGTATGAATTCTTATGATGTAGCTAGCTAGACTAGTAATAACGTGGCTAAGTAGCTATGACAGTTCCTATGAGTGTGATAGGCCTCAAACCCTGGTAGAGGGAGGGCTTGGTGTAGCCTCATACCCAAGCCCTTCAAAAGGAGGAGGAGAAAGGGCCTGGTACACATTGCATGTGCATGCGCCAAGGGACCCTAGAAAAATGTGGGTTAATCGGATACTATTGTATACTGTACGTCATGCAGAACCCGCGAATGATCACTATGGTAATGCGACCGGTCACTATAGAGACCCCAGCGCATGCGTGTGCAGTATGTATCAGGCACTTTCTCCTCCTTCTCTTGAAGGGTCTGGGAACGAGGCTAGGCTTGGTGCTGCAGGTAGCATCACTTTATCTCCTGGTGTTCTATCACTGCATACACAACAGTCAGTCCATTTCCGCCCCTCCTCCATAGCAACCCTTCTATAGCAATTCCAAGACGGTGGTGGACCTCGGTAAGCTATTGATATCAGAGCCTGATGGGATTTTTCATTGATCGCTGATCCAGTTTATTGACAAACAGCATCATCACCCAGGGGTGTTCCATTGATTCTATTGGCTACAACTTCATCTGGCTGGATCTATTGTATGTGGACATGTGAGTGGTGTATGTACATGTATGTGGCATGTACATGTATAATATGGTAGAATAATATTATTGTGCATGTGCATGTAACATGTAAACTAATTTTTATGAAAGGCATCACTTGTGTACATGTATGTACTTCCCCTACACATGGTATACGTACATGTCCATGTATATATTCTTCAGCTTCACAATCTTTTGCTTATCCAGGTGACCATGAGGATGTCACACCACTTTCATCAGACCAATAGGCATGGACACTCCCAACTGGCTGCCTCTTCACTGCTGTAGGAACTCCCTTCCGATTTATGTCTGTAACTAACTCATTCCTACTACTTTCTGAAGCTGGTAAGTATGGGACTAGTATAATACACACACAATGTACCTGTCCACTTAAAGATCGTGCATGTAGCTTTTATTGTGGAATTCTTTCACAAGTGCGAGGACTACACAAGGGGTCTGACCGAGATCTTCTCGCTCAATCAGTGTATCACAAACATATGCACACACATTGTAGGTACCCAGATGTACGTGTACTCTCAGAGAATAATATGTGCCTTGGTGCCCCAACAATGGGCTTTCCCTTCACATGTCAAACATGGCTCGTAAACAATGTACAATTAAAGCTGATACATCTATATGGCTGTGTTACCATTAGGGTAGTGTAAGTACCTGACATTTGAACATGTAGTTTATTTAAGTACAGCTTGTTACAATTCTTTTATCTTAGTGTGTGGTTAGCTTGTTACAACCTAAGATAAAAGAATATGTGAGCGTGTAATGTAATGTAATTAATGTAATGTAATGTAATGTAATGTAAATAATTCATTCGAAGCACAGAAAAACGTATTGTGCAATAATTTTTATATCAGCATGTAGAGTGGATCAAAAATAATAATTGAATCGTCTCAGATTTTTGATTTTCACTTTCAGTTTTGAAATACGAGTCGTAGTAGTTTCTGACCACTAAAGTATGAAGGAAATGACTACTGTCCAGATGGTGCAATGGTTAAGCTCAGTGTCTGCCAACCAGTGTCAAATGCGTGCACTGGTTCGAATCCCATCCGGGGCCAATTTTTTTCCATCTTTTTTTTCACTGCCAGTGATGCAGGGAAGGCAGTCTACATACACCAACAACATTCTATGGGCAATGCTCCTTACGTTGGATCTAGACTAGGGGATGATTACGTATACAAGCCCCAAGTCACTCTCAGATATGTTACGCATTAGTATTATGACATTATAGTAATCAATGTTTGCAACTTGAGATTTTCTGCCTTACCACATACCTGACCTATTGTAGCAGACATGTATGATAGAAAATGGTGACAAAGCGTTAACTAATTACTGCTTGATAAAATTCTTTTATCTTAGGTTGTGGTTTAGCTTGTTACACACTAAGATAAAAGAATTTCCGTATGAGTAATGTAATGTAATGTAATGTAATATAAATAAATAATTCTTGGGGTCTATGGAACGATATCATGCAATAATTTTTATATGCAGGTGAAGAATGGAAGAAATAGAGAAAATCATATGTATCAAAACTTTAAATTTCACTTTCACACTCTGAGAAAACGCCGTGTTTGTTGTGTCAGAGCCATGGGGAAAGTCCCTGTTTGTACGTACGTGCATTGCACCAATACATTTTCGATCGCATGCTGTGACGTTTCCGCGTACGGTAACGCCCACCTAAATTGAAATATGCAATGAACAAGCTCTGAGGTGGCACCTAGGAGAATGAGGTCAAGTTGGTTGGCGTGGTAGACGTGTTCCGTTGCTCATAGCGATGAAAGAAGGAGAGAACGAAACCTATGGAAAGGCTTGGAAGCAATATTGGGCAAGAAGAACGGTACCGATGGTCGTCAACTGAAGCGATCCTCTAGTTTGTAACGAGAAAAGCCAATGGTAAGCTAATCTGATCATAAATCGCGAATAGGATGTGTGCGTGCGTGTACGAAGTAGAAACTTTAATTATAAGCAGCAGAATTTGTTATGATTGGTGCTCGATGACTAGAGCATCTAATCGAGTGCCTGGGGTGTCAGCCTCGGTACAGTGAAAGTATGCATGGTATGAATTATTGTGATGTAGCTAGCTAGACTAGTAATAACGTGGCTAAGTAGCTATGATAGTTCCTTTGAGTGTGATAGGCCTCAATCCCTGGTAGAGGAGGGCTTGGTGTAGCCTCGTACCCAGGACATTCAAAAGGAGGAGAAAGGGCCTGGTACACATGCATGCGCATGCGCCGGGGGACCCCAGAAAAATGTGGGGGTAATCGGATACTATGGTATACTCTTCTTTTATCGTCCATAGAACTGTACGTCAGGCAGAACCCGCAAATGATCACTATGGTAATACAACCGGTCAATATGGAAACCCCAGTGCATGCGCGTGCAGTGTGTACCAGGCCCCTTCTCCTCCTCCTCTTGAAGGCCTGGGAACGAGGCTAGGCTTAGTGCTACAGTCAGCACAATGGTACTACAGCAGTGGTGTGCCATCACTTTATCTCCTGGTGTTCTATCACTGCATACACAACAAAGTTGATGGCGACCTGGAGCATCTTCCTCCACCACTTCACGTGCACTTGTGTATAACCATCTATAGCTGCCAAACTGATCCAGTTTATCAACAAACAGCATCATCACCCAGGGGTGTTCCATTGATTCTATTGGCTACAACTTCATCTGGCTGGATCTGTTGTAAGTGGACATGTGAGTGGTATATGTATGTGGCATGTACATACGTAGAATAATATTATTGTGCATGCACATGTAAACAAAATTTATATATATAAAAAGGCATCACTTGTGCACATGTATGTACAAGTACACAATGTACAGTATGTACTTCCCCTACACTTAGTATAAGTACATGTACATGTATGTTCTACAATCTTTTGCTTATCCAGGTGAGCATGAGGATGTCACACCCGCTGTCATCAGACCGATGGTCATAGACACTCCCAACTGGCCGCCTCTTCACTGCTGTAGGAACCCCCTTTTGATTTGTGCCTGTGACTGTCATTCCTACTACTTTCTGAATCTGGTAAGTACAGGGCTAGTATAATACACACAATGTAACTATCCACTTAATTAAAGATCGTGCATACAGCTTTTATTGTAGAATTCTTTCATAAATGCGAGGAAGGGTTTAACCAAGGTCTTAATTAAAGATCGTGCATGCAGCTTTTATCGTAGAATTCTTTCACAAATGCGAGGAAGGGTTTAACCAAGGTCTTCTCGCTCAATCAGTGTATTACACACATATGCACATACATTGTAGGTACCCAGATGTACATGTACTCTCAGAGAATGCCTTGGTACCCCAACAATGGGCTTTCCCTTCACATGTCAGCAAAGGAGACATGGCTATTTAACAATGTACAATTCAAGCTGATTCATCTATATGGCTGTGTTGCCATTAGGGTAGTACATGTACCTGACATTTGAACATGTTATTTATTCAAGTGCAGCTCGTTACAATTCTTTTATCTTAGTGTGTGGTTAGCTTGAAAAAAGAAAAAAATTAATATAAATAATTAATGTTTGAGACTCTGGGAAGCAGTTCATGACAAAATTTTTATATGAGCACGCAGAATGGATCGCACCTGCAAATTTAAATGAAGCGGAATTTTGATTCACGCCTTAGAATTAAAGTTACGGCCCTTTGAAGTTTCCTAGGAAGCCATGCATTTGCAATGTTTGCCCATAAAAAAAATTACGGGCGCGCGGGGTACGTTGACGACCCTTTACCAAACATTATGCATGTGGCTATATTGATGCCTGATTGCATTGTATGGCTCTACTATGCATCCAGTTCGACTATGTGGTGGTTTTCGGACCTTTTTTTCTGCTTAGTGTGTGGTCTCCTTGTAAAAAAAAAAAAAAAAAGCCAATTAAGCCTAATTAAGCATGTGGGCGTGTTTCTGGCACTGTGTGGAGTGTGTGCGTGTGCGTTAATGCAGGTTTTATTGCTTCCGATTGGGCGTGGCTTCACGGGCCAGTGCTTGGATATCGGCGCCTAAGACTTGGCCTCGGCGATAGGTGGGCGTGTCCCGGAAGCGGTGGTGACCTTTGAACCCCGAGAGGAGGCTTTGGGGGCGTGGCAGGAGGTCAATGGTGAGGCCATTTCAGTTAATGAGGCACTGTACGCCGGTGCGATCGAGGGGACCGTACGGCTGGACGGAAGCTGACGATGGTTTGAAGCGGATGTGGTTGCGATGACGTGTTGTTACTCCGCCCACACAGGAAATGAGGTGAGCTCTTGTGTGGGCGGTGTGGCAGAACGGCCTCCAAGTGTTTGTGTGTGTTTTGGCCTTGAGGAAGCTGTGTTTTAATTGGGATTGATTGTGGGCTTCCGGTGGACATCCGGTGGCCAGTCGGCACTTGATTGAGAATGGTGGTCCTTGAGGCACAGGGTGGTGCTGTTTTGGGCGTGGCCTGGCCCCTCCTTTCCGGCTCGGCTTCCGGTCCATGGAGGATATTAAATGAACACTTCCGGCTCTAGCAGCCACACCCCTGATACCTGTGCAATTAAAAGGGCGTGGTTACACAACATGCACCTCACTAATGACTTTGATGTGGTTTAGGTGTCATATCCCCCACCTCACGCCCACGCAATTTAATGGTACCTTAATACATTAGCATGGCAGAGACTGTGGACCTAGGCTATTAGCTATATTATAGCTAGCACGATTTCAAAGGCTAGCCTTGGGTCAGATAGAAAATTACGTAAAATGGAAGAAAATCCCATGAGTGACTCATGGGAAGGATTTACGTCACCAAACCCATGAGTGACTCATGGGATTGATTTACGTCACTTTTCCCATGAGTCACTCATGGGAAGGATTTACGTCTCTCTTGAATAGCGTAAATTCCCCGAAAGATAATCTTTTAAAGTTTATATACATGGGAATGATTTACGTACTTTTCATTAAAGAGTAAAACCCCATCTGACTGGTATTTAACGAGTAATGCGTAAATCCTCCCCATGTATAGATACACATCTAACAAATTATTAAGGAAGAATTTACGCCGTGAGGTGCCCCTGTAATTAGGTGAATTTGACATAATTCATTCCCATGTGTATAACAAAGGACCAAGGATTTCCAAGCATATGCATAGAAACTTTCACAATAAGAAGTGCGTAAATCCTTCCCATGTATAGACACACACCAAGCAGTTTTATTAAGGAAGGATTTACGCAATGAGGAGCCCCTGTAATTAGGTGAAGTTGACGTAATTCATTCCCATGTATCATCACAAAGGAGCAAGGATTTACAGGATACAACATTTTAGTATGCACAGAAAGTGCATTAAACTAATACAATCATTATGGAGATCACCAATTAATTATAGATTGAATTAGATAAGCATAATTATTATATTATTATGACAGGTTTGCTTAATAACATTGCATGCCTTAGTCTGGTGAGCAGGAGAAAAGAGAGAATGGTCGAGTTGATCATGCATGTATGCCCATATACTGGGGAATTTTTTTGGGCGTCCAATTTTCATGGCTTTCATGGATATTACGTTATTAGGCCAATGAAAAATTGTACAGTAATGAATAGGTATGATTGCATGCGCCTGTGAACATTATACCATAAATTTGACCCAATTTTGTCCAATGGCTTGTATGCAATTAATATACCGTAGAATCCCGCGATTACGCCCCCCCTCGCGCATAAGCCCCCCCCTGCATTTTTAGCTCAAGTTCCTGCATAGGTAGTTTTGTCTCGCGTATAAGCCCCCCCCCCCCTCCCTGACTATAAAATGGAGTCCATAAGTCAATAAAACAGTAGCTACAGCTAGCAAACTACCTATTTGTGTCATGATACGCCTTACTTCGTCCTTTTTCTCGAGTTTTGCCAACCAAACAGCCAGAGAATGTACAGAGATCGTGCGCCACGTGGCATTCGGCGGTCGGTAATGGTCGTCACACGGAAATGTTAGGATCCCGCGTATAAGCCCCCTCCCCACTTTTGCCCAATCCTAGCATGCACAAAGGGGGGGCGTAATCGCGGGATTCTACGGTAAACGTAAAAATCTGAGAATAAAATAAACTGGATTTTTTCGACTAGCTATATTGTGGACCTAGCTATTATCACTGATCTGTGTACTCAAAAAGCAAGCATATAGGGATGTAGCTCTAGTGGATGTACATACAACCATTTGTCCAATGGCTTGTATGCAATATAAGCGTAAAAATCTGAAAATAAAATAAACAGGATTTTTCTCGACTATTAGCTATTATTGTGCACCTAGCTATTATCACTGATCCGTGTGTCGACTCATACTCAAAAAGTCAAAAAGCAAGCATAGGGATGTGTAGTGGATGTGATTATCCCTACAAGACAAATCTTGTTCGTGTACTTTTTGGCACTTTTATCTGGTACCACGGTAGCAATGTGGTCTGTCACGATAAATTTAGACCCCCCCCCCCCCCCCACCGGTCCATATGTAATATTTGGATCCCCGGCCCTTACAATATTATGGACCCCCCATGCATATTATCAACTATAGCAGAGATTCAGAAGGGTCAGGGGCTGGGTTCTGGGTATGAATGGTTAGCTGGGTTAGTTTCCAGGGTCTGTATAGCAGGGTTAGTCTTCAGGGTCTGCAAGGGGGGTCTGAATATTTCGGGGGTCCATGGAAATATCACGTGACAGGACACCATCTGTAACTTTTTCAAACAGTTCATGAAAGGCTGGGCCAAACACTTCTTGAGACAGAGAAATAAATGCAAGACCGACTTTATTCTCTGATTTTTACACCTATATTGCATACAAACCCTGGGATATACAGTTGGAAACACATACATAGTTGTACATGTATGTGCATCATAGCGAAAATTTTAGTAGTATCAAATTTCACAGAAAGCCTATCATCAATTTTCACAGTATAATGTTCATGCGTGCAGGCAATCATGCCCATTTACACTACACAAAATTTTTGTGGGCTGAATTTTCATGGACATAATGTAATAAGTATGCTTATCTAATTCAATCTATAATTAATTGGCGATCTCCATAATGATTGTATTAGTTTAATGCACTTTCTGTGCATACTAAAATATTGTATCCTGTAAATCCTTGCTCCTTTGTGATGATACATGGGAATGAATTATGTCAACTTCACCTAATTACAGGGGCTCCTCATTGCGTAAATCCTTCCTTAATAAAACTGCTTGGTGTGTGTCTATACATGGGAAGGATTTACGCACTTCTTATTGTGAAAGTTTCTATGCATATGCTTGGAAATCCTTGGTCCTTTGTTATACACATGGGAATGAATTACGTCAAATTCACCTAATTACAGGGGCACCTCACGGCGTAAATCCTTCCTTAATAATTTGTTAGATGTGTGTCTATACATGGGGAGGATTTACGCATTTCTCGTTAAATACCAGTCAGATGGGGTTTTACTCTTTAATGAAAAGTATGTAAATCATTCCCATGTATAATATAAACTTCAAAGGATTATCTTTCGGGGAATTTACGCCATTCAAGAGAGATGTAAATCCTTCCCATGAGTGACTCATGGGAAAAGTGACGTAAATCAATCCCATGAGTCACTCATGGGTTTGGTGACGTAAATCCTTCCCATGAGTCACTCATGGGATTTTCTTCCATTTTACGTAATTTTCACCACGACCATCTTATGTAAGTTTTCTCCAGGTGAGTACACGAAAATGTCACCAGCTTTAGGCTTGACTGGAGGGACATAGCTCACTATATGTAATTCAGGATTTTTTTTACTGCGTTTTGCAATAAATTCAACGCTTCTTGAAGGGTAAGATCTTCGTTCCTGCCGCTCAAGATAGCTTTCGCCTCCATGCTGTAGCTACGTAGCTATGTAGCTGACTGTCTCAGTGCGACTGGACGCGCGCGTGCATAGCCACCGGAAGCAGGAAGGAAGTGACACAGTCCGTTCATGGTCCGTAAAGTAGCTAAACTATACTATTTTACGGACTAATGCTTGTCAGCACATTGGTCTGCACAGTCCGTAGTGGTCCGGTCCGGTCCGGTCCGTACTTTAGTTACAACACCACCTACGGACCAGTGAACGACTATAATCCGGACCTGCAGCTGATAACTAATTCACGGACCACGGACCGGCTGACCCAATGCGTAACGCATAGAGCTATAGGCGCTATATAGGCAGCGCAGTATAGCTCATAATACCGTAGGACGGCCACCGGAAGCAGGAAGGAAGTGACACAGTCCGTTCATGGTCCGTAAAGTACTAAGAGCTAAACAATACTATTTTACGG
Source organism: Cliona cf. orientalis (assembly GCA_963930775.1). Lineage (NCBI taxonomy): Eukaryota > Metazoa > Porifera > Demospongiae > Clionaida > Clionaidae > Cliona > Cliona cf. orientalis. The sequence continues at coordinate 3,295,850 of OZ005694.1, read as the reverse complement.
ACTAATGCTTGTCAGCACGTTGGTCTGCACAGTCCGTAGTGGTCCGGTCCGGTCCGGTCCGTACTTTAGTTACAACCCTTTGGGCTGCACCTAGTACTAAGAAGTACTGAACTGGAATCCCCCTTCTGGCTACAGAACTAAGAAAACTGCTGTTGTGGCTCACCTTAGCACGCTTCAGCAGAAAATTCATTCAAAAATCGATCGATTGAACTGGTTGGGCTGGTACCAGTGGTAGTCAGGGCGATCAAAAATGGGCGTAGTTTTACCCGAAAGTGGGCGTGGTTTCTAAAATTTCGTGCGCAAGAGTATAACAGAACCCCCCTTCAAGAAATCCTAGATCCGCTACTGCAGAAGTGGTGAATACACCACGCTCAACTTCCCTGATTCGCTGACCATACTCTCGCTTCTTGGCTTGTTCATGCCTTCTGTAGACAGAAGAGGGGTCTGTCAAACGGTTGGAGGATGCGTTTGGGTAGAATACCCTTACATCAAAAATGCATCCTGAGACGCGTTCCAAAAGCCTCTTCAAGAGTAAATAATAAGGAGAGGAAGAGAGTATCGAACGCGCTATATACTCCGTACAAGATGTTTTCGGAAAGTCACGCGCCAGGAATTCCAAAATTGACCAATCAGAGCGCTCGATTCACATGATACGTAGCGGGCGTGGCCTCGAGTGCAAGCTAACTCGAACGCGATTTCGACCGAAAGAACGAGCAGATCACAATATAAAACGAGCGTTTATGAAGAACCTAGCCTAAAATTCATGAAAAACGCGTTTATTCTTCTCAGTTCTACAAAAAAATCAAGTGTTTAGCCCCTTTGGCTAGTCACGTGCGCACGGCTGCAAGTCACGTTACTCGCCGAAAACAGATTACACGGGGTATATAGCGCGTTCGACACTCTCTTCCCCTCCTTATTATTTACTGTTGGCTTCTTGCACGAATGTCTACACGAGCTCCGTCTTCAGTGTTTGCAGAGCGAGCTGTCATTCTTTCTCCACTAAGTGGTTGGAGTGAAGGCTCAGTTGTGACACTGTTGCAAACTTCGGTCAAGAGAGTAGCTATTATGTCACGAATCTCATTGTGACGGATGGTTGGGAAGCCTCCCATGTGGCATAACATAGCATGATCGACGGTGAACTGGGTGCCACAGTTGCAGGTCTGAGGGGTGTTGATAGGCTTCCATCCGTATCGCAGACATAGTGCATCCCTGAACTCTCCCTTAATGTTATGTAGGTAGAAACCGTGTTCTTCGAGCGGGAGAACAGAGAGCCACGAAGATGACCCTTTCTCTTTTGAAAGGGTGACACATCGCTTGAGCTCTGGGGAGAGATGCACTGTGTTGGAAAGGGTCGTCACGTCATGAAACCGCTACATGTGTGCCTCATAATGTTGCAATACTACGCTATAGTGGCTATAGGGCGCGCGGGGTATGTGCTCTACAGAGCTCTAGTTTTTAGCCGCCATGCATACGCTATGGTATGCATGCATAGGTCCGTAGGAAAGAAATCGTGGGGGATGCAAGTATCTATCACGCTACGTTGTAAAAACTTAATGTTCCGTATCAGCACGGTATTTGTGCGGTGATTCAATTTTCACTGATTTTCTACAAAGAACGGCAGTTATTGAGAAGAAATTTGTCAGTGTGCACGCACGCACACGCAAAGTCTGACAACGATCGTTGTTATAGTGTATATAAGCTCACTTTGCCACATTAGTGTGAGCCAAAGAGATTAAATAATGGAATCCGAGCAAAAGCATACTACTTACTCGTCAATGACAGTTCCAAGGAAATCCAAACCTACCAGTAAGAAGCCTCCAGCTCCTCCACCAAGAAAATCGTCAGTTCCATTTGCATCACAAGGTATGTATATTATGTCAGGGAGTTACAGGCATTCATGATACTCAGTGCTCCTTGCAACAGCACAAACTGAAAGGGAAAAGCATAAGGCATTGTACTATTCAATATACACTGCTAATAATACACTGAACTGTGTATAAAGTAGTTGTCTGAAGTCTCTGTGCCAGGGTGTTAATGCAAAAATGATTGGTACTCTACAATGCATGCTTGAACACTAATTGCTGTAGCTATTACAGACATACAGTAGCAAATTTCAATATCTATAAGCTAATGTGAATTGTTACTTAGGGTATAATGGACTGTGGGAGTGGGAAATAATATGCATCATTGGAAAAGTTAACCAAGTGTGTCACAGTTAATAAGTAGAATCAACTCACCTGATCTTAGACTCTGAAACGATGTATGATTGTGGTTTTAGCTACAGCTTATAGCTGACACTTACACAGGTAATATGATAGCTGGCTGCAATATGGTCAGTAATATTGCTAATTATTAATTATTAAGAATGGCATGCTGTAACACGATCAACCTACAATGTAATATTGGCCGGCCTCTAGATGCTCAGTTCACAAATTAAGTGATAAGGTTGGAATGGATAAGCTAAATTCTTTCACATACCTTAGGTCACTGGTGCATGCAATATGATACCTAGATATGCACCACATAGTTGCATGTATCTCATCAAAATTAATTTATCATCTTCAGCCACACATTTAAGCAACATCCAGAGATGAAACCTTATGTTTCTATGTCATATATTATTATTATTATGTATTCTCCCTTGAGTAGAACAGAACTCCTCTGCTCAGAAGCCACCAGGTATCACTTCACCACAGCAATTAAAGGTACTAAACCTTTGATTTGGTCGATAGGGGTCTATTATTTCCTTGCAGGGAGACAAGGAAACATCCCTCCCTCCCTTACCACCTCCACTTCCTCCTTATAATGTATTGGTACCAAGGTTACCGACTCCTGCCAACTCATCCGCCTTTCCATCGCGTGAACCTACACCTCGCTTACCTCACAGTCAATCAAGTGATCAGGTGAACCTTGGAATGCAATTTGATATTCATGGTGATGTCATCGTTGATCAGTTGCTACCAGTACCAGTCGCAATCCCACAACCTCCTCCTTCAACACTGAGTCACGAAAGAGACTGTAAGTGTTGGGTATGTTAATGAATTGTTCTCCGAATCTGTTTCCCACATATTATATTAATTAGTTGAACTGTTTAGGATTGGGGCACAAAAATTCAATCACCCTAATATTGTTATCAGAATCTACTATAATATCAGCTATGTCAAGAGATTGACTTTGAATTTGATGCTATCGTTAGCCTAGCTCTAAATGCCTTGGGTATGAGGTGGCATAAAGGATGCAACATGTCACACATACTATGATAATGTTGTCCACAAAAACAAACTAATGTCCTTATGCCAATAATAATATTATAATATTGCATGACATAAGCATGCAAATGTTAGTCTTTTTTAATATCTGTGAAGGTAGGAGTGTTTCTAATAATATCTTTTTTAAATAGACTTAACTCCTAAGAAGACTTCAGCCTCCCTTACTCTCAAGGAGTTGGCAGACTACCATTTCCCAAAGTTTCCTCTTCAAGTTCAAATTCTTGAGGGATACATGTCCAGCCATGTCCCTCATCTAACTCTCTCAACAGCGGATATTTACAATATTCATCTTCTGAAGCGGCAGGAGGTTATTGTTGCAAAGGATAGTCTTGGCCACCAGTATAACATTCCTTTGAATACTGCCATTCATTTTGGTTTACTGCCTTCTAAAGAAGTGCTTCAGGCATATTATGGCAAGAGTAATCAAGAGTCTAGTACTGACCTAAGCTTCCCTAAAGTGAGCGATATTTTGGTGATGAAAGTCCTACCGAAAGTTGTATGCGCTACAAAAGCTAGCAAAATGGAAGGAGGCAAAGGAAATGTAGAGGCTGGGGAGGTTTTTGCCATTGAAAAGGTCTCAAAGCTAAAGAAGAAAAAGGTATATGAATGATGTAAAAGGCAAAGAATGTGGTATTATTTAATTAATAATAATACCTTGTGCATAATTTTTCACTGTTATAGGTACTGGAAGTTTACAGCATTACAAAGAGAGTGCAGAAGGTGTTACCTTACGATTGCCCTGGTCACTTCTGCACATCACCTCGTCAGGTTACCATGCAACTTCCCGACCTCATTGAGCATGTGCCAGATGTTCTGCCATGCCAGGTTTTTCTTTTCTTCGACGAAGATTGCACGAGTGACAAGTCATGTTTTTCGTCCACATCTCTAAGCAATGGTGTGGTTACACTCGTTATGAGGAAAGTTGAAACATCACTTGTAGCTTCATCTGTATTTGAAGAAGAAATTGATTTGAATAGTGATGATAGTCTTTTAGATATCCCTTTAGATGATAATCTCTCTCAGATTGAAGTGGCCATCGTGAAATCAGCTGACATCTTCTCCAGAAAAAGACTTAGAACAGCAACACAGAATATTTTGAAGAATGTGAACCTATCAAAGCTAAGGTCTTACCGGGATGCAGCATCAGACAATGTTTATGAAGCCCAAACCATGCTCTACTCTGCTCGCAATGTTGAAAATGAACTTCTTGGTGTAAAATTTGAAGCTCCCCCTGGAATAAATCAGGAAAGTACATCGTCATTGCAGAGTGTTACAGTTGAGCCAGAAGCCTATGATACTATTCTACGAATAAACAAAGGTGAGTTCATTTACTATAAATGAGAACTAAATGTTATCAATTGTCCTGATGAGATGTAGAAGGTGATCAGACATATGAGACCATTGCTGATATAACAGCTTCCACTAAGAAGGCTGGTTCAGCTTCAGTGCAGTACAAGACACTGGGCAATGATACATCTGGTGGTAGTACAGCTATTCTTGATGACGATGTTTTTATGAGTGATAGACGTCCATTACCACCATCTGCTGTTAGCAACCTTGATTCCCATCCTCGGGCTCAAATCATCAGAGAAGGCTTCTACAAGTCTCCAAGGCTCCAACCAGCAGGTTATGTTCCTGACACCTATGACTTTCCTCCAGCCCGTCATGTGATTGCTAAGCCAAAGAATTCAAAGTCTCTATCCACTGGTGATGGACGACTCTCGTCATCATCTCTAAGCCTAAACCACCCCCCACTCACTCAACGCAAGCAGTAAGTATCAATTCTTCATTCTATATACAAGTACATGAATGTAGATTTTACTTAAGTGCCAGGAAAGCATGAAAATGCATATTATGGTTCCTTGTATGAAATACTTGAAAGAAATTAATTTTTAAGCACTGATTCCTTTGAAATACATTTTGTATCTATTCCCAACCTGGGTAGTGAAATTGGCTGAGTGTGATTATATCAAAGTTTCATGCTTGGCTTTCTATTATCATCGTGTTTTAGGCTGTCCTTGGATGCTTCATCAGTTCCTTTCCACCAAAATATGACAGATAGGATATCTGGAAGCCTTGATGATATATTAGCCTATGAAGACATGCAGTCAGTGCGGAGTTCGTATGCTTCACAGTCAGCTTTCATGGGTATACTACTGTACCAGTACTGTGGGTAATGTAATCTTGTCAAGATTTAGTTTGGCAATTAATAATAGTTAGACACTGTTTAGGAGGTCTCTACATGATTTAGAAGACTGTAGGGCTCTATATAGAATCCTGAGTGAAGTGAGGGTTCTACTGAACTCTTCTAAATCACAATCGCATGTAGAAACCGACTAAACAGTGTCTAACAGCTTTAGATCCTAATAACAATGCCCATAAGCTTGATATATAAACTGCTGCCTAGCAACAATCCTAACCATTAGGCAATTATTTTTTATGAGCTTTTTATAAGTTTATATGGGAGATAGATACGTGCTTCTGACCAATCAGATCACAGTATTTGTTACAACTAGGATCTAATAATATTTACGAGTTTGTGGTTATTTGAGAGCTCTTTTGCTGGATCTAATATTAGCTATTCAGTATGTTAAACTACTGGTCCTGGTCTCTCTTATAGGTGATTCCGAGTATGAAGTGTTTAATCCACTATCTGCTAGTCATAAAGAACTTGCTGCATTAGATGACAAACTTGTCTCCCTGCAAAAGGAGAATGAGACATTGTCGGAAAAGGTGGCCTCTTTGGAACAAAGCAAGCTCAGTGTGTCTCTTCAAAATGCAGTTGATCGTATTCAAGATCTTGAGAGTAAACTGAAGTTATGCATGGAGCACCTACTAGATAGTGGGACTTTGATTGAGGAGAAGGAGATGAGTAAAACAGCTGATATGAAAAGAAAGTGCAATAGAGAGCTATTACAAAGAGCAACCACTGAGCAGGTATGTTATTAATCAGAGGAGCCATCCTTTGGAGAGGTGGCACATGCACATGTGAAGTGGTCACTTAAAAATCTATACCTGCAAAATGCATAAATTTAATGCATAAAAATGTTGCTTTATGGTAAATTTGTACATTGACCATATTTGGCAATAGAGCTGTAGTGTGCAATTATTACCAAAGTATTTACCATCCCATTGTAGTAGCTTGACCACGGACAATGTTAATAAACGGTTGGCACTCCCTGGTACCCTGGTTGGCTGTACAGTATCGTGCAATCACTAATGGTATTATGGAAAATTGAAAGTATTGTTCGAATTCCATCTGACCAAAGTTTGCATCTGGACACCGATTGACACTAGAGTATCGCATTGTTGAGCATTAATTTTTGTGCATGCGCATGCTCGAGAGGTTTGTAGGTAAGGGTCGTCAATCAATAATTGCACGGAGTAATTTTATGCTAATAAATCTGTATCATGACTTACAGATCCTGCTTGTCCTTGATTCTATGGGTCTTTCTCAGTATAAGAAGATATTTTCACAAGAGTGTATTGATGGTGCTATTCTGCTTGAGCTCGATGCAGATGTGCTCAATTGCGAGCTTGGAGTAAACTCAAAAATACATTGTGTAAAGTTGATGAAACTGATTTCTGGAGACTACTCCATTCAGCAGTTTCTACAGAATCCACTTGATTAAATATTTGGTACATGTAGTGTGAAGTGTAGCAATAATAATTATTATTACTAGTCTGTGATGATTATTGTTTAAAGCTCAATATTATTAAATTATTAATTGATTGTCAAGCTGCGTAGTTCAAGGTCGATCGTAGCGGCGTTCCACTTCCTTTATGGGGGGTGGATAGTGTCAAAAGTACAGTCAGTGTTTTGGAGGAGGGTGACTTCTCTGAGGAGGGTATGGGGGGTGGATAGTGTCAAAAGTACAGTCAGTGTTTTGGAGGAGGGTGACTTCTCTGAGGAGGGGGGTGGTTTCAACTGGAGGGGGTACTTTTCTGTTGGAGGATACCAGTTTTTGTGGAGGAGTGCGTTTTGATCTCGAGGAGGGGGTCTAGCGCATCCGGAGTAGGGGGTCATACTTCGCTGGGGAGGGGTGCATTTGATCTCGAGGAGGGGGTCTGTACATCACCTGGAGTAGGGGGGGGGGGTCACACACTTTTGCTGGAGGATCAAGGAGGGGTATGTTTTGATGTCAAGGAGGGCTCTAGTTCATCTGAAGTAGGGGGTGATACTCTGGTTGGACGAGGATGCATTTGATATCGAGGAGCCGACTACCGAACAGAATATTGTGGGTGTGGCACATTTTTACGCATGCGCAAATCTGTTAACATTATTTTAGTCTTCGCGCTATGTGCTGGTACGGGATCGACTAAGTTCACCCCGTTTGAAACGGTTACGTCATTGGTCCCACCCACTTCACGCGGCGCAGCGCATCGTTGGCCGCCGCTAGTACTTGCACTCTGATACCAAAATTAATTTTGCCATCAACAAAGATGTCAGATCAGAGCTAGAGCTAGAGAAGGTTGTGTCTGTCTGTTTGTACCATGGCCTGAAGAAGAGGTAGTAGTACAGCAGGGATGCTCACGCCTGGAGGAGCTTGGATTGTTCCCATGTAGCAGACCTACTGCAAAGGTACGTGCACTCATCTTTGGGCTATTCCAGATAATGAGGATACACCCCTATGGAGGAAGGTTGATTAGTAATGTAGTATCAAGATTTAAGGTGATCTAATGAAGTATCGAGGGCATTTTATGGAATTTAGTGGGGTATTGTAGGCACCATTATAGATAGTAATGAAGTATTTAAATACATCAAAGATTTAAGTACACAATTTCCCAATTGATACAGGTACCACAGTCCCGTTGCTCAGTAGCTACAGCCTTGGCAATTGCCACACCCACTCCTCTTTCTGGTCCCAGCTGCATTATGGAAAACATACCCACGTTATGAAAAACGTAAGTACACGGGTTACATGTACATGTACATGTACATGTACCACTCCAATCCCCTCACATATAATATAGCCCTTCATATATCTACTGAACAGTAGCAGTATAATATTTGATTGGCTTAGTACCATTCCTGACCACTTTAGGTACTCTGTAATTGGATAATAGCTGTACGTATATACTTGTGTATGTGTACGTGTGTGTGTGCATACATTGTTGTATATGTAGCAATTGGCTATTCAGAATGTTTGTCCTTAGTTCCCAATGTTTTAGTTTAACGCACCTTCCGTAAGCAAAATTAATATTGAATTCTGTATTGTATAGAGGGAATATTTCCTCTTTGTACAGGACATATTTGGCAAAGAGTGAACATCAAAGTGACTATTTTCTATTTATACTGTGTTTTTACATTATTTTAATTTGTGTGTCTGTACTGATAATAATTCTTTTCCACCGACAATGTATTTCCAGACCTAGTCTTGAGAATTGACCTGGGTACAAGGCTATTCCAGACCTGGATTTTGATGGTCTACCATACGTGTGTACCATAGCTAGTCACGTTGCCTTTGCATGTGATGAGAACAGCTCATCAAAGTATCCCATCCTTCAAAGCAGGTACCATTCCTTTGAAGTCCCTTGACACAGTGACGTATGTAAGGCCAGACCAATTAAATAAGTTGTTGCATGGATTCGCTTGCTCCAATTTTTGGGCAAACAGAAGAAAAAAAATTTAATCAACTTGGGTGGAGCTTATATAGACGACTTACGGCGTGAACATTTATCTCATTAAAAAGTGTGAATCGCACTATATCACACGTATGCATACGCCCACTGGTGGTCAAAATACACTATGGGTATGGGAAGAAATGCTCTAAAACACACAAAATATAGCAAGGACTCTTGCCATTCATCTATCGCCACAATTATGGATACTATAGTGGCCGATCTTACTGCACTCAGGCTCTAGGGTGCTGCTCGATTTTTATCGTGTCGTAGCAACTGAGAGTATTTCTATTCCCATATACGACTAATACATTTGAGGCAGCAGCAAAGGTGCGATCGCGTCTGGTCACACCTCCTGGTGGTCATCTAATCGGCTAAACGTTCACGCCTTAAGTCATCTATACAATAGAGTGGTTTTTGTATTCTATCTTGATTCCCTGGTCCTAGATAGTCACATCAGTCTATCTTAATTAGATTGTGGTCTACAACCACATCCCAATTGATTGCTTTTTTTCCTTTTTTTTGGTCGCTCGGTCCAATTTTTACCTCACAATATCCAAGCAACAACAAATTAAATTGGTCTGGCCTAACTACCAGTCAAACCAATCAGTATAATAAACTTAGTGTTTCTATATAGCTTCAAAGTTCCATAGTAAAGACGTGTACTGTGTACACAAGGGAGAGCTGGATGTTGATATGCAATTGCGGATTTGTGGACTACAAAGCTAATTAAGTTATTAGCAACTTTCACCATTGATTTATGATCAACTGACTAAGAGAGCAAGCTGCTACTGTAGAATCTGCACCTCTACAAGTACCTTCACTATTAATTTTAATAAAGATGACTCAGCTCTTGAGCCTGGGTACGAGGCTAATGAGTGCATGCACGTACCCTTGCAGTAGGTCTGCTACATGGGAACAATCCAAGCTCCTCCAGGCGTGAGCATCGATGTCCCTGCTGTACTACTACCTCTTCTTCAGGCCATGGCACAGACAGACACAACCTTCCCTAGCTCTAGCTCTGATCTGACATCTTTGTTGATGGCAAAATTAATTTTGGTATCAGAGTGCAAGTACTAGCGGCGGCCAACGATGCGCTGCGCCGCGTGAAGTGGGTGGGACCAATGACGTAACCGTTTCAAACGGGGTGAACTTAGTCGATCCCGTGCTGGTACCATGATGGTGCGGAACGTGTGCTGGGAAGCAAGTCGCTTGGAAATGAGTTGTTTTGGACTACTATAAATGTGCTGGTGGTGTCTCCTGTCGTACAAAGGTTCAATAATTGTATGTGCTACGAACAAATTATCAAATATCTGCGCTTCATTGAATAAATGTAGCACCTTTGTACAAGAGACACCAGTAGTACGTCTACAGCAGTCCAGAATCACGCCACTAGCTTCCCAGCCTATATCTATAGCCACGTCCAAATTCAAAGCACACAGGCCATGCCACATGACGCGAAGATTTTTATGCGCATGCGCGAAATGTGCCACACCCACATAATTATAATAGACACAAACGGCATCTATCGGCAACTGCTAGCTCCATTCCATTGCTTCAAATATGCCCCTCCTCCAATGGAGGTAGCAGACCCCTCGAGATCAAAATGTACCCCTTGTCCAGCGAAAGTATGATCCCCTCCTCGCGATCAAAATGCACCCCTCCTCCAGCGAAGTATTACCCCCTACTCCAGATGAGCTAGACCCCCTCCTCGAGATCAAAACGCACCCTCCTCCAGCGAACTATGACCCCTACTCCAGATGAGCTAGACCCCCTCCTCGAGATCAAAACGCACCTCTCCTCCACAAATAGTGGTATCCTCCAACTGAAAAGCGCCCCCTCCAGTTGAAACCACCCCCCTCCTCAGTGAAGTCACCCTCCTCCAAAACAGTGACTATACTTTTGACACTATCCACCCCCCATACTTCCTGCAATCGACTAGTCAGTAGTTTATACCCTCCGTCGATCGATCGTAGGATGCGCCTGGAAGTGGGCGGGGAAACATGATGATCACTGTCAATAAGTGAAAATGTGAGCTCAAGGGCGCGTGTCATCGGGTGCAATATATAGAATCTGCGCTTACTCAACTGGCATTTGTATTGTAAAATTATAACAAGTTAACGATATCTCTACAAAATGGTAGCTTTACAATTAGCACGAAGAGCGTCGTCTTTGGTTAGTGCATATTTTGCGGTCTGCGTCTTAATTCGAGTTGCGCGATCTCAACAATCCATGTGTGTCACCAGCGAAGTAGATTCCTGCTACAGTGAAAGAAAAGTGATCTGTAGCAACTACGTATACACCTACGAAGACCGTGACTGTTTACCTGGGACAGTGTTAGGTATATCCTATGGAAACTCCGTGTACACTGTCAGCCATGGCAGCAATCTCCCTAACTATGATGATGCTTCTTTCGAAGTTATTTCTCTCCACCTTTGTCACGAAAGAGCTTTGGAAGTGACCATCAATGATTTGCCCTGTGAAACAGAATGCACCTCTGAGAAAGATGACTTCATTTCCAATAGTTTCCTGTTTAGTTGCAACGATCTACCTAACGTGCTAAGCTCTGGCTTAACCATAATGCTTTTCAAAAGAACTGAAAATCCATCATGTAGTCACCTGAAGACAAAATTTGTGATCATCGATACTAGAGGTTTGAAGTTAATAGGATAGATTATAATAGTATACTGATACAAAATGAATGCACTTCACACCACTAATTATATTAATTGCTGTAGATGTAAATGAGTGCCGTGATGGAACATACAACTGTTCAGAAAATGCACAGTGCATTGATGAAAAGTGTGGACACTCTTGCAGCTGCCAAATTGGATATTTTATGGAAGATGATAACTATACCTGTGCTCGTAAGTTTGAGCTCTTCTTAGTGCAGTACTAAATTTGTTGATGATATTTCTTGGTGGGTTTGGAATGGTATACACTTAATTGTATTATAGTGAGGCATTATTAATGCGTGTCTAGTGCAACAGTTAGCTGCTTATAACTCTGCAACGTAATAATTTTGTGAATCCTACTCGCAGTCAACAGCCAAACATAGTATTGGTAATTAAAATTCAATGAATAGACCCAACTGGGATGACGGGCCCAAGTAAGTTGCCAGCACAGTGCTTAAAATATCAAGGCATGTTGTGTATCATACTAGTATAAAGAATATTGTAAATACATAGTTTCTACCACACTATTGATTAAAAGAAATATCTACTATTAATGGATCTCACCTGTCAGGCTACTTCATGCCTAGTTCTTGAGATATCTTTGCATTCTGTTTCTATAAAATTATATGGACGCTGCTTTTAAAATGCAATCATAGTATTATGGTATACATGTAGCTATGAATGCTAAGTTGTTTTTGCTGGTTATATCTTATAGCTGTTAATTGCGAAGCTCTGCCTCAAGTGCAGAATGGACATACAGTGACTTCTGGAACAGTGTTTCAGTCAGTGGCAAATTATTTCTGTGATAATGGCTACTACTTAGTTGGTGTTCAGAGGCGTATGTGTGAAAGTAATGCAGTGTGGTCTGGGGTAGAACCTGAGTGTAAAGGTATGGTTGTACTCATTTGATTGCTTCTCAATGATAAGTGGTCTGCTTCTAACAACCTAGCTGTTGACTGTGGTAGTTTGAGTGTTGTAGTCAATGGTCTGGTCAAGACTGTTGCTACAACGTTTGGATCAGTTGCAAACTACAGCTGTGATAATGGCTATGAGATTGTTGGTCCATCAACTAGAATATGCCAGGCCAATGGATCTTGGTCAGATACAGATCCATTGTGCAAAGGTATGATAGAAAAAATTAACTGTAGCAATTCATAAGCAGTTGCTATGATCTATTCAGCTGTTGACTGTGGGAATGTGGATCCACCAAGTAATGGTGATGTAAATGCTCCTGAAACTACCTTTCAAGCGGTTGCAACACACTCTTGCATTAGTGGCTATAGTCTAGTTGGTGATAGCATACAGACCTGTCAAGCTAATGGAAGCTGGTCTGGACAAATCCCTCAATGCAATCGTGAGATAGCATCATAGTAACTGTGATGGTTAAAGTATCATTGTTGCTGGTTGTGTCTTATATTGCAGCTGTTAATTGTGGAGCTTTGCCACCTGTGCGGTATGGGCGTACAGTGACTAATGGAACTATATTTCAATCGGTGGCAAATTACACTTGTGACAATGGCTACAACTTAGTCGGTGTTCAGAGTCGTACCTGTGAAAGTAGTGCTATATGGTCTGGAAATGAGCCAATGTGTGAAGGTACAACTGTGAATAATACATCGATTATTTCTTAGAATTATCTTATTCTGTTTCTAATAATCTAGCTGTTGAATGTGGGAGTTTGAGTGTTGTAGTCAATGGCACAGTTGAGACTGTTGCTACAACGTTTGGATCAGTTGCAAACTATAGTTGTCATAATGGCTATGAGATTGTTGGTCCATCAACTAGAATATGCCAGGCCAATGGATCTTGGTCAGATACAGATCCATTGTGCAAAGGTATGGTAGAAAATTAACTGTAGCAATTCATTAGCAGTTACTATGATCTATTTAGCTGTTGACTGTGGGAGTGTGGATCCACCGAGTAATGGCGATGTCAATGCTCCTGAAACTACCTTCCAAGCAGTTGCAACATACTCTTGCATTAGTGGCTATAGTCTAGTTGGTGATAGCATACAGACCTGTCAAGCTAATGGAAGCTGGTCTGGACAAATCCCTCAATGCAATCGTGAGATAGCAATTCTGATGACTAAAGCTCAATGAATTGCTGCATGCATGTGCTTCTATACAGCTGTTGATTGCAGAGCTCTGCCTCAAGTGCAGAATGGACGTACAGAGACTTCTGGAACAGTATTTCAGTCAGTGGCAAGTTATTTCTGTGATAGTGGCTACTACATAGATGGACCCATGAATCGTACTTGTGAAAGCAATGCTACATGGTCTGGAGATGAACCTGTATGCAAAGGTAGTACTGCAATATGTTTGCTGTCTGACATTGATTAGCAGTGTTGCTTTAAAATTTTCTTTGCTTGTATTTCTTTTTTCATGCAGCTGTTGATTGTGGGCATCCAGGCACACCAGATAATGGTGTAGTGGACGTTACAGCAACTACGTTTGAATCAAATGTTTCCTATGCCTGTAATAATGGATATTATATAGATGGAATGAGCACAAGATTTTGTCAAGCAAGTGGAACTTGGTCTGGGCATTTACCTTCTTGTCAGAGTATGTAATACTTACAATGTTTTCAGTGTTACTGTATAATGTCTGCATTTATAATATTATGCATTATTATAGTTATTAATTGTGGTGACTTGACTTCTCCACTAAATGGTAATGTTAGTGTGGATGGAACCGTATATGAGTCTACCGCCATGTACATGTGTAATGATGGATACATCCTGGTGGGTGAGCATCACAGGCACTGTCTTGCAAATGGGAGCTGGTCTCATAAACAGCCTTTGTGTGAACGTAAGATTTCACTCAATAAATGAAACTCACAAGCTTATATTGTATCATAATTGCAGCTGTTAACTGTGGCTCTCCACCAGTTCCTATCAATGGCAGTGTTAGCATTACCAGCTTGCAAACTACATTTCAGTCTATTGCAATTTATAGTTGTGACCTTGGTTTCATGTTAGTTGGTGAAAACCGTCGCATGTGTGAAGCACAAGGAGCCTGGTCAGGACAAACACCAACTTGCACTGGTATGATAACTTTTGAATAACTGTGTAAATTGATCTATGCTCATTACAGGTGTTGACTGTGGTCCACTGACTGCTCCCAGGAATGGAACTGTGAATGTTCCCATAACTACATTTGAAGGAGTAGCATTCTATAATTGTAGTCATGGATACAATTTAATTGGAGTGAGTAGGCGTATTTGTCAGGCCAACGCCACTTGGTCTAGTGAAGAGCCCGTGTGTAAAGGTAAATGTATCCCCTTCTTAATTTAGTGCATATTGATATCAAAAGCTACTGTGTGCGTACAGCTGTAGACTGTGGTCCCCTGAGTGTTCCCGAGAACACCAATATTAATAGCACTGCCACCACCTTCCCATCAACGGCTATGTACTCTTGTAAAAATGGCTATGACTTAATTGGCCCATCAATGAGAACGTGCCAGTCAAATGGGAGCTGGTCAACACTGGAAGCTTCTTGTACACGTAAATATATTCCGATGACATGGAAATATTTTGCGGGTTTTATGCCATACCCTGACACCTTTAGCTGTTGACTGTGGTGATCCACCTACTCTGGAGAATGGTCAGATAGAAGTTCTAAATCTGACCACTACCTTTCAATCTGTTGCTCGATACAAGTGTGTTGATGGTTATAACTTGGAAGGTGAGGCAAGCAGGACTTGTAAAGCTGATCGGTCCTGGTCAGGAATCCAACCAGTGTGTAGGGGTAAGCACTACATATTCATATTAGTAAATTATTAATGATTACAGCATTATTACTCCATAGGCAGGAGTACAATTACAGCTGTAATTGTATTCTTGCTGAAACAGTATTAAATAATAGGATGGAATAAAAATACATGACAGTACAATGACTGTGGTTAAGAACTTCAAAATAATAACTATTAAGAGTTAGCCAGAAGCTGGCTCTCTGCAACACCCAGTTCAAGGCTAGCGTTTGGTACCCGGTAAGATGTTGAATGGCTGCCCCGAATGCACATCACTACAGATCTTAGGAGAGAGAAAGAAAGGGTACCCCTATGACATGGTCTTGCAGTACTCTTGTTCGGTGATCAGTACTCCTGTGGTAGCCTAAGGCAAATTCTTTATACACCTGAAAATCCTCTTAATATAATAATACCATTAGTAGTCACTATCCCTCATGCTACTCATGTAAGTAAGAGTACCAATTACTGCCTTGAGTACTCAAAGGTATGTCATTTATTATATTAATTGCTTGTGATTTCAGCTATTGATTGTGGGAAGCCAAGCAGTCTTGACAATGGTGACACTGATGTAAATGAAACTAGCTTCGGTTCAAAAGCAATTTATGTCTGTGCTAATGGATATAAATTGCATGGGCAGCGGGAAAGAGAATGTCTAGCAGATGGAAGCTGGTCTAATGATGTGCCAAAGTGTCATCGTAAGTGATCATTAGCTTCAAGATCATGCATAATTATTACCTATGCTGTATTCATCGGATAGCTAGAAAGAACTAAAACACCTTAACAGTATACCTTTTCAGTCTCTTATACCTCACGGAATATTTTGCAGCAATTAATTGTGGCCCTTTAGAAGAACCCGTTGGTGGCAGTGTAGCCTCATCATTTACAACTCTATCATCAGTAGCAACATATAGCTGCACTAGTGGATACATGCTGAGTGGAAATAGGACCAGACAATGCCAGCCAGATGGATCCTGGTCAGGAGAGATGCCTCAGTGCATACGTAAGATAATAATATTACTATACTTGGCTTGTTTCACTTAAATGATCTGTTTACTATAGCTGTTGATTGTGAGCAACTTGAACACCCTGTGGACGGACAAGTGATTGCTACTGCAACAACCTTTGGAAGCATTGCTTCCTATACGTGCAGAGAAGGTCATGTTCTCGTGAATGGGTCAACCAATCGAACCTGCCAGGCAGATGCTCACTGGTCTGGAACCAGACCTACTTGCATAGGTGGGAAGATCACTATAGCTTTGGATAGTATTTACTTAATTAAGTTCCAGATTACATATTCTCATGTACATTATTTGTCTTGCTGCATGACAAGCTATTGAAGTGCATGTTTGTTGGATTGCTCATGTAATGCTAACCTTCCTCTTGAACGCTATGATATCGCTCTTCAAGCCTTCACAAGATTGCTTAGCTAATTCCATCTTCAAACCGGTGCCATACTTGGGTGTGTGCACACACAGTTTAAGTCTTATCTGCTGCATGACATGAGTGATCAAGATTGCAGGTACTGAACGAGCCCAGTAAATTCAGTAAACTGCTTGCATTTATCCAAAAAGTCCTTATGTTGGTGTGGCCTTGGCTATTGAAGTGCATACAAGGTGACCCATTGATCTTGCTTTGTACATGCTTGTGTTGGTGATCAATCAGCTAGTGAACAAATTGAGCTATTGAGGTCAATTATCGAGTACAAATGTATGTGGGATTAGTGATTGGTTTAAGCTAAATTTCTAGAAATCTGACAAGCTGCTTGATAATGCTTGATTTTTAAGGTACGAGATGTGATGTGCATTGATCAGCTGGCATATTTTTTTAGTAATGCATGGTACTGTGATTCTTGGCAACAATGTGTATTTCGCTAGAGTGTGTGGGTGTACGTGACGCAGGAAGCATCTGCAATGGAACATGACTCATGTTCTTCCTACTCTACGCCTTGCATGCTAATTCACTGAACAGGCAACTACACTACTAGTTATGTGGAATTAATAATTATTATTAACCTCGCTTGTCCTTAATTATTATGTATGTACATTCCATGTTCCACCATTCATTTTGAGAACAGTTCCTACAATGGTTTATCCTAGTAGGCAGAGCATGTTCAACTAATTATTATGATGATGGCATTGCAAGTCATGATTAGCATAACTACCTGTATTGCTGCACCTATTCCAGTCACATCTGTTGCATGTGAAGCAATGCAACTATAATGCTAATTAACATACTTTGTGATGTGTGGATCACGTCACTGCAATGCTCCTAGGCAACAATATATCCAAAACTAATGAAAAATGATCTTAAACAATTTGACTAGCTTAAATATTTATTTCGTGGTCAAGACTTGAAACATATGATCAGTAAAATCAATAATAATTTGACTGCTAAAATCCATTGTATAGTAGAGCTGAAATCTGTGTTATGAATTGAGCACATCTGTGACAATTAAAGGATCCAGTGACATGATTGCCTGCTTACTGTATGCCTGCAGACGTGTGTATGACCGGAGAACATGGGTGTAACCTCAACACAAGTGACTGCATCAGTGGCCATGGAAACATCGCTCAGCGGTGCAAATGCAAAGACGGATTTCAGACTAAGGATGATGCTTGTGTCAAAGGTAGTATAGCCACTGTATGGATGATGTTTGGTCATGATATTGATATGGCATAGACAAATACATGATACGTATATACCTGTTTACCCTAGACAATCCCATTGCTCTGATTGACAATCTACATGCTGTTGTGGACAAACGAGTGAATGTCTGATGGGGATTTAGTCAATACTTTTTGCCAAGCGCTAGATACTAGACAGGACTAAAACTAAATAGCCTTTTGGGACTTCCATGCTGTAGCTAAAAGATTAATTGGTATAATTTATGATAATGATATTACCTAATTGACACAGTATGCCTGGATGTCACTTTTAGTCTTGTAGTAGACTTGTACCACTAGTCTTAATGTATTAATTACCAACCCAGGTCCAAAGTAGGTGAATGGTATTATAGGGTATAGCCAATGTGTGAAGCATAGATCAATTCTTTACTGAAAGTTTTATGCAATATGTGTATGCAGCATGCCGAGAGGGTGATGGCTGGCCACAGACAGCAGCTGGATGCATATATGCTATACCATGTCCTGAAGACTATCAAGGTATGGTAATGTCTTCTTGTTGTGCACATGTACTCATGGCAGCTATTATGTTTATTAACAGCACTGATCCGTTCATGCAGGCAATGTCACTAGACGTTGTGGAGAGGATGGGATATGGCAAAATGCAGACAATTCAACCTGTGAAAATATTGCATTCGTGAATTTCAGGAATGAAGTATATATTAATTTAATGTACGATTGATACCATTTTGACCACAATTACTCTGTTACGAGTAGGTTGAAGAATTGTTTGGGACTGAAGCCAATGATGAGAATGTTGTACGAGTTTTAGACTTAGTTGAGCGACTGGACAGAAATATTGATACTGTCAACCTCACTGCAAATGATTTGGAACTGGCAGTAGACATTCTTAACAGCACTGTGACCTTTCTCACACAGCATCTCAATAATGGAGGAAGTGACTATAGCAATCAAGTAAGCTACGAAAAGATAGCTGATATTTATAATTAGTGCTATGCAGATTTATCATCTTCTATTCATATTGTTTTTAGTCAGTAGCTGTTATTGGTACAATGGATAAACTTCTCAATGAGGATATGATTGCACTGTTTGAGGAGAGCAATTATTCACTTGGAGAGATACTGCTCCAGTCTTCTGAAGGATACGTGAACTACTTAGCATCAGCACTGAAGGACTCGGATACTGCTATGAAAACAATTAACATGACAAATATCGGTAAGTTTATTGACTAATCAATTTCAGATAAAGCTTAAAGTAAGATAGATACAGTTGTATATGCTTTGCAGTCTTATTAGCAAAACTATTGATATTGAGTAGCTAATCTTGCACATGGCTGCATGTAGACATAGATGTCTACTACTAAATTTCCCCATTGTCTATAGAACTAGAGGCACTAGTACTAAGTAGTGAGGATGATGAAGCGGTCAGTCACTACTACCCTCAACAAGAACCCATCCCTCCTGGATGCCATGACGTACTGCGCATACTAGGTCTGGAACCTACATACACTCCTCGTGTCAAAATCCCGTATCAGTTTATCAGAGAAAGGGCAAGGAAGAGGAACAGTAAGTTATCTGTACAATTAGAGTCTGTTGCTGTGGTTGCCATAGTATCAGTGAGAACAGGCATTAACCGTTAAAAGCACTGCTACAAAGATTGTGCATTTCACAGACAGTACTATAGTAACATCGTCATGTAATCATTCAGGTACAAAAGTGCCAGCAGGTAATGCCATTATTAAGAATATCGAACAACTGCTACCTATTGATCGGTAAACTAAATTGTCTGTCTGAGTTTACAAGAGATGATGATATAATTTGTTCAGAGGATTGCAGCGTCCTGTGACATCGATCCTGTCTAGTCAGGTATCGGGTGATGCATTGGATCAATCAACGGTGCTGCAAGATGAACCCGTTACCATAAACTTCACAATCAGAGATGTTAGTAATTAATTAATCTTTCTTCATCATACTGGCTACAAAATATTTCTTGCACTACAGTTACATATCAGTGCCAATGAGTCAGCAAAATGTGTCTTTTGGAAATTTACTAACAAGTAAGCCACTATTTACTAACAGTAAATTTTATTCATTTCATGTGTCTCCTTGACTGTTTTAGTGGCAAAGATGGTCATTGGTCCAGTGAAGGAGTTGCCACAAAGATCTTGGACAATGGAGTTGTTCAATGCAACAGCACTCATCTAACCAGCTTCACAGTGATTGTGGCTATCAATGACATCGAGGTATGTGCATGAGCCTTGCTATGGTATTTGTTACAAATAAGCTGGGAGAATATTATGCTTACAGTCTGCACTTTTTAAGGGAGGAATGAGAGAGTTCAAAGCCTAGCATTGAAGTCAATGAAGTGGCCATAGGCTGTAACAAGTTAATTTTTCAATAATATTTTTTCTGATTGGTGTGCACTAAGGTATGATGTGCAGACACAATGTGATAGATCCCAGCAACGTAGAAGCTATAATATGCGATTGATGGGAATAACACACTGACATGATAATATAAATATATGATACCATGGTAGTAGCAATGGAATCAAAGACTTGAGTATGTGAGATCAAGCGTCTAGGTTGCTGCCTAGTGACAAATTTGCATGGAGATAGAAATTTGTGCATGAAGCTGATCCCTATTCCATTGGGCCAGTGTACAAACATTAACCTATCGAGTTCATCATTCAAATACCGCCATACTAGTATAATAGTGCATCCCATAGTTGGCTTCTTATGCATGTACGTGCATAATAATTATTACTATAATGTTACTATGATTGTATTTTGGCGCTGTTCTGTTACTTCTGCATATGCATCCTGGACAGTGGTAAAAAGCATGATAGTATACCGGTATATTACATAATATGTTGAGATTTTCCTTTGTTAAACGCATGCCACTCCCATCACTCTTGTGCATAATAATAATAATAATAATAATAATAATAATAATAATAATATTATGGTGATGGCATAAAGTTACATGGACTCTTTGATTAATGGTGTGAATTAAAGTGTTTCTTGGCGCCAGCTTTCTGCCTGCACAGTGCAAAAAACATTAATGAACAGTACCATTACTGCATGTTCCTGTGCAAAGATGCTTAGAATACCCTAGGACAAGGCAGGCAACAGTTAACGCCTACAGATCGATTAGCAGCTATTAGCCTCCTAGATACCCACCAATCACCTGCTTTATACTGGTGTGTAATCATGATACTATGTGAACAAGAACCATGTTTTTTGCAGCTCCACCCAGCTTATGAGTACTTGACCTACATTGGCGTTGGAGTATCACTTGTTTGTCTTTTTATGACCATCATTTTCTTCCTATCAGAACAGTGAGTTGCACTGTAGCATAACAAATGGTCCACTACTAATCACTGTTGTTACAGTAAAACTCTGTTTACTCGTGTTCACTACTTTGTGCATCTCAACTTGGCTATTGCATTGTTCTTTGCATACCTGATCTTTGCTGTTGGAACTCACTTTGGAGCAAACAAAAATGTATGTTCTCTACGTTGATTTATACTCATTCACAACTATAATATCCCAAGCTCAGTAGACTTATGTACGCTATGATGATTATGATAATTGCACACATCTAAACCTCAACAATTCTCTCCCTAGAATATTGCTAAACTAAGAGTTTCCCTAGCGTGTCATAATTATGCTCGTAATTGACACTGCACAAATACTGTCCAAATATTATTTGGCAATTTCTATTGTTTATTGACTTAAGTTATGCTTGCTCTACACTTCATGATCATATAGGTACCCTGTGCAATAGTGGCAGCTCTACTTCATTTTCTGTTCCTGGCTGCATTTTGCTGGATGTTATGTGAAGGAGTGATGCTCTATCTGATGCTGGTTGTGGTCTTCTCAAATCTCTCAAAGAAGTGGTGGTTTTTCCTCATCCTCGGTTGGGGTATGTTGTATAAGGTCATATATATACTGATAATTATATTGATCATACTAAATCTCCATGCAGGACCTCCAGTGATATTTGTTGCTGCTGGTTACACTTATGGTGCATTCAGGGGTGGCTATGCTGATATCAACACGTAAGAGATTAATGATAAGGATGGGTTGCATATTCATATAACTTGGATCTACTGCACACTGAGATAGATTGATATCGATGAAGTGATCACTTCAATCATGCATGCATTACCAATGTCTTTATTAATATAATTATCTTTGTTGATATTGCAGTTGCTGGCTTGCTAATGGTGGGACGAGATGGTTCTTTATTGGACCAATGATAGCAATAATTGTTGTAAGTGTAGTAGTGCTAGAAAGCTTGAGACCATTACTGTAAACATTGCATGAACAATGCAAGTGGCTTTGCCAGAGGGGTAGAAGTGGGTTGTATGCATGTACCCAGTCCATACATCAACACCCTTTACAAGAGAACATAATATTATGTTACTGTGTACATTGATACTCTATAGCTATATTATGGTGGCACATTTTCTCATTTCCTTATGAGTGATATAGCATCTATGTCACATAGATTAATGTAGTCTTTCTTGTGATTGTCATTGGAAGTCTCTGTAAGAATGGCAGCAAGGATGCCAGGAAGCAAATTGATGACAAAGGAAAGAATGTACAACTTGTGATGTAAGTCATGATTATTAATTAAATTTTTGTCCCTGAAAGTGGCTGTTAGTGGCTCTAGCTTGATAGCATTTGCACAAGTTCAATGGTGACTCTATCATTTATGCCGGAAGCATATCACAATCAAGATATTCCATCATAGCATTACTAACAGCATACCATGATTGTTGATACATGTCAGGTGCATAACTATACTTTTGGTGAGACTATAATTAACTTGGTTTCATTCAGCAATGCTGCTATAGTGCATGTGTGTATGTGTGGAGAGGGGTGCTGGGGATAGTGTTGGTTCATAATGGCGGGTAAGCTCCCTAGTAAATGAATGATGGAGCGTGGATTCATTTATGCTTGATTATGATGATTCATTAATTTTAATGATTAGGCAATAAGAAGTATACTGAGTCACACAAACAATGGTCACAGTGTTAATTTTGCATTAGAAATCTTGTGAAGGCTTCAATAATTCTGCTTCCCCTGCTTGGAGCTACCTGGATATTTGGTTTGTTTGCGCTGGATGAAGCAAGCTCTTATGTTTTTGGCACCCTCTTCATTGTCTGCAGCTCACTCCAGGTAACTTTAATATGACGGTCTGATCGCTGCTAAGTGATGAGCTTGCTATAATTTTATTTCTACAGGGATTGTTCATCTTCATCTTCCATGTGCTTAGAAGTGAAAGGGTGAGTATGCTAATGTAGATCAGGTTTTGATACTGGTTACCAGTTATGCTAAGTTGAAATTGTGGCAATAAATCCATGATACATCATTTAAGTGTAGTGCACCCAGTGTCCTGAAGGTATCATGGCATTGTTCTCAAATTAATAACTTCAAAGATTTCATCTGAGATTTGGGCTATACTATTATTAAATTTGCATGGAAAATTGTTCAGATATGGGGACGGATAAAGAAGAAGTATGGTCTATTTGGTTCAAGTACACAATCACAAAGTATAACGCGACAGGTATGAGTACTGGTGTAATAATAATATTATTATCATTGTTTCCATTGAACATTGTACTCTTCTTTCAGAGCACATTTAGATCATCAAGAAATGCATCACTTATTTGTAAGTGAATAGGGGTGGAGCAGCTCATATTAATGAGTCTTCCTATAAATGCATGATAGCCCTTAATATTGATTCGCATAACATCCTACTTGTAATCTGAAGACTTTTATATAACTCAGCCTAGTTTCAGTGGTGTATTGCCACTATAACTTATTATTGGTATATATGAAGTATCTCACAGCAGAGGGTAGGGGGATTGGAAGCAGATTGCATGATACTGGCATCTGAGGCTATCCACGTTACCAACTGATGATCTTTACCTGGTAGAGGTACCTGGTAGAGGCACCTACTCTATTTTAGGTGCAAGCACATGCCATTTTGCTGGTCCAGGCACTCATGCATTTTTCGTTAAGTGCATACATTACCTTGACCTCGATATCTGCACAATTGCTTGCTAACCCAGGGTTCCAGCCTTTTCGAGGTATTAGAAATTACGATGGCATTCTGCGGATCATAATAAACCATGAAAATTTCCTTAAATCTGTGCTAGAGGTACAAATGATCGCATGCCTTAGTGAACTAAAGTAGATACTGTGTGGCATTCGAAATCCAGGACTATACATTCAAATTCCATACTGAATGTTGTAGATAAGTTCTGAAATTTTAATCAAGCAATTACAACTATGAGCTAAGTACTCTATAGCAAAAGTTATTATATAGCATAGGGAAATGCGGATATACAACCATGATGTATAATAATTATATATACTACCCCTTTCCCTTCCTTTATCTCTGCTCACAGTGGATAAGAAGGAAAATGGAGTGAAAAAATTTAACTCGTATAAGCCACACCATGAAGATAGTAACAGCGGAGCAGTAATTTTGGAAGATGATGGTGAGTCTGATATCAATGACAGCAGTGAGCCAGTTGATCTGGAAAGACAAGAACAAGATGACAAGCCAGATGCAGTGAGCAATGATGGCAATTATGCCAGTGCGGCCATGAGTCCCAGCCCTGCCGCTGATGTAATTATAAGGGACAACCAGTAGCTAGTGACTTATGCAGTCATATGCCAAACATCAAATCAGCCACTACAGTTTTATCTATCATTATCATTATTACTCATTCATGTTATCTCTCAATATTCTGCATAATTTTTATATTATTATGAAGATGTATTGTAGATAGTGGAATGGTGTACTATCGACTCAATGAATATTTAATATTGTATGTTTCCTCAGCCATATTATTATCATGCACTGATAATCATTGAATGTTCAAAAATAGTTGACACCATCACCTTATGCTGCTCTGTATTGGTAAGGCAAACGTATAATAATTATGTGTACACAGTCAGTGTGCTATACAATGTCATGGAATTTCCGGAAACCGCCAAATTCTTCGCGCATGCGTACTATATACCCAAGGTTGTTTGGTAATGGTCGCTTTACATGCTTTTTGGAGGCAAAATGGCAGTAGGCATGGATATGGGTGAGCACTAAGACTTAGCCAGCTAATGGCTAATTTTAAGTTTATTATTTTCACCTTTATCTTGCAGAGAGGCTTAAGGTTGTGTTGGTGACCTTTGGTACCAGTCACAGTGCCCTGGTCGTTGGTCTCTACCTGGCTATGGTCTTTCTCTCACCGTACATCAGGCAACTCTACCAACCTTTTCAACTTAGAAGGATATTAATTGGTCACAATTTTATCTGCTCTATCATGAATCTCTATGCAATTATCTTTCTCTTGCATGGACTATGGGAGGTATATTTGATTTGTTGTTACACAGTACTTGTAGTACCACATTTATTATGATCAGTTATTTGTGAATGCTGCACTATGTACTGATAGGTATTAAATTCAGATCTTGGTTCCTTAGATAGTAAGCTATCAAGTTTGACTTGCATAGGTGTTTTCTTGTAGATAGTAATTGTAAAGCTCTAAAGCACTGTACATGTACACATCAGCCTTATGTAGATCAGGGGCTAAGTAGCTATGGGGAAGACAAGACAATTACCAGAATAAGTTCAGATCTCCAAACAGTCCATTCAGATATACTTTGTGTCTCTGGTCTCTCAAGTGCAACCACAGTACAGAATTATACCCCAATTCCTAAGTCTTTGGATGTTAGTATCTTGAGGTGTCGGCAATTCTAATAATATAATTATAACTAGTACTTTTTACCATAATCTGAACAAATTATTTCTACAGTGAAAAATTCTAGATGATAAGTAGGAGCATAGTAATGTTGAGATGATGGGCATTATACAAATTAGTGGTGGACATTGCTAGCCATGTCTATTCATCTTTTGGCTGAAAGTGAAAGTACAAGACTTAGTGTAAGCATAACAATCCCAGTTTGTGTTGTCTTAATTTTAGGAAGGGGATTGTTCCCATTTTAAGGTGGTTGCACGGTCAACATACTCAGACTAGCGAGCCAGCTATCTATAGCTTAATTCAACAAAGAAGTGTGCATGGATAGGTCTACACAGGATACTTGCGTGCATGGCCTTAAGTGGGGTCCATGATCCGGTTCTATTTTATTGCACATGATTATAACACTGGCTTCATACTCACCCATGCTCATTGTGTAGCTTGCTGTTTGATATCTCTTGTCAGTAGCCATAGACAATGGCAGGCAAATACACACGCATGACACTGTACGCACCACATACATCCCCTCCCACCCCACCCAGTCACCCACCCTCACACACACACATACACACATGCAGGCAGGGACTGTGTTCTCCTTGGAGCACATTGAAGGCGGTTCTCTGCGCCATGGTCTCCTCGTCTACTGGATCTCCAAATTTGTAGAGCTTCTTGACACAGTGTACATGGTACTACGGCACAAGACTCGTCAAATATCGTTCCTCCATGTGTGGCATCACAGCACAATTACCCTGCTTGCTGACTGGGCCTACACAAGATCATCTATTCCTGCCATTGTCCCCATAGTAGCACTCAACTCTGCAGTTCACGTTGTGATGTATGGCTACTATGCACTGACTGCACTGTTTCCCCTGCATGAGTTTACTTGGAAGAAGCGCATCACCCAAATGCAAATGACCCAATTTTTGATAGCAATAGTTCACGGCACCTATGGCTACCTCTACCATGGATTTTGCATTTATTCAATTTTGTATGGCCTGGGCATGCTGTCTCTCTTTTCTAACTTTTACTACCGAGCATTTATTGTCAAGAAGAAGCCAAGAGCTGATACTGAGAAGGTTGCAGCCAGTGGTAGTGATGGATGTGGTAATTCTGTAAGAGCAGAGACTGCTAAAATAAAATGACTGCAAGCATATATGCTGCAAATAGTAACTATTCAGATGGAGTGCAGTGTGTGTCTATTTGTGCCAATTGTGGTCTTATCTTGACACACCTGATTGCAAGTTGTTGTATTTATTTTTGGATATCCATTGTGTTTGTTTCAACCGCTACGTGCGCGCACATTTCGCATTGCATGGGAACATCGATCGATCGAACGATGACCTTTCGACAGGTAGCCACACCCACACAAATGTAGAAGACTTGAGTAGGTAAACGAAGCCTGGCACTGCAGAGCTAAACGGTTTAGTACGGTTTCTTGCTTGTGTGGTGCGCTAACTGTTCTCTGGAAATCAGTCCACGGATACCACTGATTTTGATAAATAATCGGTAAGTGTTGGATGGCGAACTCGATCGTGTGTGTTTACATCTACTACTTGAAGGTTATGTATGTGGTCACAAAGGGTCACCTTTTGTGGTGTGCTATGCATAATAATAACGCAGATCCAGGTAGCTTTAGATGTGATCAGCATAAAATGTTTTTACTACACTGCATGTATACTATAGTATGGGCTAACAGCAGTATGAGAAATAGCATAGATCACAGTTAATATGTAGTCTAAATTCAATGGAAATTGCTTATGAAGTATTTGTGGGTTTTTGGGTCAAGACCATAAGAATGTTAATCAATGAAGACATCACCATAATATTCTTTGCATGCTTGTCCATTTATAGAAAAAAAATTATCAGACTGATAGCTACCATGTGCACGTGCAAGGAGTAAAGTAACATCACCAGATTCCGAGGTCTGGGCCCAAATGAGTGACAACTATTGTTAGTGAAAATTGGTTTCTCTTAACTGCTTTTAGGGCATGACGAGGGCTAGTAATATTATGCGTATAGCCTATGCTTATTTTATTGGCTCTATTGTGTCCTTGTGCTATAATTATGTGATAAAGATTGATTGCTAGGAACAAACATCGTATAAAGAGTAAAAGACTCAATGTCGTGCTTTTGTACGAAGATGTGTGTATGCCTCAGCCTATGTAACATTATATCCAGGTGATAATTTTCATCTCATTAGATTGACATTATCACACAACTGAACCTCGATGGCTGCGTTATTGGGTTCCCTACGACAGATTGAGGAGCACTTCTCTTTTGATGCTGCAAGTGACATGATGAACAAATATTGGCACTACTCTGTCTACATCTCAATCTTCTATGTTGTGAGCATTTTTTCAATTCAGCGTTTTATGCAAAACAGAGAAAAATATGACCTTCGACGCCCACTGTTTCTCTGGAGCCTGCTTCTGTCAGTGTTCAGTGCCTATGGATTTTGGGTGTGTGGTTTGACTTTGTTTGATGTTTTCTACCGCAAGGGCTGGAAGGCTAGCGTGTGCGACAGATTCCTAGTGAGTGGCAAATATGGCCTTTGGGCTTTCCTGTTCTGTTTCTCCAAAGCCCCAGAGCTAGTTGACACCTATTTTATTGTCCTAAGGAAGCAGAAGCTGATATTTCTTCACTGGTATCATCACATAACCGTCTTCATGTACTGCTGGTATCACTTTGGCAACATAATCATGCCTGCTCAGTGGTTCATTTCCATGAACTACTTTGTGCATTCCATTATGTACTTTTATTATGCTGTGCGTGCATCTGGACTCTACCGCCCGCCAGTGTGGGTAAATATATTCATAACCTCACTTCAGCTCTTGCAAATGATTGTTGGTGTCTATGTGAATGTATACGTGTACCGGAACATGTCCTCTGATCCTCAGTGGTACTGTGATGATCGAGTGGAGACTACGTATTTCTACGTATATGTTGCATTCGCTATGTACTTCAGTTACTTTCTTCTCTTTGCCAACTTCTTCTATTCCACATACGTCAACAAATCTCAGCACTCCCATTCAAAGAAGTGTACTTCTCCCGTCAGCAGTGTAAGCCAGGAGTCTCCACCGAAGAATGCTGTCTCACAAAGCCATTCTGTTGAAGACTATTGGACCACCTACTCCACCTCATCATACTACGAAAACAAGAGTGGTCAGGTGAAGCAGAGGCTGAGTTATGAGAATAAACGCTCTTCACTTGCCAGCACGCATGGCTTGATGAACATAGGAATGGTCAGACACTGATTCAGAAGTATAATATTTTAGTCTTATAGACAGCCATTTTTAGTTTGTTGTTGCTTCCCCCTTTATAGTACTAGTTTATTTTTATTATGATCTTACAATCTATTGTACTATAGAATAAAGTCAATCTGTAGTTTTATGACTATCTTAAAGTGGGAAGTGGGACATTAATTAGCTGCATTGATGTTTTGGACAGCATGTAATTTTTACTGAACTCTTGGAAGCATTAACTATGCAATAAATTATTATAATAAAAAATACGGAAGTACAAAAGTGCTAAGATAATAAGCATGTAAAATACTAGCAGCCATAAAAAGTTCATTCTTTGTGCACTCCATTACCAATCCTGGACCCCCTTTCTCGTAGAGTCATAGGATGTGTTTTCAAAATACTTGCAGGTGCACCACTACTAGCAACGCCATTGGCAACCACAGGACTGTTTAACTGAGGATCACTAACTGCTGTATTTTTGGGAGGAGTGGTTTGGCGAGGCCTCTTGTGAATGTAGGTCCAGTAATAGAAATTGCCAAAGAGGACTGCGTAGGATGCATAGAGAAAGAGATACATCATAATCGTAGATGGAGGCATTTCACATGTCTTATTTCGCATATGTGCTCGAAGGGCCATAGTGCTGAGTATGATACCAACGAACATCTGTGATAGCTGAATGGTTGTTATGGACCTTGCAATCCACCTGGGAGGATTACGACCACTGGCTTTTACCGCGTAATAGGCATACATCAGCGCATGAACGAAATAGTTGACAATTCCAAACCAGATACCGGTTGATATTGGAAAGGCATAAGAATACCAGCAATAGATGAAGACGGAGATATGATGATACCAATGCAAAAATACCATCCTCTGCTTTCTCAAGACGATGAATGCAGTGTCAACAAGTTCTGGCAACTTTGACAATGGAAAAAGAAAAGCCCAGAGACCAGCTCCCACCGAGCCAATATACGAGTTTGTGTCACAGACAGCATGCTCCCAGCCTGCGAGGTACACCATTCTTCTGGCATGGGGGTAGATCCGAATGATGGCATAGAAGCTAAAGACGCTAAGACATGTGGACCACATACACAGTGCTCGCCGAAGGTTGTATGGTTCACGATCCCTCATCCACTTCTGACCGAGATAGATGAATACAAGATAAGCCATGGAGTAGTAAATAGACCAGTGCCAGTGGCGGCTCATCCAAGGAATCACCTTCTTCTCATCAAATGAGTACTCAATGGTACTCATAGCATGAGGAATGAAAGTCAGATAGTCATAGGCACTGAGTGAGGCAGTGGCATTCATGATGAACCTAATTATCAAATACCTGAGGAAAAACATAGGGATACAAAATTATTCACAGTCCATTCATAATTTTTTTGGGTGGTATGGAAAGACTGGCTCAAGTGGTCAGTTGTTATATGGCTACTGCTGCTTTCGTTTGCCAAAAACTTTAGGTGTTGCAGTTTCTTTTACCTTTGATATTATACAACAGTGGGTGCTGGCAAAGCTTACAGTGCAAGGTGACAGTATTGTATTTATAGAATATTATTATTATTCTATTCTGCCAGTGTTGGTGTAACAAGAATGAGCATACTTGCTATGCGGATTAGTATCATATTTGTTTCATTGTGGTCCACTTATAAAAAGATTGAGTAGATCTGCTGCAGTATAATTTGGCTATAATACTGTAGTCATCTACTACACTGCATTAAGGTTACAGTCTCATCAAAGATTATCCCAGAATTGCTATCATAAGATCATATTTACTTCATTGGATGCTAATGTAGCCGGATGATACAATCATTAATTTTTAATCTACCACACCCGTTACTGGTAGTCCAAGCACCACTGACCAGACTTAGTCTAAAGTGGTATATACAGGCAATTTAAGGTGAGTGGTTTGAGGCTTGTCAAAACTAGTGCACCTCAGCCACCCAATCTGAAGGTGAAGACTTAATGACCTCTTGCAGTCCAATAGGTACATATTAGGGCGTATTAAAAGCACATTTGAATCAGAGCAGGTCCTTTGGGAGTCAGCCTCCCAGTACCCAGGATATTCTAATGAAAGCTGATAAGAGCAGCTACTCAGTGGATAGGTCACCACACAATTGACCTTCCTGGTCAATAGTCAGAACACACACAACTTATTTCTGCATGAGCTAGCACTAACATTAGCACTAGGACGAGCACAGCACACGAGTTTATTTAACCGTACTGAAACCGTACATAATTTGTGTAATAGAGCTACTGCCCACATACATAACCCATGTAACCGCCACACTTTATTAAATTTTATGCTCACTCACAGGTACTGCAACTCACAGGGATCCAGATAGTCTTCTCCTTTCTACGTAACTTCCACTTGTAGCTTGACGGTAGCACAACTAGCAGTTAGCAGCATTAACTGTGACCTTTTCTTCGCACAATTGCTTATGTAGATTCATGCGCAGCACCCGCTAAGTGATCACCCGATCGACCGATATTCAAACAGTGGGTGTGGCTCAAGTTGTACACCCACGCACAACTGGATTAGGAAATGGTCGACATCAACGCATTCCGCGATCCGGATCCGGATTCCGGAATCGTACTTCCGGAATAGCTCACGCGCGCATGAGCTCGAGCTAGCTTGCAAACTGGAGGGGTGGGTCTTGTTGCTGTGTACATCAGTTTGTCTAGCGAGTCCATAAAGAATGGAGAAGAGAGTGCGGTCTTCGTTTGCAGCAATCTTGATCCTCGTATGCAGTGGATTCTTGCAAGTGGAAGGTTTCAATTGCACTCACCTACTAACAGGATGCATATGCAAAGGCCCTAGCGTCGACATAGATATCAGCAAAGCCTTTGACTATCCGTAAGATCCCGCGAGTGTTAAGCTATTAATTTCTGTATGCTAATTATCTTGATGCACTGTCAAAAATCATAGGTACAACATCACCAACAACCCACTAGGAGACAATCCTCAGAAGTATTCCTACATGTTTTCTCCATGTTCACCACTTAAACAGTGTGGGCCTACTGCTGCAGGCAACACAGTATTAGTAAGTTATCTCATAGTGATGAGTATATCTGGGTAGTGCAAGGATGTTTCACTACTTGCAGATGTGTCAACTCAACCTCCAAGATGACACGAGGGATGTAGCCTTGGGAATCAATGCAGTACCAGGAGTTGAATGGGAAGGTGATGATCCTAAATCTTTTACTCTCAGGTACAAGGGAGGTGATCCAGATGACAAGAAAAAGGAGAGGTATGCATAATGCACGAACTTCCTAGTATGATGATCAAGTTTAAATGCATACGTGCACTTGGACATCGAGTAATGATTTCACAAGACCCTAGCTAATTGGGGTGTATATAATTATATCAATTTATATTAAATATTGATCGTCAATTATTGCTAACATAATATGCTTGTGTATTAAAGCTCAAATCAGACATGCACAATATAATAATATTATTGAAGTAGTATCATGGTAGCCTTGTGCCCTGCTCAGTGCACGAATAAAATAAATATCGGATTTATTGTGTGGTGTCAAGCGTATTAATGCTTTATTCCACCCTACTACTCAAACACCTACTTCTACCAATGGCAATGGTCATGCTCGATCACATGTCCTTTGGTTAGTTTATTCATTATTCTTATGGTCAATGACTATACAAACTATTGTGTATTATCACTGATTCAAATCTAACGTGCATATGCAGTTTGTCATGCCAATTTCATGTCAAAATTAATAATAATTAGCGCTACAATATTATAGAGATATGCATACCCTGCGCATGCTGCATCTGCAGCAATTGGGAGCTATTAATAAGCATGTCTGTTGACAACCTTTACCTGGATACAATACTTGGCCAGTTGCGTGCTTGAGCAGATAACACGTCAGTAGGTACAGTTGATAGGCAAAATTACAGTATTTATAATATTATGCTTGTGGACCTTAACTTGCCAAAATTGAAATGATCTGAAGCATACTGAAGCTGGTTTTTGAGATTTGTTGGGCTGACAGGTCACCTGGATTCCTAGATGTTGAAATCTGGAGATTTTTGGGATAACTGTCGGACGACAATAGATTAACCTAATCACTTTATCCCTTGTGCATGCACGTGAGAAAAATATCTGACACTATACAAATTATGGGCATACAATTAATTAGGTTCCTAAAAGTTAGCCATTTGCTACTGTATCCTGACTAGTTCTGTACATTTGACCACAATAATTATGTGTATATTATAATAAGTTTTGGCTGATTAGAAGAGATCGAGGCATGGCTGCAGTTGTTGAATGCATCACAGCAGCATGGGAAAACTGTACTGCATGTCTGGAAAACTGGTGGGGAATGAATTTTGTTGTTTGGCTGCCTTCACGACCACCAAATTAAAGTCCACTAATGTTTACTCACATGATAATATGCATGACAGTCGCTTACCAAATAGCCAAGTTAAATTCAACATTCCTGCAGAGATGGTTTAGGATCCTAGTTTCAAATTCAATTCCCGCCATGGTCAATACACTCTGGCTATAATTATAGTAGATCACTTAAATTTGCATGCTTATCTGCAGGTGGACTGAAATAACTGTAACAGTTGGAGGAAAAGTTGATGAGATAATATATGTTGATGAAAATGATGTTCCAAGTGACCACCATTCCTATGTAAGAGTTAATTGTACTGGATCACCATATATTAAGTTTTGAATACACTCTTTCAACATTGTTAAAACTTCCATGATGCTGCACATACACACAGACGTTCAAAATGACCCTCAAGAGTGATACACCCAACATAAGTAGTGCGAAACCTGTTGGTTATGTTGGAATTGCCATCATTCTGATGTAAGTTGGATATAAATTATGCATACTTATCTGAGACGCATTGATTAGAGGTTAGCTACCCCTATTATCTACTGTAGGATGTACTGTGTGATAAAATGATTGCAATTAGGCAAATCATCCAATAATTGCAAAGGTCGAACCTTTACCATTTATGCCATACCCGGTAAATATTGGCGGGAATTAAATCTGCATGCGTAGTTGGGTCCCAAATTACCTTTATTAGTATAATATTGGCGGATTCAATACTTATTTAATTCTCCCTAATTAGTATAATAATACCAGTAATACAATACACAATTATGAACTTTCCTATAGCAAAGTAATCTTAGCCTTGTCCCCATGCAGGCCCTCCTATCTACTTTAACATTAGCTAGGGACAATCAACATTAGCAAATCTGTAACCATGGCATCATCATGGCATCGTCAGGAATAAATATTTTTATCAGGAGCTGGGCCGACTTTTTGTAGAGCCAGCAAGCAGCTTTAGAAATGCAGAGACTTGTATATAGAAACCAGACCTCATCTGTCATAGTGGTGTGTAGTGTGTAGACTATATACTAGCCTTAGCAAATCAAAAATATTAGCGCTCAAACTTTAAATGTGCATGTGCAATGCAGCATGGCTCATAAAGTGGGTGATAATGAATGTGTGCAACTCACACACACACATACACACACTCGATCACACACATACACACACACCTGCAGTGCCATTCTGTCACTGGTTCTGTATTTCATAATTGGTACGGCCATCTTGTATTTTGTGAAGGGTGCTAGAGGTCTTGAAGCTTTTCCAAACTATGGCTTCTGGAAAGATCTCCCAGTCCTTATCAAGGTAAAATTAATTGTGATGTCATGATAATAGGTGGTCACGACTGTACATGTACGTGTGCATCGTTTGACTATACAGGACGGTTGCTGTTTCACTATCAGCCCGTGTCGTAACAAGATTGGCAACCAAGGAAAGTATCAACCACTCTAAGACTTATAACGTTTTAATAGTGATGATTGATATTAATGAGATTGTGTGTTTTATTGAAAGCTGCAGCTTATTATCTAATGAAAGTATTGTGAGTATATTTAGGGGTGATCATGATATTTTTGGACCACCAGATAAACAGGATTGTAAAGCTGAAAAAAATTTATCGAAACTTTGGTACTTCATTGGAGCTATGAATGCCTTTATAGCTTGTGCAGGAGAACGGTTGTCATGATATTGCTATATACATGTACACCAGCTGATGACTATTGTTCACGAAACAAAATACATACACTATTTTGCTCTGTGTGTGTAGTACTCTAGTAATATCAATCTGCATGGACAATACAAATACCTATTCTAGTAGTATCAATCTGGACAATACAATACCTATTTTGAGCATGCACATACAACTATTGTTTAAAGATGCATGAAAGCTAGTCATGCAGCTGCCGATTTTTAGACCATGCTCTGACTGTTGTCCAAGGATGTACCATGTACAAAGTACAGTAATTAAGGTTACAGGATGCAGAGCTTAATTTTGCATGCGTGTGATCATACAAATCATTGTATGAAAGCTTTATGCATTAAGTGTTAAACACTCCTTTGCAACAAAAAATGGTCACATGAACATTATCGAAGTGGTTTATGTAATGGCATGATATGCATGATCTCCATAGTCACGATGAGTGGTCTTGCTTAGACAGAATTTGCATGGACTCAACACAAAACAGCACCCATCCTAACAATGACAAAAATTAATACAAGTTGTCAGAAATAAGGAACTACACAAGTAATTATTGTACACATACCTTGATTAGAGTTGGTATATTGGCCCAGAAGGCATAGTTGGGTATCACTTCAAGTCCTCGTGCGTGTTTCGCAGAACATTTGTACAATGAGCCAAGTATGAGATACAACAGTAGAAACACTAGAACACTGACAGAAAATATAACATACTGTTAGTAATCTATACAGTGTCACCTCAACAACATAGTCAACTTTTGACATAATAAAAAGTAGAAGCTCCATGGCAATGCCACATAGCCATTAATATACAAAGTACTCTATTGTAGGGTTTGCTTACCCAGCAATAAACGCTAGTCCAATGATACCAATGGGAGGTTGGTCACGACCACTGCCCAGCGTTACTGCAAAGTTCTATAATATCATGCATATCACAGAGTGCACACTAAATCACATGTACACTTACGTAATTTATAATTTTGTCAAAATTGTTTCTTTTTTCTCCCAAGTATAGTATCGAATTTGATCTGGTTGATGAATCCGAATGAAAGTGAATATGTGCCTGCCTGCAAGGAGAGTGTAACAATGCATGCTGGTTTAAGATACCGACTCATTGAGTTTGAAAATTAATATCTAGCATACTACAAGATCATAATAATACTATTATTATGAAGATTACCGTTCAAAGCCATCGAATGTCTTATCTCCACCAATATAGGACACTGTAAACAGAGTAGAACTTTCAATGGTCCATGTAACTCTTGACACCAGACCAAGTGTTACTGGACCTAATGAGGAGTTTCTAAACACCTGGCATACCTACAGATAAAAATTTCAATACGTACGTTGTAATTTTGAAGCGGGGTATGTGGCCTATGGATCCACAGGCCACGTACCCTCCTCTGTGTACTGCTTTAAACTTATTCGGATGAGGCAGTGATCATAATAATAATATTATGCCTGTACCAACTATTATATTGTATCGATACTGCAGGTTTGCTGAGGCATTTTTATAGCTACATAAAGTACTGATAATCAGAATCTCATAATATGAGTAAATTTGTATGCATGGCATAGCTCTGGATGAGCAGTCTCAAAAACCCAGCCCCTCCCACATCCACAGAACTATACGGTGGCCTATTACGGTGGCCCAGAAGGGCCATGTCCATTACCCAATACAATACTTCCCATTACCAATTTCGACTTTTCTCATTACCAGCTTCCAATTTGTTTACCGTATAGCTGGAAAATTAGGCGGGAATTAAATTTGGCGGATTGCCCTGAATCAGTACGAGCAAAAAAATTTGGCGGATTTAAATTTGGCGGTTGCAAGCGCAGACCGCCAAACCGCCAAATTTTCCAGCTATACGGTATTTCTTGTTTCCGATTTTGAGTTTTCTCATTATCAACTTCCAATTTGGGTATTTCTTATTTCCAATTTCAAATTTTTTCATTAATTAACTATTTCAACTTGGGTAGGTAGTGAACTATTATAGTATTGATAGGCATGCACACATGCATGGAAAGCAACTGGTTGTTAACTGTGCAACATACTGTGCACCTTATGGCTTAAGGGGGCAATCATTACCGGTATGACGTTAAGTCTTGGACTCCTCACCCCTCTCTTGGTGTCATGGCAGTCATAGAGCTACACCCCTGTAATGCAAAAAGCATTAGAGGGGTGTGGCTCCAAAGGTCAGGCTATTATCATACCTGATAGGCCCTGACTATCAACCCCTTCCCCCGTTAACGTCATAATGATGACATTGTTAATTAGTTTGGAAATGCCCCCTAAAATAGTCGTAGGATGAAAAAGGTCTACCAGAGGTATAGCTATACATGTAGCTAACCAATGTGTTGCATTTTTGTTTACGTTCATACTATGCCTCAATCCCAGGCTATGGCCACGACAGTGACATGCAGCATATTAATATAGTAATAGTCAATCAACTCACAGCAGTACTTTCGTTACTGCAATGTGGCAGTGGATCACATGGAGAGAAGTCATAGCTGTACTGCTGATCACTGCTATCGGAATCAATTATATTCTCGATTCTGAAAGACAGTTATGTAAATATTATTATAAACACTCAGTGCCATGACTGCACAATAAGCTGCTGCTCACGGATAGTCAAAGGCCTGGCTGATGTCAATGGACGTAGTGGAGAGATGACACGTACATCCGTCTGAAGGGCGGCATTGTCCTGTGTCTGCTTGAGAACTAGTGAGCTTCAGGCAGAAATACATCAAGACCCACCTCCCAGGCTTCATGATCAATACATGCCCCGCCTTCTTTGGTGTTGCCACATGATGCCCTGCGGGCGTGCACAGATATAATTCTACTGCATGAATATGGATAAGAGCCTTTTAATAGCACTCTCAAGTTAATTGGCAACCATGCATACACAAGACATTCTACTGCACTCAGAATAATCACTATACATGTAGATATAGTTCATTGGTATAAAATTAACAAGGGTGTATATTAAAAAGTACAACTACCAGTAGAAGTTACCGAATATAAAATCTATTCTCTAGGAAATTAAAATTTGTTTTGAAAGACAAGATTGGTAGGCAGCTCATGTAGCTCTCAAGTTGTGAGCACATTCAACCCTGAATGTGATTGTTCCTTGTGCCTCCTCGTTCCTGTGCCTTCCCCTGCCCATCAGCCGGCCGGTTGTCCTCTCAGACCCTCCGTCTCCGGGGACTGGCACTGTCCGCTGACCCATGAACCGATCCACCAACACATTCGAGTTCCAAACCTAATAGTGGCACAATGGAGACAATCAACGTTGCACATAACAATATACACACCATGTCCTAATTTAAAGGGTCTGATCCAACATGTACAAACAAGTGACTTGTATTATTATCATGATAGCAAGTAAATTGAAGTATGAAGTAGTGCCAAAAAGTACACAAACAAGATTTGTAGGGATAACTTATCACACCCACTATAGACGTTATATGGGGCTTGATGGATATATAGGTATTCTGGCGTAGATCATGAATATGAATGTTAAAAATCTTTAAATTTTCTGATGTTCATAAGCTTAGTGTGGTTGGCTACAGTTTTATCAGGTCAGCAACGTTTCTATTAAATGTGGCAAAGAAAGACACAAAGATAGAACCTCCATCAGCCCCACAACTACAATCATACCAACACACCCAATCCAACTGCTACATTTGGACATTCTATTGTTATGTACATGTATAACATAACTCTGTAACTCCTATCACCATGCACGGTGTACACATGTCTATATTATTCTGAGGAGAGCCTCATGTATGTCATGCATGATGTGTGCACGAGATCTGATGTAATGCTTTAGTATTATAATTATTATGGTTAGTAAGTACAGCTAACAAAGAATATTTCTAACCACACATACATGCACACATACATATACACATATTATAATAACTCACCTCCACCATGACCTCAGCACTGCCTGGGTTGCTGACAAAGAACTGAACAGATGCACTGAAGTTGGGATTCAAAGTGTTCTTCTTGACTGGAGTTTCCGCCTTACTCCTACCACACTT
This sequence comes from Cliona cf. orientalis, assembly GCA_963930775.1. Classification (NCBI taxonomy): domain Eukaryota; kingdom Metazoa; phylum Porifera; class Demospongiae; order Clionaida; family Clionaidae; genus Cliona; species Cliona cf. orientalis. Next base: position 3,256,767 of record OZ005694.1, on the reverse strand, counting down.
GACAATGCAGTATGGATCAGCACCTGCACTCAAGGAGGGAATGAATAGAGAGACATCAAAATTGGACGGCAAACTATACAGATTTCATTATAAGCCTGTAATGATATGACGATCTTTCTGAACTGTAGTTCAGTGCACAATGCTATAGTGCATGACTGGGGTGCCAAATGTGCCAAAAATATCACAATTGTTTGGAATATCTCTAAGGAATATTACATCCCCAGTAGCAATTTACTTTTCTGTGGTTATGAGGTAATTATGGTGTATGGTGCTCGACTGGATGTAGCAATGTACGAAGCTGTACTGTGCTATCGAGTTCATCTCCTATGATTGAAACATCGAAACTTGTCGCTATCGAGGTCGAGAGTCGGTCTCAGACTCCATCTCTGCGATTGAGGCGCTGGCAGCTACTGGGGATGTGGACAAGTTTTCATACATGTATAAATTACCACAGCATTTATATACATGCACAATGAAACACTTGACCATGTCCCCCAGTAGCTGCATAGTTGTACTTGTGCATGTGGTAAAAGGTCATCAATATAATATCGCAAAGATATCAAAAGTTGAGTTTGAGACAGATTCTCAGCCTCAGTGACAAGTCTGACTGCTTTAATTACAGAGACGAGCACAGTCTATAAGCCTACAGATTGGTTTTGATGCGCACATAGAACGGTAAGCATGCATGCTGTCAAGAGTATATAGTGCTACACCTACGTCAGCCCAGAAAAGTCACTGAGTTACAATGGCGGTGCATATAACAGAAACTTTTGAGGTATTCATTGGATATATATAAGTCAATCTATACTTCAGCAAATTTTTAGGTCTCAAAAGAGCTCTGTTGAGACCCTGAATTTTCCTATCCATTACGACATAGGTTACCTCAAAATTATCTAACAGCCGCAGAAAAGTAAATTGCTACTGGCCATGGGAACATAATTATGCAAGGACTCAGCCTGTGGACAAACAAGTCTGGATAACTGAGGTTGCACTATAATACATATACATGTACAATGTATATTTGTGTGCCTCTGTCTACAAATGATATAGTTGTAATGAGTGAGTGATCAGCTCACCAGCTCCAACAATGTCCTGTTTGGCGAGATCTTGAGCAGTGTCCAGGTGGACTGTGACTGTAGCCTGGGGCGCATGGAAACAACAGCAGCAGAGGTAACCAAGGCAACCGCGACCTGGTATATCTTTCTTCAGAAATCTGCAAAAGGAGTATAGATCAACTCATTGTATGTGGGTGCTCAGATATTGCTCACTCAGCATGGTTGGGCCTCTCAGTGAACAGCCGCAGGAGAAACTCTCTTTCTTGGGCAGGGTCAAAGGTTGATGGCACAACTATATATCGTCCAGCATTCAGGGTAAACCTGTCGAACACACTTCGCCGGTTAGTGAAGACAACAGCGGCGGCCTTTTCATGGATCGTATGGCATCGAAACTTTCTATTCTCTTCCACCTTAAGATAATGGGATACACCTTGTTACTATTTAGTTTGTCATTATTGTGTAGCACCTCATACAATAATAATTATCTTAAGCATGGGAATCCAATAACCCAACATTATTATAAGAGAGTCCATAACTTTGGTACCAATCTGTAGGAGAAACTTGGACAGTGCATGGACCACTCCTCTAAATCCTACAGTTAAGCTCTATCTCACCTTCATAACATGGAAGCCTATGGTGAGGTTTTCCCCCATACCAGTCTGCTCCGTCTTCTGAGCACCAGCGCCACTGGAAGCCCTCAGTCCCTTCTGGTCTCTCACATCCTTCTGGTAGAGGCTCACCATTACCTCAGTCTCATCTCGAGGAATAACAAAGGCATACTACAAAATGGACAGCGAATTAGTTGCAAATGCTAAGACGTACTGTATACTATATTATTATACATGTTACATGTACATAATATGGACATGTGATTAAATTTCTTCGAAGCTTGATAATAATACTGCATGCTCTGTTGTTGTGCATAATGTTCTTCATATGAGTACACAGCAATGCAATATAACTTCTCTCCCCTCTCGCTCATTTAATATACCGTAGAATCCCGCGATTACGCCCCCCCCCCCCCCTTTGTGCATGCTAGGATTGGGCAAAAGTGGGGAGGGGGCTTATACGCGGGATCCTGACATTTCCGTGTGACGACCATTACCGACCGTCGTATGCCACGTGGGCGCGCGATCTCTGTACTTTCTCATGCTGTTTGGTGGGCAAAACTCGAGAAAAACGACAAAGTAAGGCATAATATGACACAAATAGCTAGTTTGCTAGCTGTAGCTACTGTTTTTGTTGATTTATGGGCTCCATTTTACAGTCAGGGAGGGGGGGGGCTTATACGCGAGACAAAAGTACATGTACCTATGCAGGAACTTGAGCTAAAAATGGAGGGGGGGCTTATGCGCGAGGGGGGGGCGTAATCGCGGGATTCTACGGTACATGTACACTAATTGTCTTAAACTTTAGCTCTCATCCTTGTACTTTGTACTTAAAGAACATGAGCTGTAGCTCACTTTGAAATTCCTGGTAATGAGTGACTAAATGTGGTGCATTTGGATGATGCAATAATGCTTGAGGTGTAATGCATTAGCCGAAACTGAGTGTATTACAAGTATATATACATGTACCGCATTATTACATTATCGGAGTATACACCACATTAAAACAAAACACGCCATTTAAAGCATACTTTACAACGCATCTGACACGACCGATCAATAGCTCTTGAATAATAGAGTACAGAATTAAGTGCTTAGCAAATCCTCGTTGTTTGTACATGCATGGCTAGAGCTAAGCACACATGACTAGGTCCTTTTTGCTGACCTGTGGGTTGTTGAGGAAGGTGTCCTTGTGGTTGATGCATCCACCAGCGGTCCTCCCCTTCCACTCACCGTGAAACAGACTCTCATGCCATGTCTTCTGCAGACTCAGCAGTTTTGTGTTGACCTGGCGACAGATGCTCACATCTGTGAACCACTGAGTCCAGTCGTGGAGCTCCATCCTACACCGAACAGGAAATGATTAGCCATAATACTATGTTGGATAAAATGTTTGTGGCAAATCAAACTGCAGCGTCCATGGCCAACAACTGATAAGGACTCACCAGAAGCTACATTGTACATCATAAATATACTCATCAGAATATTAAAGCACAAGTACTCTCCTGAAATAAGCCTTACTACTGATGGCAATCTGTACGTAGTTCACCGATTACAGTGATTTATGCATGAGATTAGCAGCAACTTAACCAGTGGAACAGAACATACGGAGGATCGAGATTATCCTATAATAATACTTTCTGAGCTGCTACTATTGCACAACAGAAGACCATAGAAATAATCAGGATTGTCTTTGGGAGGGAGGCCTGTCCACTCCCCCGGCTATGTACATGTACTAACCAGAACTCTCCATCATCCTCGACCTTGAGTCCCAGCTTGTCTCTCTCCTTCTTCGGCACTTTATTCCACTCCTCTGAACTACAAATAAAATAATACACTATCATGATATCTACCAGTATAGGTACATGTAGGTACTGAGTAATGAGCAATAGCACATGCATCTGTATTACATAAAACTAACACCATACATAATATTATATGTGTAGAAATTTTCCCCAGGAGAAATTTCTGCCAATTTTGCCACCTGCTCTGATTGGTGAAAATTTTATCATGCCAATATTTGCCCTGTGTTTAAAGATTGTATAGAGGATATGGCGACCTTTACATTAGTGAAAATGTTTCTACCAAATTTTTCTGCAGTTGGACTTGGCAAAATTTTTATCCAGCGATAATTTCCACGTATATGCATGGTACTGTAATGGCACATGCATCTGCATTATGTATTATAGGATGGATTTAATGACTGTATTCTAAGACTATAAACCACGAATCCAACAACTGTGAAGGTTGACCCCACAGCTAGTGTTATAGAATACATGCACGTTTATGCTTGCAGATAGAAATTGATCCTATCCTTACATTTGAATGTCACACCTACATGTACATGTCTCATAAAATTAATGATTATTTATGGGAACTAAACTCTAGAGTGTCCATTATGCAGCACTATACTATCGTGAATTCATACAATAATAGTTTGACCACAATGAGTGTACGTACTCATTAAACATGATTGATAACAAAACTTAAATTACTATATGGGTGTAAACATGTACAGAATGGCTACACACATCAATCACTTAATAAATACACTGCATGTCAATACAATGCCACAGTACATGTACCTAGCACAGGTACATGCAGTGCATATGTACAATGTACATTCATGCAGCTTACCCATCACTCCAGGCTCCATTCCATTCCTTCCTGCCCCAAGGATTACGTATTCTGATCATGTACACTTGCTCCTTCTTAAAGACACTGCGGAGGCCTTGGCCAATGGACAGCTATACATGTAGCATGGAGAGAGATGTATCGCAAATTATTCAACAGGGTATTCCACATACACTACCATACTGAGTCAAGTGACTGCTTTGCTGTGTACAGATTGTTCTGGTCCCATGACTTATCAAAGGACATGGATAACATGGTTTCCCCCTATTAATCATGATTGGGGAGGAGGGAGGGGGAACTTAAGGAAGAATATTAAGGCATGCAGTTTAGATATTAATTGCTAAAAGTTCAAAGCAAAGAGCAACGAATGAATGTTAGAGTCAACACACAAAAATAAGTTTTTCCTACCAGTGGAACTGGGCAAACATGAAATACTATAAATGTTTAATGATCCAGGATAACAAATGGCTACCATGATGGCACTCGAGTACTCTATGCTGTACAGTAATTTGTACATGTACATCTATCTACATTGTACATGTATAAATGTACAGAAACATGTACTGGGTATGCTTGATAATGACTCCTTCAGATGAGAAGCCAGGACATCACACAGAGTAACAGACACATTTACTATTAGTATACACACCTTTTTCACATCAGTTACGCAGTAGGCATGACCTTTGATGAGCCCACAGTCCAGCACTGTCTCTGGAGACTCTCCAGCAGCAAGCTAGGAATAAAATAAGAGTGAATCTTTATCCACTCTTGATATAACAAATACAGAGTAGCTACAGGTAACTACTGAAGTAGTGGTACATAGCACCACATGTACATGTAGCTGTCAAGTAACATTCATAAAAATCTGACTGAGTGGACGTACATGAATGGAGCAGCTGATGAGGGACCTGTGGCTGTGGCCATGCTCCATCTTGACAAAGAGCTCCTGCTGCTTAGCTTCATCACTCTGGTAACCACCCTCACGGATATCAATCGCTTCATTGACCCCACCAGTGAAGTCCACCAGGGCATCTCCCGTCTGACCTCCAGTCAGTGCCTCATAGCTACCAGCAAGTCTGAGGAAAAGAGAAAGCCCACTGTCATTCAACCACCAGCATAATATTAGGTTAGCAGAAGATTGGGTGGGGATTAGCAATTTGGTGAATGTCTATCACAACAATTACACCCTAATTAAATGCCATTTTTATGTTTACCAAAATATCTGACACTATTGTGACACTAATAACTACATGTACATGTAGCTACGACACCATCTTCTTATCTGGCGATTTCTATGTAGATGCCATGGTGACAGCAGCTAAGAGCATGACAACAAATGACAGACCCAATCACTCTATCCCTTGTGCATGCGCTGGGGGTAATTACAGTGTACATGTACATGTATGTGCTTGCAAAGCAGAAAACAAGAGATAGGTGCATGGATGCTTAGCCGCTGCTTACTTGGCATAAGCCTTTTCCAGCAGAGCACTCCAGAACTCGTTTTTGGACTGTGACTTCATATAGACCAGCTCTCCATTCAGAGTGGGCAGGTAGTCATCCACAACAACATCCACCCACTCACCAAGACGCCAGAAATGGAAATGAAAGATGCCAGCATAGCGCTCAGGATGGTTGTCGTCCCATTCCTGCAGTACACAGATCATGTGAAAATACCAATGAAGTCACATACGAATTTTTTTCATAAGCACATACTTCCTTCTTGTTAATTTAAGCGCAAACACTAAAAAAGCACAATATGGAATGGAATCGTCCATTGCCCTATGTTACCAAGGGTACCAACATGTTTACGTATGAACATCTACATGTACTTCAACTTATTTGGAGGTACATAAAGTAATTTGTAAATTTGTGCATTTTTTGGCGTACATGCATGCACATGTACTTTATTTGTGGTCCGTACAAGATGATAAAATTTGCAAATTTCTGCATTTAGGTAGTCATGCATCTACAAATTAAAAAAAAAAGTATATTTGATGTCACAAACATGGGATAATATCAAGAGTATATGCCTGAGCTCTCAGTATAATCAAGAGTGCCAGTGCGCATGCACAGATGAACATAGCACCGAACTTTGAATCTATGCTATTATGGCATAGACCACACCCCTCACTGCATGCCAATAGTAGCTACTTGAACTCATTGTGTAATGGCGATGTTCTTGCTTAGCTCGAACGTCGAATCTATCACATGGGCGGCGGAAGCATATTGAGTGTGAGAGGCCAAGATGTAAGACGATTCACGTGTGCGCAAAAATTTAAGCCACGCTCACTAATTAGCGATAATGCGTCCATGAAAATCGAGAAACAACGATGGATAACAGGCAAAAAAACGGTTGATTTCAAGGAGAGCAGCAATGAAACTAGCATGGCTTTGACTCAGAACTGATAAAAGGCTATTGCAAACAGGTAAAATTGATAAGTCCATTGTTTTTTGCCTAGCACAAGGCAAAAGTGGGTGTGTCAGCCTTGAAAAAGTGGGGGGCCATGGCCCCCATGGCCCCCCCCTCCCGGTTCCGCCGCCTATGTACCATCAGGCTATGACAAAGAACAGATCTTGCCTCTCACTTTGTTCAAGAATGCTTCTCTATGGCCACCCTCATTTGTGCACGCGGCACTACAATTCTGACCAATCACGAGCCTTCGGAATTTGTAGAAGAGCGCTTCTTTTGTACCCTCCAGGTTAGGACATGGACTATACAAGAAAATTATCGTTCAAAAAATATTTTCGTTGTATATAGTATAATTATATAATTAGTACCCACAACACATACTTGTATCCTAGCATAATTATTATTACTATAATGTGTGGTGTACATGTACCTGCTCTTTTGGGTCAGGGACAACCTTGTCCCAAAGTTTCTTCTCCAAGGCAAGAGCTGAGCAAGCTGCAACAAACCAGCAGTTACCAAGGGTACCCTGGTTCAAATCACTGCTGCTGAGACCATCAACAATCAGCTTAGGGCCTGGACCATCCACACAGATCTCCTACAAAAGTAAAGCAGCATGTTAGGACAGATTGTGAGAACAGTTACCATAGTGTACTGGATGTTTCATGGATGCTTAAACATAACTCACAATACATTGGCCTGCATATGTACTGTGTTACCAGGATTATGCCACTTACATGTATTGTGTATTTGTATGGAAGCTGACCATTGAAGGAAGTGTGGTACATGGTGATACTAGAGCCTATAGTTGAGGCCATGAAGTCGCCATCTGATAAAGAACTGGACTCGAGCAAATATTATATGTTACTTGCATTTTCCAATTTTTCAGTTAACCTTGCTTGGAATTATGTCGTTGCGAAGAAATTTTAGCCTCAGCGAATTTGCTTCTAATCGCTAAATTCACTAAAGTTGACTTTAGCGACACTAAGGTAGAATAATCACACAACTAAAAATTTACCTCTAAATTGGGCAAGGTACCGTTAGAGCACATAGCTTTGGTACCAAATTTTTAGAAGAAATAATATTATTATGGTACATGCATTAGAAGGTTTGTCTGTAAAAGAGCTATATCCCCAGTAACCCACTGCTTACATGTACTTGGGTAGACCATACAAATGTTGCATGAACTCACTCCTGGTCTTTTCCACACTATTTCTTTATCACTCTTGCCACTGACGAATAGGGAGGCGTTAGTTGGAGGGAACTCAGGGTCCGTGAACAGCTCACCACGACGCTGGTGGTCTCGCTTCAACTTGGAATAGTTCTGGTTGAGGTATTTGACCACCATCCTATGTCAATAATCCTTCCAGAGATTTGGGCTAAAGATAATAATTATTTATAGCCATGTAGCCTTTTAAATACCTGAAGTCTTACTATGCATCAGGGGGGTTGCTAGGTTACAAGGTCAAGCCCAGTGACATGCTGATTACATATCACCTTGGCAGCCACAACATACAAAATCTTCAAAGGTACAGGTAGTTAAATTCCACAATGCCTTTCCCTTGTCTCCCAGGATCACCAATACTTTATTGTTTGATACCACCACTCCATTAGTCAAATATGCAGCTACACACAACATTATAATTGGTTGGAGGACTTATTCACCATAATTATTGCTCTAAAGCACTCTTTATCATTTGCACTGCTCCCATAACTTTTTATTACAGGGTCAGTGGGGATGCAAGACATGGCAAGAGTTAGTACTAAAGAGCAGTGTAGCGACACTTAGCTTTTGTAAGCGTGCATCATGTGACCAGATTGATTACAACAGTGTAATATACATATACAGATATCATCCTTTCAGCTAAATGAGTCTGCACATATTGCCTGAAGAAAATAGTATGGTTTGTGATGCACGACTCCATCCTTAAGCTTCTTGTTAGTGTTTATACTCTCCGATACAAACCTAGCTATCAAAGTACGATTCAAAAGTGCTCAATGCTTATGCAATCCAATCAATTGGGAAGAGATGGCCACACCACAGTGCCTGCCATGCACATAGGCCACACCCACTAGTTGGGAATTTACCAACACCCAACATGCATATGCATGAAGCTGAGTCAACTGGCATACTACTACTATGGCTGATGTACCGTGATGGGGTTGTTGATGCATGCTTACATATAAATTTGACCTGTGCTGGTCTAGAAACATTACCTTAGTGTGTAGCTTGCTAGCTCACTATTAAACATACATGTACATTGCATGCACGATTTACGTACCTCATCAGTACCCTAAGTTAACTCTTTCTCCCAAAACAGTATAAGAATCTAGATGTTTATACGGAAGACCTACCTCTCAAGTTAACGTTTCAAGATCCTGTCTTTGACTGGAACCACAGTTCACTGGATGGGTGCGGTCATCCCTTTATTCGCTATGTAGCGCCAAGGTCAATATTATATTGACCTTTGCGCTAGCGGGCGCGCCACGCCTTTCTCGTTGGATTTGGTAATGGTCGACTGGTCGTCTAGATGATCATTGCGCAATACACAAATGCCCGCTTAAAATAGCCCCAAACGAACTCCTTCAGTCCTGCTGATGGTTTAATTTGAGTCTGCTAAGCACCTAAGTTTGACCGGACGGGCTATACATACATTACTAAACGTGACCAGGCACCACTGCACTGTCGAACCCGTGAGTTATACGTAAAAGTAGTGCTGGACAGTGTATTAATGTTGGTATCTCGTTCATTCAGACTTGGTAGGCGTTAATTGGAGAGAGTAAACAAATCGACTCCCGCTCCACTGCTGCTCTATGTCTTTAGTATGGCATGTTCACCCTCTCAGAGACAAGAGCAGGGTGATTGCACCGTTGGAGGCAATAATAGGACTGAGGCTAAGCTCATTCACCCACATGAGCTCGCCAAAGATCTTCACACCCTGGAAAGCTACTTTCTCCTGGATTGTCGACCGTTGCTAGCTTACAACACATGTCATATCACAGGTATATCCTCCTGACAACCAACTGTAGTAAATTTTTATGTGCTTATAGTTGAATACTTCACTTGCACTGAGCATCGTCAAGACCCTTGTGCTAAAGTCAAATGTACATACATGTTCATGACCCAATTGACTGTCGAACATGATAGTGGCTGTATACGGCATGTTTGGTATATGTTCGAAATGACGGTTTATTGGGATTTAATAGTATGTCCTTTAATTACCTACGTAAGTAATATTCTCTAGCTCAAATGTGGTTCATTCTTTAGAGGTTGATGTGGTTTTGAAAACCTTCACTTTCTATAGTTAATATAAATGCATGCATATTGTAAAATTAACTCCTTGAACTATATTAATTATTATTAGTTGCCGCCAGTGGATATGAAACTTGTCCCTATCATATGGTTGCCACCATTGTCATCACTGCGTTGTAGATTTTTACAATAACGTAGTTGCCATTATTGCCTAGTTATAGTTTTTAAATCACTCTTGTGAGTAGTATCATACTTATGCACACTCACAGCAACATGCGTAAAAGATAGTGATAATACCTGATTGGGCCTGGCTGTTGATAATACTGCAACACCACATTGCCCATTCCAACTGATCCTATAGCTGTGCTAACAGCTGCAACTCAGGTTGCCAATAGCGACAAAAAGCTGGGGTGAAAGTGTGATCAAGGAATGGGTGTGTATAATTTGTGAGATAATCACTTGATAAACAAGAATTGCTAGTGGTTTGTATTTGTGATAATAATATATTATTATTATGATGCTTACTGTACTTTGTAATTACTCGGCACTTTTACTGAATTATTGAAAATAGTCTATAATTTTCGGTAAAGATCGTTACGTGTATATATTATGTTATTAATAGGAATAGAACATGCACGCCGATGGAAAGTTGTATATTAGCCGCTAAAAATTTGGTGAAGGTCAAGCAATATTATGGAAGGAATACTAAATTCTTAGAAGGGTGGAGCCCTGCCAGTAAAGTTGTTGGTGACTGGTGCTTGGTATTAATCCAGAGCTCTATTAGGTTTGGTGGCCAGGCCTATAGATAGTAATATGACATTGTAATCGTTGAGCCACCTGCTCATGCAGTTGTTGATGTTGCCATAACACAAAGTTTTCTGTGTGTATTGGAAACAACATGTCATCTGTAGATTATCCTTCCCTGTGATATGATTATTAATATGTGTGTGTACTCAGGTGCTGTTAATGTTAATTTTACTGGAATGATGCGTAAGCGGTTCTTGTCTGGAAAAATTGGACTCTATGATCTGGTTCCTACAGAAGAGGGACGGGAGAAGTTTAAGGTTAGCGCTCAATATACATGCACTTTGGCCCCAGGGAATATGTATACCAATATAGTTTAATCCATTGAGGGAGTGTGGTTGTATTATCCTTATTATGGAACATGACTAATGTTAGCTCTCACCATTAAGGCTATAGCTCTACACAATGTAGTACAAGGGCCTTGCATCATATTGTGAACTGAGTCAGACCAGAGCCTCAATTAGTCAGGCTTGCTTGAGTTGAGCCAATTCACCGGCATCAACCCTGAGGCCCAGCTGCCGCCCAAGGGGTCGATATTGCACTGTACAGTCGTCCTCTACTACACCAAACCTATTTAGAAATTTGTACTGGGATTGCTGTGTGTAAATACCATTACTGTGGCCTAGCTCATCCAAAACATAGCCAAGGAAGGGTGGGTGCCTTCAGTACATGTACAGCCATACTGATCATATAGATTACAACAACTTTTTAGCCCCCCTCCCATCCCATAGAATGTAATGTATTGAAAATGAAATATGATATCATCTCAGTGATGTGGTCCATATCCGTTGAGATGTGAGGGAAGATTCCTAAAAGCTTTGAACAGTGGTTGTGATCTTTTTTCCTCCCCAGAATTGTGTCGGCTGGCCAACGGTTGTGTATGATGAGTGCACTGCTGACCTTCAAAGTCTCTCCTCCTCTGAAAGTGTCAGTCTCGTCATGGATGCTCTTGAGAAGATGGGAAAATGTCCGTTCCTCTTACAAGGTCCAAATTGTAGCCCCATTCTCTTTCACACACTCTCCATCTCTCTCTCTCCCTCTTACTCTGATTTTGTGTCAAGGATTGTTGTTTGCATGCCAGTGTACTACACCCCCACACCACAACTTACTTACGTATGGTGCACTCTGAAATTTGTGTAGTGTCCCTTATACTAGATGGATAGTAACCTATGATCTATTGCTTATCATTACGTCACTGAACAGTTGGTATTACATGTACATGTATGTAGTTCCACTAGCCCTGGGCCCGTCCCCTTAATTAAATGCATTAAAACTCATACATGTATACCGTAATTTGCGAAAATTTCATTGTTAATAGTTTTTTGTTTTGCGCGAAGTGACAAAAATTTTTTTACACGAAAATGGTTTACATACAGCAAATATACGGCTTAGTCCTTAAGGTATGCGCCCTCTTTTATTTTTAATGCCCCATCCCAGCAGCTCTTATTATCAACTCCTCCTCCTCTGTATACACTATTAATAATGGCTAATGGTGGTGAGCATTAAAGTTAGGGGAATATCTCTCATTGGTTTTGGCGGGATTTAAATACTGTTTGCACAGCATACATAAGTCTATATGCCCTCAAGTCACCAACTTAAAATCCTCACCAAAGTTTCTCTGCTCTGACGGAATGGTATGCTTGTTTCAGTTGACTAGGGAGTAGGTTGTGGCCATTGATTGTCATACTAAATGAACCTCGAGGTAAAGGTGTATCAGTGTAACTTGAGTGTGCTCTGCAAGCGTTTGTTAAATGATTAGCCAACAACGCTTTCATCATCTTATATGTATGTTCCTGCTATGACTACTGGCTTCTGATGTTTGTCCCACCCACCCCTCTCTTGATCCACTTGCGAAGGAAATCAAGTGCGATGCTTATCCATGATCTACAATGCCTCATGTTAGAATGGTCAGCAATGAATGTCCACATCATCCATACCGTATTCGCTCGATCAGACGCCGCGGCTACTATTTATTTTATCGCCCGAGTTTGTGCGGCGTTTATTCGAGAGCGGCGACTATTAGAGAGTGGCGTTTATTAATACCAGTAGCTGCCAGAGAGGCAATCCTTAGAGAAATGGTCGATTGACATCACTGATCTAGGAGATTCTGGCCCCTTTGCTGATGTAGAAGATGATTAGAACTTGTTTTAGACTGTTTATCGTGTACCTGCCATCGAGAACGAGTTGCGAGGCATGTTCACGTGCTGCGTGCTTCTCGAATAGTAGGCGTGGCGCGGCTACTATTCGAGAGCGGCGACTATTTTGTTCATCACTTCCGGAGGTGCGGCGACTATTCGAGAGCGGCGACTAATTGAGAGCGGCGTCTGATCGAGCGAATACGGTATCTGCTTCATCAGCAAATGAATATCAGCAACTCTGTAAACAAACACATGAGCTATTGTACTCATTGACTATGAATCTTGGGTAGGCAGAATAGACATGAATTTTTGAAAGGAGTACACCCTTTATTAATTTTGCATTTATTCCAAAATTGATTCATTGTGATCTACTACATGTACATGTGGATTGTAAAGGTTTTCCTAATCTTACAATTTGCTTCTCCACTTAAGCTGATGACAAATTCTTTCATAATCAGTTGCACTTATCTCTTTGTGTCAACTCGTGAAAGGTAGTCCTATCCTATCTCTTACCTGTTGAGGTATGTTTTGTGTACACTGTACATACTGTTTTTCTTTCCTGACCTCGTACATGTCTTAAACTAACATCTGGGAGGTGCCATCATGGACAAAAACCAACATTCCCTTGAGCAATCTATGATATAACATTCTTCATAAAGAGTTTACCATTATAATTTCTTTGGAAAGGCTTAACCTGTCAGCAACATATATTTAGAAATTTACCAATGTCAATATTGAAGTCTCAATAAGCGAAGTGGTTGCTGCACCTTAGTACGTGGTCTACCAGCTATCCCATCTTTGACCTTCACTGGTTGCTAATTATACACTTCCTACTCACTGCAATGTCCTGTGAATCTACCATCTTATGCTTCACTTTATAACGGTGACCTAACACTTCATCTGCAGCCCTACAGAGACTGTACCTGTAAGCACGATGAGTCATACATGTAGGTTACCGAGTTCAAGTGCTCCCACTGCCTAAGCAATAGGTTAAATCTGATATTAGTTTTAGTTCCTGCAGAGTTCTAGTTGGCTATAGCGTTAACTGTGTCACATGATAATCAAATGCAAGCCACATGACATGAATCTGATAGGTGCATTGATATTCAGAATAAAGCCCCCCAAAGTGCTTGATGTGTACCAGCTAGACCCTTTCCTCCTTTTGGGGGTGGGGTCTGGGGATGAGACTAGCACTGAAATTTAACATTAAATTTGGCGAAATGGCTCTCCATTTGTATTGGCAAAGTTTAAATTTGGTAATCTGAACCTGTACAATACATCAGGGTTCTATCTAGAAATTTTGGTTTGGGGTGGAAGGGGGAATGGCGTTTTCACGCACAGTCCCCTCCTCCAAACCATTAATAGGTGTTTGTGGGTTTTAGGTATAACATAGTATTCTCTTAATTTAGAGGAATACTATTTACATGTCAGGGTTTTATACAGAATTTTTCATCAGAGGGGGGAAATCATAGCGTGCAGCAATATACTCAAACTAGGGGGGTCTGGGGGCATGCTCCCCCAGGAAAATTTTGAAATTTATGACCTCTGAGACTGCTTCTGGTGGCTTCTGAGGCTACTTTCACAAGCAAAAAGATTGATTATTAGACAAAAGTTACAAGTATTATTATGATAGTTGGCAAATTTCAGGGGGGGGGGGAAATGCCAGTCAGGGGGGGGGGGGGGGTATCCCCTGGTTCCCCCCCCCTCTAAATAAATCACTGCATGTAGCACCCAAATAGTATACGTTCCCCACCTCCTCCCTTCTCTCCCTCTCTTTTTCTCTTGCTGCTCCTTTTGGGAGAGAAGCTGGGTGCTTTGGGGGGGGGGGGGTGGGGGGAAGCTTTCCCTGCCCCCCTATAGATAGAAACCTGCACATTCATTAAGTTCAATTGGTGAGTTTTTAATTTGGCGATCTATACAGAATTAGCCAAATCGCCAAATTAAAAATCTCGCCAAAGTTTCCCGCTATACGGTAGTTTCATGCTATAAATTAATGGAAAAGTGCAGCTGGAATATTAACGATTTGCCTCTAAATCTGGGCAATGCTTGAGTATATTAATTACTTTGTGCCCATTTTTAGAAGAAATGCAGTAATTGAATGGCCAGCCAAGACGCAATATCCCGTATAGCCGGAAAATTTGGAGGATGGCCGAGTTCGATCTAGCCACGCCCTGAATCTGTTGCATTTGCATGTGCGCTTGAGTTCATTGAGGGGAGTGGCTTGCTAGATCAGTCCTGTTTGATCGAGCAAATTATCTAGAGCACTGCGCACGGACTCTAAACATTGGTGAGAGATTATCCTGCACTAAAAGAGAAATCGAAAATGAGCCTTGAAGGATCGGTACACAGTAGAAGTGATTCAAGCGAGTGATACCGGGTACCAAGTTAGTGACACCCACCAATTCGCTTTCCAATGCGTTATCGCCTTTGCATGCGCAAAATAATAATATAGGAATGATTTAATATTGGCAGATTTTAATTTGGCAGCTGGCTGGCTGATCCTCCAAACCGCCAAATTTTCGGCTGTACAATAGTTTTGCCAGTTAAGGTAATTGAGTTGATTATTCATAGAGGTGGAGATGGGAGAGGAAGAAGTGGAGGGAGGGGCGAGAGAGAGGGAATGTTTATTGTACCCAACAGTCCCCTCCATGTACTGCGTCTATTCTATGCCAACACTGATTCAATAGCTGCCTAGCACCCAACTGCATGTCTGAGCAACATGTGCACATCTATGATCTCCCTCACCTTCTTAGCTGAGCTGACTCTGATTAACGACAATTTCTGTCTCGCCCTTGCCTCTTTTGGAGACTTTCTTCTCTGATATGCACTTTCATGACCATAGCATGCACAAGTGTAAATTTGCAAATCACTGTATTAGAACAGCATATACGTATACAGAATGACCGATGTTGGGCGGGGCGTAACTAAGGAAGGACTGCATGACATACCATATATATATATATATTATATATCTCATTCCTGCAGTGCAGTACTGTTTATGTGGGGCTTGCTCAGGCTCACCCCAACTATTTCAAATGACTCCCCTGTTAGCAAGATTCAATTAAGTATTATCATTCTATGTCTGGACCCTCAATACAATGATATCTAGAATTCTTTGCACCTGCATGTGCATTGTATGGACCTTGTTTCTCGAGTATATTTTGAAGAGCTTCATATTACTACACAAAATTGTTTGAGCACTTGCAACTTTGATTCGCGTACCATCGTGTGAAACCTTTACTGATGATAATCATGGATCAAATACAGAGTTGTACATGTACATTTGTTGGTAGTTGCCTAGCAACCAAAGTTTTTATAAGCAATTTGCTGACTATGGGAAGGGGTTGGGTCATCATAAAGTAGGCCAATGATGAACAGAGGTCAACTACCAACAAAATAGTTATCTGACATGCAGTAATTGGGGTGCATTCGACCATGCATCTCATGCACCCCAATTACTGTCAGATAACTATTATGTGCGATGAATGACGTCACCTTCTGTAATCAAAACAGTGTATTGTTCTACAAGTTGTTTTGAATCAGAAAATAGTATGATAAACCATTGGGTATATATTATGGTATCTTTCAACTTGTTGACCTTTGCCATACCAGTTGTATATTCTAAACTCCAAGCCTGTAGACTGCTCTACTATGTACCTTAATTGGCAAAGCTACATGTACATGTACAGTGTAGATCACCTATAGAGCAATCAATACGTTATCTGGTGAGCTTGTTTTAAGGCTACCCTCTCCCCCTTGCCACTTACTCATCTCCTTGCTCTACTATTTTTGATAGTTACTACATGTATATACATAGAATGAGAGGAGCCATACATGTACATGTATATAGATCTCAAAAGGTGTGTGCTTGACATGAGGAAATGTGTTGGGTCTGCTGAATGAGATTGTTAGCAATTTTATCACCACCAGCTGATTGTGGATGAGCTTACAGTAGGAAATTATGGACTACTACTGCAAAGCGTAGGTGGAGGGTTACTGCATCATTGACGATTTCCTGTCTGTTCGTTATACATCCATACATTTGTTGAAAAGAGTCGTCATAGTGCAGGTTATGATCTTGGAAGGAGCACAGTGCAATGTGTGCACATCTTACAGCTTGTTTATGCATAGGTAGTTGCCATACCAGTGAACTAACCCAGACCTCTTTTTTTAACATTTCATGCAAAGTGGAATGTTGAAAACACAGAAATATCTAGATATGAGGTTAACTTTAGTGGGAGCCTTTTTTTTACTTCCGACACCTACATGTAGTGGTTGTACTCGGATGTGTTTTTGTACGTTAGTGCATCTATGCATTAATTTTGTACTGCATCAGTTTCTGTAACAACATTTATCCTTCATGTTTAATATTGTTGTGATAATTAAATTATGGGATGGAGTATCCTAGGTATGATTGCCCGAGTACCATTGATGCATTTCTATATCTGTACCCCTCCTACCTTGTAGGTGGTCTGAGTGAGTTTAATGTTCTTCACCCAAGTCTATGTGAAATCAGTGTGCCTATCTTGAAGAAAAGTTTGAATTCCAGTGTTTCTCTTAGAGCAACCACACCAGGTAAGTGGTAATATTAGTCTGCTTATCTATAGACGTGTGCCCTT
Source organism: Cliona cf. orientalis (assembly GCA_963930775.1). Lineage (NCBI taxonomy): Eukaryota > Metazoa > Porifera > Demospongiae > Clionaida > Clionaidae > Cliona > Cliona cf. orientalis. The sequence continues at coordinate 3,239,249 of OZ005694.1, read as the reverse complement.
TCCTGTGAGGCGCATAAACCTGGCTTGAACATGATATTGCATGCATACAGTACCAGCGATGGATTGATTTTATTTCCTTCTACTACGGCTATGACATTAAAACGTCACATACGCTATTATGCCGTCACAACATTTGTGTTTGCTGGAGTAGGTTCAGGAAAACAGATCTTGCGAGATGGACTAATGATGGTCCAGTTTATAGTACATTATGAGTGTACATATAGAAGTGCAAATTAATTGACAGCTTCTAGCTTTGTTTTGAATGAAGTATGGTGAATGGTTTATCAGGAATCTCTGAGGCTTAAGTACTAATCACATCCATGCCAGCAAGCACCAGTATCTATGAAACCTTGTTATTTGTATTAAGAAAGAAGCATACCAAATGGATAAACACATAAAATTTTAATAATAATTGTTTGAAGATTAGTCACCTCTGACACAGCTGATTAGATGTCTTCAGTTATGGTAAACTTCACCCACACAATTTCAATATTTGCTTGAGGTGTCAGCGGATCGTATTATACTTTTCTGTATAAGCCCTTTTTCAGCCACAATTCTTACATACATGTAGGTGCTTTCATTTTGTGAATAAGCCCTTTCTACATGTAGCTATGAAATGTTTCTATCAGAATGTCTAATTGGCCCCATAAAATCTGTAGCTACGGGCACTTATGACTTGTATAGTTACGTAGTTTTCGAGGTTTTGAAACTATAGCTCTGTAGAGCACATACCCCGCGCGCACATTGCTCAATCTATAGAATTACTTTGTGTACATGGCTATAATTTTGCGAACTTCAGAAAATTAGTGGAAATGCTGCTTAATTGTACAATGTCATACGGAGCTACCGGAGGTCCCGGTACTCTCTGTACTAGATCTAGACTACTATAGGAGATATGAACTGATACGTTCAATAGTCTGTTGTAATAGTATAGCCGTCTTACATTATATTTTGGTTCCATAGGGCTGTAGATTTCAGCTCCGTCAGCGGATTCGGATGGAGTATAATATATAGATTTCAAGAACATTATTAATTTCGACGATCTTTACCAGTCATAATATTATTCTTGGCTACTTAGTTGTGCGCATGAGCAGACAACACAATGGGCATGCATTATGCATTGAGTAGGCACTATCGATAGGCGTGGCTACGTTAGCTAACAAACAGGCACTATTTGTGACGCCCATGGACCGTGTCCATCGATTTGACGCACACTGAAGCCAGTTTTTCGCTGAATTTGATTGATTTGTTGTGCTTACGAGTCGCTTAGACGTCTACATCTCGAGATATGGCGATTTTTGTGCTCACGACGACAACAACAACAACGACACGACCGACTACTTCACCCCTTGTGCATGCGTGTGGTGTAATGATATACCCACTGGGTATTAGTCTGGCATAACTGGCATATTATAATATTGTTGGTTGGTAATGGGTGCTACTGTATGGTTGATAATTATTGTGGGGTGATAATTTTCATTATTTTTGTGGTAGACTGATATGAATATTAATGCTTTCCGTGCTGTAGATACATGTACAGGGTGTACATATATCTGATTACAGACGAGGGTCATGGCCAAAAACATTGTGGAAACTGGACTGGGTGCCAGCCCCTTCACAAGAGGTTGATACCCAGACTAGTGGAAGCGTAGCTAACTGTTCTAAGTGTTAAGAAAACAACAGTTGTCATGAAATTTAGAACCGCGAAAATTGATTCTGAGGGCTTTTCTGATTTCCTACGAAATTAGCACCCCCGAAAATTACCCGCTATAATATTATGGTAATATCACAATCCCGTGATTATATGTAAACCCCATCTTCTGTTTCCACCCGAAATTTAGTATATGTGTATGTTGTGCATAAGTAATAAGGTAAAGCCTGGGAGATGTGATAATTATAATTAATATCTCCATAGTTTTAATCTTTGTCTGAAACAATTGTTGCTCATTATATTCAAATGAAACTGTTCAAGTTCAACTAACTACAGTTTGATATCGCTATAATATGCTATATAAAACATAATAACACACGGTGAATGGTGCCTGCATGTTTGCCACATCTGTGTATGAGAGGGTGATATGGAACTATGATAGTGGACATCTTGTTATAACAAGAGAACACTGGATGGATCTTGATGAAGATATAGAAACCGTTGCATGTCCACTAAGATTTGGCTGTGTAACGCTGCACTTGCATACGACAGAGCTACCACCAGGAACAACTTCATATAGTGTTGCAACTTCATGAGCGTCATAGTTGTACCATCTGCTTAGCTCACATGAGATGTCCAGTGTGTAGTAATTCTATAATTTAAAGCAGTAAGGAGCTATAGTCATAGCCTGCTGTATGGTAGGAAACTTTAACGAGGATTTTGGTTTCAATTCTGGTTGTTAAATTTTAATTGGTGAATTTTCTAAGCTGGAAGTGCCATTTCACCAACATAACTAAAACTCCCTAGAGCACATACCCTGCACTACACATACGCATCTATATCCATAGAGATGAGAGCTGCTGCAGCAGTAGCATGCGGCTGTTGACCCTATATTGTGCGCATGAGCCGAAAGCACATGGATAGTGTCGATAGGTGTGAGCAATAAAACACAGTGTTTGCAACATTCGTGGGCTTGTCAAATAATTTGAAGCATAATAAAGCCAGTTTTTCAATGATTTCAACATATTATGCTTACAAATTTCTCAGGTACCTAAATCTCCAGATTTAGCGATTTTTGTGTTGGCGGATAAATAGACAGATAGAACTGATTACGTGTATGCGTGTGGGGCAATAAAGTTTAGCTTGCCAAAATTACCTGCTCTATGGTATGTCATTTTGAGCAGTAGATCAAGAAAAATATTTGACTTTCATATCGTGCTTGAAGTATGGCAAAAGTGTGCTATTAATTTTACTGGATAAGGAAGTCATCGTAAAACTACAAGTATAAGAAAATATACTCTCGCGAAAGAGGATCCACTAAGAATATCCCCCCCACCCCACTTTGGGCTCAATTTCCTGCTAAGATCTAATGTTTACTTGAATATGCACCCATGTGTATCTGCCTTAAAAACACAGCTCAAACTTGAAATGGCTGGTTTATGAGGACTGAACTTCGAATATTCTGTGTAAGATCGATAAGTATCCTGTCAAACAACTGTAAAGCTAGCTTTTTGCTGTTTCAGCACAATGAATGATCGTGCACTGCTAGTAATTGTAACCATACTCACTTAATACGGCTACTGTCAATGAAGTATTGGCCCAATAGCCAGCTGCCCTCTCTCTCGATTGGTAACCGTGCTTGAATAAGGCTGAAATCAATAGTAGCTAGCCGCTGCTACTGATTGAATTATGAAGATAGCGTGGGTAACTTACCTGGGTGCTCTTTTGATCTAAATGCAATACTATCCCCCAATCTTGACCCAGTGTAAGGTGCACCGCCCATGGGCCCTCTTTTACGAGGGTACGGTATTTAGCTACACTCTAGGATCCATGGTATTTTGAATCATGCATCTCCCTTGTAATTTGCTTTTAGAGATAATTTTTAGTATTATTGTGGGTTCTGATTTCACCCTGATAACAGCATAATATTATTATAATTATTATTATGCTAAGATACGCATGTACATATAGGCTCTGAAACTGATTATCTTTTGGAGTATCGTGAAGCTAAATTTAAACATAGTTTTGTTATTAATGCGGAGCAAGTGAAATAATTGAGGTGTTCTCCTTGAGCCTTTGTGCTTTATTTCGAGGCTATGCATGCAGTGAGGTTAACTTACACTTATGTTAATTTCTTGAGTTGGGGTTAGACAATATGGCACTGTTGTGCTTGAATTTGGGAGAGTACACGTAGTCTTGTCTTTGCGGCAGTTTTGGTAAGGATTTTGTGCATTTCCTGTCCTGCTATTGATCCTTCCAATGTCACTTTGGACCTGAGTAATATCTTGTCTGATTAAGTCAAGTAGGCTTGCTAGTTGAGAGTTGTTGCTTCTGGCATAATGAAGTTGCAGCTTTAATTCTTGTATCTCATTGGCTAATTGTGAATAGTTGGCTATCTCTTCAGATACAACCTCTGCGTCAGATGTGCAACATGTACATTGTAGCTTCTCTGTGTGCATCTTTGAGCAAACTATGCATACCTAGTGAAATGGCTGCCAGCGTAAGTGTTGACATGGCTATCATGAGGAGGCTGATGACAATGAGGCAGCGTGTTGTTTTGCTGTGTCCTGCTGCTTCTGCTTGTGTGATGGTATCAGCTGTTTTGTTTGATGTCAGTTTTTCAGTTGAAGATGGTTTGACCTGTGGGACGTGATAATAATTTTGCTTCAGTAGTTGACTTGCATTTGGTGCAGTATACACTGATTCATTGCTCTGTGGCGTGGGCGGGCGCTGGTCATATGGAACATCAACAAGCTCATAGTTACCATCCATCTTTCATATGATTACTTGTCTGAAATACTCTGCCAATGTTTGTCTTTGAATAGGAATCTTGAATCTTCAATTATTTTTGTAAGGGATAATAAAAATACATGTACATGTATATCACATGTGCAGTGACAGAAATAGTGAATGTGACACAGCTGGACTATAATATTATTATATTGTTATTTCCTCCTCCTGCGTTCTACGTTGTTTACTTCTTACTATGTGAGAGCAACGTTCACCAGAATGTGTTGTTTATGCACAACCAACTACTATCAGTACTCTTGCTATCAGTGATCAGACTTTCCTCGTACGTGGAACAGCTAGGTTTTCACTAAGCTCCTCTATGTAATACACAATGTAATGTTATTGTACTTGGCCAAATTGTCATACTGTGGGTAAATTGTCATGCACGAGTTGATTATGAATCATAGTATATTCGTAATTGCAACAGCACAATCTATGATCTGTACTTACAAAGTGTAGATCTAAGTTGTTATGGACTAGAGAACATTTCTGTGAAATGGTATGCACATTCGGACTGAAATTGTTGCACATGTATGTTAAGGATTAACCAATGAGGTTAACCTGTTATGTATATTACATAACTACTTGGTAAGTTTTGGAGTGTACATGTATATAGATTTCTCATTGCATAGTTATGTTTCTTGCTTTTATCCAAGAAGTGGCATATGCTAAGAATAAATTTTGATGATTGATTGGGAGTTAACAATGCATCTATTAGCTGAGCTTGGTGCAGTGACTATCATCTGTGCCTTGCTAGGACGCTAGCTTGTGCATCTCTCTAGCAGATGGACACACTATTCTCTACCAGTTGCTGCTCAGCAAATCTGGCGATTGAGCATATTCCGTTTCCATTTGGAGTTTCACTACCCTTCATGATGTCATGGTGGAAGCTGTTTTGAGTACAAAAGATAATAATTGTTGATTGTAGTGCTACACAATTATTATGTATTGTATAATTTGGGTGCTATGTGAAGTTGTATGATACTACCAGAAGCACCTTGTTCAAGTTGTAGTGTTACTGATCATCAACTGCTTAACTGTTTAAGTTTAGCACTTGCAAACACAAGTCAAGCCTGTTCACTGATGTGACTTACGATGCTCTACTGGACACTTAGTGACTATGTTTCCTAGTGTGGTGTATGTACCTACATATATCATCTGCCATACATTGAGATTTCTATTGTCTTTACCTTTAAGGTGTTCGTGATCAGGCACTAGACTGGACAACAGCTCCTCCAGTTCATGTACTCTCTTACCTTGTACTGGGCAGTGAGAAGGACGCTAAAAGTAGTAAGGTAAGTAGATGTGATTGCAGTTTTGAGCTGCTGTGCACTCTTATAATTATCTAGTGGAGCATGCTCCCAGACCCCTATACCCCTACCCCTACTCCAAGCTTAGCTTCTCGTAACAACTGACAGAAAATTCTGTACTCATTATTTCTGCTATGTTTTGGTTTGTTATTATTTCTGCTATAAGAAGCTAAAGAAGTTCTCAATGTACATGTATATTATAACAGGCAACGCAGCATCTTGAATGATTACTTAAGCTCTTTCCCTTGCATAGGTCTTCAAATCATTTGGGATCAAGCATGTGTTGAATGTTACCCCAAAATGCCCTAACCAGTTTGAGGACCAGGATGTCACATACAAAAGGATTTCTGTGATTGATACTGGATCACAGAAGCTGTCAAACTACTTTCAGGAAGCATTTGCATTTGTTGGTAAGTTTGTGTACACTACGAACACTTCACTCCTGAAGTGCACCCCGGGCCCCTATAGTATACTTGTATCTAATCATAGATATTATAGATTATGTAACCGGGATATATAGGAACCCCCAAAACCACAAAATACACAAAAATGGCCAAAAATCACACGAAATTTTCAAATATTTTTGACAATATCTACTAAACAGAAACACTTGGAAGCTTGAAACTAGGCTATTATAGTATAGACAAGGCTTTCTGTAGCGATGAAATGCTCGTTTGCTTAGTACCTGAATTTTTCTAGTCCCAAAAAGTAGGAGACTTCCAAAATGATGTCGTTTTGGTGTTTTTCAAGGTCTCTGGCCCAACAGTAGCAGTGTGGTCTCCAAAAAACTGGCTACTAGTACAGAGAGAACCATACTTTGACTTGGCGTTGAGATAGAGTGATTTTGTACAGCATTTATGGAGCAAGTATGGACGAAGAAGCAGTGAAGGACTTTGTCCCTTGAAAAAAAATCATTGTAGGTAGTTGTACTCTTCACATAATGTTGCTAGTATTCTTTCATCATAGTGCTTTGCTTTTGTTGTCTCAACTTAGCTATAGCACTAACACAGGCACGAGTAGAGCCTCGTTCAGCTGCCTCGGTCTACTAGGTAGACACGGAGTGCCCGCCATGGCTTGCATTAAGGTTACGGGATAGTGTTCCACCCACGCATGGTCAAAGTTCACATGAATAATAAATGAGACAGTTATATTCCAGTTTTTGTCCACATTCTTTGCACAGTCAAGACACAGGTAAGTAGCTTTCCTGACACCTGCCCCATGGTCCACAAAAACGAAAAGCAAACATGCCACTGTCTGTCTGCAAGCGCGGGTAAGTATTGCAATTTCCTGCATCAGTTTTTGCCAAGGTAAACAGCCTCTATGTAATGACATACAAACAAAATGATAGCGTTTAAACTCTGTCGAGTTACACGAATAGAAAGCGAACATAAAAACTTACTGCTCAGCTGCCATTTGACTCGCTTAATGGCGGCCCTCCAGGACAAAACCTTGTCTGACGACTTACCATCTTAGAGTTTTCGAAAAAGAGCTATACTTGGCCCTGCTCCGATCGATGGACTATCGTGAACGACAGCGAAGTCAGTTTGTTCGAGTCTCTGGTCTTCAAAAGTTGACGCAGAAACTTGGACTTTGTTTACATCTGGAAATGGTCACCGTTTGTTCGCATTTCCGACTAAACAGCATGAAAACATACGTGAACTGTGTCTGTGCACAATCATTCATAAATTGCGAGGGGTTCGAAACTACCCTGAAATCTCGTACAGCACTTCAGAAATCTTAGCTGAAATCTTGAAATCTCACAAATCTGAAATCTTGAAAATAGATCCGAGTGTCCGTATATAGGCTAGTATGTATAATTATTTCCACATTTGCATTCATAGCGTGCGCGCACCACACCCCCAGAAGGGTGTGGCTAGCGGGACTATCCCCGAACTACTATTAAACTAGCAACCGAGTGCTCAAACGCTGGAGACTCCGAGTGTGCTAAAAGCTAGCTAGCTAGCTATACGCCTCTCCGATGCAATAGATTCTCAGTTTGATGATACATTGTATTTCCAGATGGTAAGCATGTCATAGGCCTAGCTACTTAAAATCTTATGTGAAATCTTGAAATCCCAACGAAAATCCGGAAATCTCAAGCAAAATCTCGGGATTTCGAAATCTCGTACGTTTTTTGGGTGTGTTTCGAACCCCTTGATAAATTGCGCGTCGAATACTATCCCATAACCTTAAGTCTATTGCTCACATGAGCTGCATCCAATCCCGGATCCCAGTTACGTAGTCTATATGATCTATAATCTAATTCCCCCCCCCCCCCCCCTGAAGAATAGTAATTGACTATCCTATTTAAGTCTCTGTTTGTTGGCTTGCTACCTATCATTTTCCATTGCTAATACAGAGGAGGCTCGGAAGAGAGACTCTATCATATTGATTCACTGTATGGCTGGAGTGTCCCGCTCTGTCACTCTCACCATTGCCTACCTCATGTTCCACTTTGGAATGTCAATGCAGGTGAGTGTGTGTTAAACTTAGCTTCAGTGGCCATGGCAAGGAGTGTACAACTTGAACTGCTACCTACATGTAGCCATTATATAATTATACAGCTACATGTATTACTAAGTTTAAAGAACAAGTAGAGCCAACACAGCTGGCTCATCTTGCAAACAACTGCAGTGGCGATCCTGCCACAACCAAAAGAGTACCAGTCAAAGATGCTGGGATAGCTATGATAAAGGCTTGCTCTTTACAGAAGTACACATGTACATGGATTAGGCAGTTACAAAAACACCAGCTCCAGATGTAGTTGTCACGATTAGCTTCTCCCTGTAATTGTACCATGGTTGTAACATTCTGACCAATCAGATTGATTTATAGGAGGTGTCTAAATAAAATAGACACCTCCTAGGAGGTGTCTATCTAGATAGACACCTACCTCTGAGGCAATGAAATTTTACATGATCATGCCTGCTAGGGTAGTTACAGCATCTTTTGTTAGTGAAAGAGATAAAGTACAGAACTCTAGTGCTATGCAGAGTACTGTATGCAGATGATTAGTGGGCAGGTCTAACTGTGTTAATTGAATGGGTGCAGCGAATGATTGCCAAGTCAGCAGTAGTAAAAACTGAGCTGCACTCTGACTACCTCGAGTTGAAATCAAGACAGCGATGACATGGCCAGCCTTTTGTACGCAGTGACGATAGTATTGTGGTTCTGAATGTCAAGGAAGAAGCTCGAGTTGGACAGAAAACGGCGTTGGCTCAGTATGCATCGATGTCCAGCGTCGACTGGATCGACAACGATGGTTCATGATAAAGTTGGCCTTGATCACGTCAGGGTCACCAATGTGGCAAAGCCTTAGCCTTTCACTGGATTGCTCGTTTTGGAACCCCGCTCCACATATCTTCTGGCAGAGGGCCACAGTTCACGTCACAACTTTGACGCCAGGAATGTACTTCATGGCAAGAGAAGAACACGCAGTAGCACTCAAGCTGCCTACCTCTGGACAGCCCAGCCTGATGTATGGTTTGCACAGGCTGAAGCTCAATTCAACCTCCGCGGAATTACAGCCGATGATACAAAGTTGTTGCAGCACTTGACCAAGATACAGCAACAAGAGTTTTAATCCTCATCAGCCAACCTCCAGATGACAACAAGTATTCAACACTTAAAGGTCGTCTTATAGACAGCCTCCCGCTTGCTCCACTTCCGCCCTCTTGGTGACTTGAAGCCTTCTGCTCTGATGGACGAAATGCTAGCACTCCTTGGAGACCACCCTCCATGTCTACTTTTTGAACAGCTTTTTCTGGAGCGACTCCCAGAAGACATCCGCATTCAGTTGGTGGACGCCAAAATCGAAGATCACGTCAGGGTCACCAATGTGGCATCAAGGTCAACTTTATCATGAATCAAGCAATAACTGAGTTCTTACAAAATCACACAGAGCTTAAATAATGCCTAAACAACTCTATAAGGGCTGCCTGCCAGACAGTAAGGGTCATACAACTGAATGCAGTACAAAGCAACATAACAGTTTTGTCTTGGTTTGTATTCAGAACATAATTAGTGTATCTGGTTCGCTACAGTTTGAACTGTTGCTAGGTACGCGCTCGAGTCTTTTATGGCCTGCGCTGTAGTTGCTAGGCCGTAGATACGTTGTCAGGACCACGTAGCCCATGGTACAAGTCGGTTACATCACTCGGTTCGGTCTCTACGGGATTTACACAGCCTCGGGCCTCCGGCCCTCAGTGTATAAATCCCGTAGAGACCTCCACCTCGTAATGTAACCTATACAGACTGCTATAATCTAGCAACAACCCACGTACATGTAATACTATCAGCAACGCATGCCTCCCTGTTGACTTGGGTTCAACCTCATTATGCATTGCTCACAGCAAAATCAATACCCATACTCTACAGCACATATACATGTATACATGTATGGGCATTTGGATGTCTCACGGCCATGGTCAGATATTGTTTGGTGCATGCTAACGCATTTATTCGAATAAAAGCCGCATCTCAATTAGTAGCTGCACTAGTCTCGCTAGCCACACCCTTTAATCTCAAGAGAAAGAGGGTCTGGTGACCATGCGTATAGCTAGTTGTTCCATCGGAATGCAATAATTACGAAAGACGTCATGGGTAACCGCAAACAACGCGAAGCCAACTGCGTTGCGCGTGCGCCGCCAGTAAAGCGTTGCCAAGCAATAAATTCAAATCTCGAATCTGATTGGACGCGACCAAATCCTGTCACCAGAACAACTCGTATGCATGGTCACCAGACCCTCTTTCCCTCTGATTGTTGGGAGTGGCTTGCGAGACTATAGCTGCACATGGAGCTCTGCGAAAGGAATAGTAGCCAGTGGGTGTGGTCATAAGCAAGCCCATGAACAACTGTTAGAGACAAAACTGTAATAAAAGATTCTTTGGCTATTATGATGTGCTAAATTTTTGATATTTATAGGTGGCATATCAATTTGTAAAAGACAAGCGTCCCGCCATCTCACCAAACCTCAATTTCATGGGACAACTTGTGCAATTTGAAAAGGAACTCTTGAATAATCCAAACAATGCACAAAAGCTGGATATCAGTGGCTACTTGCCGACTTCTGCACAGATGGAATTGTCTGAAGCCATAAGGCAGTCTTCAGGTGGGTCAGGGAGCTCTAGCGCTAACAATACTCCAGAGCCAAAGTCGGCTGGAGCAACTATTGGCAGCGCTAGTGTGGAGGCAAGTGGGCAGCCTTTTCTTCTCAAGATGCCCATGCCCAGAAGGCATAAAAAACAGCAAAAGTCAGATGTCTCTGTGCAACCCAATGACAACACAAATCAGCAGAGTGATTCTGCTGATCCTTCTGTCTGCTCTAAACCTCTGTCTTCAAATTCACCTTTTATTCCACAACCAGCTGAACAACCTGCTTCTACTACTGCCCCATTCCCTAATCAACTCAGTTCTGCTCCTTCAAGCGTAGATAAGCCATCTGCCGTTTCTTCAATTCCTCCATCCTCGACATCTTCCATGGTAAAGGACATGGTTAAGAAATTTGAAACGTCTGACTGAGTACTGGTTCTAAAATTAATCTTGATTTTGTGTCATTCTCCTCATCGATCTTGATATTCATACACACAAATTCTTTCATAACTGCTCCTATCTACATAACACCAAGTCATTTCTCGTAACTGCTTTTTATTGTTGTAGTTAGTTTGTGTGAAGTACAGTTTGATTTTCTATATTATTCCATCGGTTGGCTTTTCACACTGAAAATCAATATTTCAAGAGATTTTGTATGCTGCTAAAATCGTTAATTACCGTAGGACGGGTTTTAATTGCATAGTTTATGTTCTAGTCAAGTCAGGCCAAATTGCAATGGACAACCCCGTACTGTACTATAGTATATGTGCATGTTTGTTTGCGAATCTATTAATTGCGAAACGTAGAAAAACTCGCAATTCACAATTAATAGATACTTGCAATTAAAACCCGACCTACGGTATAGTGCATGAGATACCGTGTAATAATTATTATGACATTATCATGATGGGTGCAGGATAATTAAGTAAACCCTTTGATTTTTCCTTTGCAGAATACTTGGAGCTTATGGCGATTATGTTAAAACAGGGACTATACATTAATATTATAGTCCCTGGTTAAAACAAGTACTTGCAATAGTGTGCCCTAGAAGTCTCAAAATAATATGCCAGTTGATGCTTATAATGCTATACATGTAGCATAATTTCTCAAATGCTTACACACCTATTATTCTCAAAACTATGCCAGTGTAATGTACTTTAATAGTGCAGTGTAAATTAAAATTAACAATGAGGATCGACATACATGTACATGCACAAGAGAAAAGCTGATAATTACTATTAAATTTTATCTAATTTAATGAATACTTTTGGTTTAGAGAAAATTTTGATAGCATCTTCAACTTCTGACATTTTTGTTTCCAAACGCACTTTTTTCTGTTGTATATGCAAAGTGTCACGACAAAGAGGTAGTGCTTGCAACTCTGCTATTAGTAGAGACAGATCTGCAAGGAAAGAGTTAACACCAAGCTGGAAGTTAATACAGATAGTCAGGTGTGTATAATATTAATATCATTTTCAAAGAGTTTCCAATTTGTGCTAAGAACCCAACTATCAAGAGTTTTGGAATTATGTGTGCAGTCGTATAACTAGAGCTCTCTCGAGCATAAAACCGTCGGCACGTTGCATGACATTAGCTACATGCTTCAACAGATGCATGCAGACAAGGGGGTAGCTAAAGGGCTGTGGGCCGCCGGGGTGAGTCTACTAGGATTGGGGACGAGGCTGATGGACAGCAGTGTTATTCAAGGTTCAGCAGCTCACAGCAGTAACAACCCTGGTATATTGTATGGAACTCCAGACTGACACTTGGCACAAGACTGAAGCACACTGCGCAATATTGCATGTCCAAACAGTAGCTATCGTAACTAACTTGGGTTCAAGCACTGTAATGCCATGCATGCATACAAGCCAGAGAGTCAAAGAGTACCACAAGAATACACATGGCAATTGGCAGCTAAGCCTTAGAGTTGAAAAGAAGCCACTGTCATCCCAACGATCGTCAAAAGCTCGCCAGTGGACTGAGCAATGGGATTGATGCAACCGCGCATGCGCAGAGGATTAATAGACATACATACCGTATATAGCGCACAACTACATGTATTTATACGTTAAGTCATGCTATCGCTAGCTCGGGCAAAGTCAAGAAGCTTAGAATTGGCAAATGACGCCAAAACTGGCGAACAAAGCGTTTTCGGAGAAATCCACACAAATCATGGGTTTGGAATGCCATAAGGAACCATACAACACCGCAAATTGGACTCGCAAATGAGGTATGTAGCAGATAGCGTGATAACAGACAGACAGACAGACACACAGACACACAGACCAACTACCGTAACCCTCGCGCATGCGCCGAGGGTTAATAATGCTGAGTAGTTGTGCAACTACAACAGTTACTGTTTTGTGCTGAAGTTTAGGCCCTAAATTATGAGTTTCACATTAGCTACCTGCATCAATTTTTCAAGCTAAAATTTATTACTGCATGCCAATGATGCAATAAAGGTACCATGTCTAGTCACGTGATCATTGTTGTTCAGCTCAATCATGTTGGCATGCCCTATGAGCTGAACTATTAGGGCAAATTACTGATAAAGTAAGAGTTTTTGAAACTTCTGTATGCAAGCACTTCTAGGGTTTATTATGATTTGCAATAATTAAAACTACCGGTATCATCTGCCCACGTTGGGACTCTACCTAGTACCTGATAAGAAACTAATAATCAGTTGAGCAAGAATAAATAATTTGGGGAGAGAAGAGAGCGTACTAACGTGCTATATGCTGTGTACAAGATGGTTGGCATTGTTTATGGGGTTTGTGCTAGATTCTTCATGAATGTTCGTTTTATACTGTTATCTGCTAGTATTTTCAGTCGAAATCGCTCTCGCCTTAGCTTGCACTCGAGGCCACGCCCATAATGTACCATTTGAATCGAACACCCTAATTGGTCAATTCTTGAATTCCTGGCACGTGACTTTCTGCAGATATCTTATACAGAGCATATAGTGCGTTGGGACACTCTCTTCTCTCTCTTTATTGTGTACTCTTGTGGTCGACTGATGCACCCATGCTATCCCCACAGCTACATGTAGCTTGACAAACTTGAAACTGTATCGAATGTCACAATTATTGATACCCCTACTGTTGGTTGTTTCAGAAAAGTAAATTGCTACTAGGGATATAAGGGTCCTCAAAGACACACAACTAAAATGTATACTGGGATGATCTGAGACTGTTTCTGGTGGCTTCTGAGACCCGGATTTCAGAGTAGCCTGTCAGTGATACCCACTGGTTTCCCTCCTTATTAATAGTGAAGTATATATGTAGAATGAGAAATGTGTCTCCTTCTGGACATAGCGTGAAGCTTTAGAGGATTTTTGGGTTAAAAATGAGCAAAACTTCCCATTTGGACACTTTTACTATTCACATCAGTGTACATGTATTGCATGTGTGATTGGTGGCTGCTCTACAGGAGAGGGGGAGAGTGACGGCCCCCACCCCTAGCTAAATAAAACCCTGACTCAAACTTGGCAATATCTAGTTAATACACACTTAAGTGTGCAACTTGCATATCTACATGTACACTGTACATGTCTATTTGAAGCACATGCACTTTCCAACACATCAGAATGGTTGAAAGCCATGTGATCAAACATACAATGTCATATAAATTAGTCATGTAGTTTGCAGTAAGGCTTCATACCTTCTTGTAAAGCATTGAGTGTCTCTCGCCTTTCCTTGTCGGGCATCACGGTATGCCCAGAGGGAACTGAGGGATCAGGCAATGAACTTATCCTCTCTTCTTCAGCTCTCTGCCATTCTTCCTTACGCTTCACTAGGCTGCACAATAATTAACAATATTTTATCCCAACACAGAACAAGTTTTTTACCAAAATTAAAACTACATGTACATGTACCATTATTTTAAGCCTTCACAATTTTCTGGTAAAGGTCATCAACTGCTATGTACATGTACACTGAGGTCCTAGAATGTTAGCCTAAATACAGTGGTAGTTTGTGAATACAGTGTTTCCCCCAGCATACCTGAATCAGGGTGGGCCACCCGGTTTGACTTTGGGCTAATTGGATAAACATCAAAGAAATGGGTGGAGTTTAAAGCCACAACTTAATTAAAAGCCTATGAATATCATTCTGGGGGAATCCCTGTGAATATTATCATAGAGTCGGTAGACTCTATAAGTAGGGATGGCACGGATACTCCATATATATAATACATTATAAACATCCAAATATCTCAAAACAGGTAACTCTGTGAGATTTCTAAGTGTCAAAATCAGAATCTACAGCAAATTATCGATCTAACAAGACCAAGACCATTCATCAACTCAATTGTATATGCCAGAACCAGATGTTCAAAAAAATAGCCTTTTCTCATTCTTTCTTTCTTTCTTTCTTTCTTTCTGTTTTCTTGGGCTAACTCAAGACTACCATGACCGCTCACCTTAGTTCGAGTGTAAATCCACTCCATTTTGGAGCGTGCACGTCTGTGGCACGCTCGTTTTGTGTTATCAGGACAGCGATTTAATTGTGGGTGTATACAGGGCATTTTGCGAGTGGGTGTGTCTGATTAGCCATTTTGTCATATAATGCGCATGCTCATAAAGTGTTGCCATGGTGAAGTCATGTGACCGATGTCAGTGGCGCGCATGCGCCGGCGCATCCACGATTGATCCAGGACCTGCTCAAGCGCTCAGCTGATCAGCTCAGTGAACTGTCGATTATGGTGGCTATTACCAACAGTACACTTACTGGCCTATAAAATACGCTCCCAAAACGGAAGGTTTTCGTCGCTACTTGGTTCTAAACAGCCTTCTAATCTTTCAAGTTTGCCGATCTAGCCAGCTTCAGGATCGATATAACGAGGGGCGTGGCTTCAATCGCAGGTCACTGGTTACCCGAGTTGTCTCAAGAACCCCACTGATGCGTGTTCAATAGTGTGTAATGCAAAAGAAGACATCCTAGCTAGCTATCAAAAGACGGCCTGGGATTTGAACTTACAGGACATGCAGGAGTAATCAAGTTTGAACTCACGGTGTGTTTGGGGTACCATAGCTACCTGACTCAAAGGCTAGGATCGCACAGATATGCTGAATCAGTGATGTACCTGCTTAATTCCCTATAATATTGTAATAATCCATTATGGTTAGAGCACAGTTGGATATAGCTAGGTCCAGAAACTGCATTTTATAATGATGAATAGGCAAACCATAATATCTGGTCACCATGGTGAGTCTCATGCCCAGCCTCTGTCTCCACGAGATTAGTTAGCTAGGTGGCATTGATGAAAATTAATGACTATCATGCATGAAATACCCTGGGGGCACTAAAAAAAGAACAGCAACAAGTATAAAAAACAATTAAATAAAATTGAAGGATGAAGTAGGGATGGCAGTGCCAAAAAGTACACAAACAAGGTTTGTAGGGATAACGTATCACATTCACTATACATCCCTACGCTTGCTTTTTTAGTATAGCCGTGCACACACGTATTATATATGGGGCACATGCATGCAGGAATGGAAAATCAATACATGGATTAATATCAAAATATAACGACACTTAATTTACATAGTACTGAATCGGGAGTGTATGACGTTAATTATCGAGAAAAGCAAGCGTAGGAATGTATAGTGAATGTGATACGTTATCCCTACAAACCTTGTTTGTGTACTTTTTGGCACTGCCATCCCTACTTCATCCTTCAATTTTATTTAATTGTTTTTTATACTTGTTAATACTATTTTAATGGAAGATGAATCGGATCCCTATTCATCCTACACAAACAGGCCACATACCATTCATACTTTAGGATTATGAGACACATACTACACAAACAGGCCACATACCATTCACACTTTAGGATTATGAGACACATAATTGCACGTACATGTACTTACTACTGAGGTATAATCCCTCTTTGATGGTTTGAAACTCCCTTTTCACATTTAGCTGGTGAAGATGAGGGCCGTTCCTGGGAGGGCGGTCTCTTGACTTGGGCTCGGCCAGCATTTTGAATATTCAATGCCAAAAAGTTCTGCATGACATTGTACATTAATTTTTTCATAATAATTATGCCCTTAATAATCTATAATTACCTTTTTCTGTGTAGTTGATTTTGGGTGGGTGTCCTTACAAGTGGCAGAACCCAATGGTAGCAAAGGCGGATTGGATAACTATAGCAAAGTCTCGTATAATCACACCATAAATATGTTTAGTGCAAGTACCTGCAGAAAGACTTTGGAAGGTATACTGTCATACTTTGTGGATCTTTGATGCTTTTCAGTGGGCGTTTGAGATTCAAATTGCTTTTTCTTTGATTGTGCCTGAATCCTCTGAATTCTTCTCAAATTCTCTTTGTAGTGATTCTTTTGTACAGCATCTGAGTGCAATAATGAGAAATTGAACAAAAAGGTAAGATGTTAGCCAACAATTAGGACTATTTGCATGTATTTTCACACTTTTACATATGTACATTTTAAGTGCTTTGGAGGAAGAAGGGGGTTTGTTAGAAGATGTCCCACTGTTCCTCTCTTGTGCATCATTGCTATGTCAGCAGCTTCAGGCCGAATCCTTCCATTTCCTCTATTAATTTTATAGGAATAACAATATAAGTACTTATTTTTATTACATTCTTTGGCTATAAAAATAATATAATTATATATATACCTTGCTAGAGGGTCAGTATGAGGTCGAAAACTGTGTGAGTTTTCATACCCAGGATCATGAGGAATGGGAGTGTGTGATAGAGCCATGGCTACAGAAATAAGTGTAATTATAAGTATGGTAAGCAGTTCTACTTTATAAGTACGTAAGGCCAGGGAAAAAATATTTTAGTTTCTCAGGCTTTTCCAGCTAAGAAATGATGCGGGCAGGTGGCTTTTTATAGTTTTGGGAGGCGTGGTCCATCAGTAACCATGCCCATTTACTGCCGACCTTGTGCAAAACAAGTTTGAAAAGTAACTGGTCTTAGTTAATAATTGGGGCGAGCCTGAGCGAGCCCCACATAAACGGGTATGAACTGTGCGAATGAGATAGATATATGTATATATATATATATATATTATGGTACGTCGGTCCTTAGTTACGCCCTGCCCAACGTCCATCATTCCGTATATATGCTGCTCTAATTCAACGACTTGCAAATTTGCATTCATGTCAGTGTGCTAGGCTATCGCTATGAACGAGGCAAGAGCAAGACGGAGTTCGTCGTCAATCGGAGCCTCAGCTAAGCAGCGGCCAATAGTAGGAGACAGAATTTAATAGCTACAGAGTTGGCAGGAGAAAAAGAGGCCAGGCTACAAGCGTGCATCCTGCAGCCCATAGTTTATAGTTGGGCGTGGCGCAACATAAATCACTGTTACACGCTCACTGTCGCTCAGGCTCGCCCCACAATGCTGTGCATTTACCTAGTTTATAGTGTCTTATAGCTTAGCCATCAAAGAAGCAGTTTTAAGAAGTCAGATGTCTGGCAAAGCTGATGATCAAATATAGCCAGCCAACAAGATTGAATGGTAAGCATGACTTTTTAGCCGTTAATTTAATTACCATATCCACTTAATTAAAAAAAGGCCCAGCAGCCAAAAACTGATGTGGGCAGGCCTGAGAAACTAATATTTTTTTGGCTGGCCTAGTACAGGTGCTAAATACATGTATTATTATCAAGAGCATACTGTGTTTATGAATAAAACACAAGCTAAAAATATAATTACGATTTTAAATTTCGCACAATTTTCTGGTAAAGGTCGTCACGCGTTCCACACTATGAAAATCCTAGAATGCGAATTTTCTTGTGCCAATTACATGTGTTTACGGTAATATACTGTAGTATCCCGAGCAAGCGGGTAAGCACCCATGCACTGCATTTCAAGGACGTACATGTAGCAGCTTCTGTACAATCCCGGGTAAGCAAAATTGTGACCCGGGACAACTACGGAAAGGTAGTCTCGAAACCAGACCGCTCCCTCCCCGCGCGTTCATCCTGAAAGAACTGAACGCTGCGGTGGGAGCGGTCTGGTTTCGAGACTAACGGAAAGGAGAATATCTAACTACTGAAAAGCTGAAACGTCAAACGAATAAGGAAGAAGAAGTTCATGAACAATACTATGACTTTCATATTTATAATGGATTGATTATAAAATTTAATATCACCATTCAAACATTGTATTAAAGGATGACACAATAGCATGCAGAAATTTGGGTGCTGTTTATGCAACTTGACCCCATTTCATTTCTAAATGCACACAGAAAAAGCCCCATGTTTTCAATGAAGATCTGGAAGGCTGGAGACGAGGCTACCTTCTATTCTATGCACACACTCACCATCCAGTCCTTTGTCAGCAGTGAATTTTCATTGCAGCAGTGAAAATGTTCCAAGTTCGAAAGTTCGAAGGGCGTTGTCATGGTTACAGTCGCATCATACTTCCAGATCTAGATCCGGTATACCGGTACCGGTTGCAGTATCAAGTCATGTGACTGTAGGTATTATCCAGGATTCCCACCATACCCGCGACATTGAACGATCGACGTTGACAAAACAAAGTAACGATGCCTCTTTTCAAGAAAAAGAAGACAGGCCAGGGTGAGTTGGGGCATAGATATTTACGTAGTCTATAATATCTATGGTTGGGGTGTTGTGGGGGGGGGGGGGGGGGGACTAGAGTGGGGGCACTGGGTAAGCCCATAGATTGGGATATTCCAGTTAATAAAGATACAGCCCTGTTGAGGAATGATAATTGTATCCTGAGCTTGACTTGATGAAGTCTTGGGGGGAGTTGAGGCTATTTTAATGATGTTCTGGGGGTAAAAGGGTGCATTTTAACGATGTCTTGGGGGTCACTGCCTCCAATTTAATTAAGTACTCCGGGGGAAATTTATCCGATCACTTATCTTTAGGGGAACTGGAAAAGTGTTCCTCAACAGGGTGTATTCTTATTAACTGTAATGGCCCATTGTTATTATTATGTCATGGTCAGAGTCTCAGCATAGATGAAGACTGTGCAGTCTGAATCAGATTTTTGGGCTCAGTTGACATTAGTATTATATTAAATTTGTGGATGTTTTGTTTTTAATCAGTTGTGAATAATACTGGAGTACATAAAATTAATTAGGCTACTACAAATTAATTTGCCTGGTGAAATATTAATGATTTAATTGTTCTTATTAAAGATCATCTTTTTATTATCTGGATGAATACATGTACCAAGGTATCCTTTTATACCTGAATGGGCTTTAGCAGGGGGCCATATATATATAATATTATATAATTATTATATTATATACAGTGCAACCAAGCAAGAGAGCAAAACTTTTTAAAACCATAATATTATTATTGGGCTAAAAACTACACAAACAGATCTATTTGATATCAAAATGGCCACAACAATCATTTTTATTTTACAAAGATTAATTGCAAATTTCCCATATATAGCTAATACAGAAGCCACACAAGTGCGGGCCCGTTTTCATAGATTTTTCACTGATTTTGGATAAAAGTTGCTATATCTCGGAAATGGTAAGGAGTTAAGACTTCACATTTGGGATTTAGTAACTTCATTACAAGTGCTATCAGCCCACCAAGTGGAATTTCTTAACTGAAACTAAATAGGAAAAAATGTGCCTAACATATTTGGCCCTCTGAAAGGGATTTACGGACAATGTCTGGTTAGCAATGCACTGCACAGCCTCTACACTCATGTCAAATTAACTTCATATGGATGTGCATGACTGGGTAGAGCGCACACTCTTAACCGAAAATAATACTCATTTAATGTGCCTAACATATTTTGGAGAGCCATGTTATCTTATGAAGCCATAAAAATGGATGTAATCACAGTTACATCCCATAATTTAAATTCTATATAGAGTTTATGTTGAAGAAGATTGGTACCAAATTTCAAACTCTTATCTATAATAGATCTTATTTTATGAGCCAAAATAGGCTCAAATTCTGAAATAAAAAAGTTCTGCTCTCTTGCTTGGTTGCACTGTACATGTATAATCTATGATATAAATTGTTTTGTGGCCAACTTCATGTACATGTATAATAATATATATTATTAAAAAATAACTGGAAATCTCCAGAATCTTTTGCCATCTTTGTTTGTGTTAATTAAGGAACAGCTTTTTTCCAACCGCCTTAGCCTACAGAACCTTCAATAAGTCAAGCTACTAGTGCCTCGTATTGATCAGTGGGCGTGGCATACAAAAATTTTGTGCGTGTGGTGTATGCACGCCTATGGAAACCCTCTCTCAAATTCCGCATACACCCCCAACTGACTGGGACACCTTCTCCTAAGTTTGGGATTTCTTACATGATTTTAATGCTGAGTTAGCTTAACAAAGCACTTTAAATCTCTATGTACATGTATATCTATAGGGGCAACTGGGGCCTACCCATCATCATCCTACCCTACCCAGCAGTCATATCCTACTCAGCAGCAGGCATCATATCCAGCTGCTCAAGGACAGCCAGCGTATCCACCCCAAGCACAAGCACAGTCGTATCCACCTCAGTACTCACAGCCACCCCCTGCTGCCTACCCGGGCCAATATCCTGGACAGAGTTATGGACCACCGCCTGCTTATCAAAGTAAGTTTGTTATTGAAAAGTCATTAATATTACCAGCTGAATATCCAGTGTGCACGCTGTTGTCCTGGTTAAGATCCCTTGAGTGATTAAGCATAGCTTGCTGGATCACTCTTTCAGTCCAAAGCGATGGAAGGGTGTACACATGTATCAGTTTGTATCCAAAATGTGTGCATATGGTTCTATAAACACTAAAAATTCTGTTGCTTACTGTAGTAGTATTGTGTGATCCTATAAACTGACCTTTTCATGATCAAATGTGAATGAGATGATATGCAAGTTTCAGTGGAAAACCTCATTTCAGTATCACATTGTAGAGCAGCACATCTACTTGTAGGTATCTGAGCGACTCATAAGCACAAATATGTCAAAAATCGTAGAAAAGCTAGCTACATTTGGCAATATACTACATTCATGGCTTTCTCAATAGAGCCAGCAGCATCACTACTTCATCACTAGTGCTGATGAAAATTATTTGTGCGGGGCGAGTCTTCACAAAAGTCAAAAGATTTCTTTGAATGATCATGCGTGCTCATGGCATAGACTGCCATCAGCTACAGCAGTATGTCAGTTAGTCTGATTCAGTTGCATGAATGGCCTTAGTATACATGTAGGCTTGGTTCCTGGGAAGAGTGAAGGTATCATAGACTGCTCAGAGTAGTCCAATAGTATTGATCACCTATAGTGTACACGTAGCCTCCCAGGCTCTTGGAGAAGGGAGAGTATTAAACTTATCGTTTTTTTTTATAGTCACCTTCAACCAGGACCAGGTATGTTTCTAGCACACATAGGTCTGTACCTGCAACTGTATTTCCCCTCCCCCTTCTCCGAGAGCCTGGGCATGAGGCCAAGCTTTTCTGTGCAGTCTACATGTCATGACTGACCATCATGAGCCTAGTGCCTAGCTATCTGAGCCAGGGGACTCTGAAGCCTCCATGCACAGTCACCATCATGCTCAGGGAAGTACCACTGATGCATAGTTGCCAAGTGTTCTGGAATTTGGCCCTATCCCGGTTGTGCCTGATTTTGTAGCATTGTCCTGGAATCCAGTTCAATTGCACAAATGGAGGTGTGGCACAAGCATAAACTCAGTATACTATCGAATTTCAGTCCATATATCGCGATATTTAGTAGGTGCGGTAGTACAGTCGAGCCTCCGATAACGGACCCTCCGAGAAGCGGACAACCTCTCTACAGCGGACAAGTGCCGTGTTACCGATTGAATTTAGCATAGTTATAGTACATTAGCAACCTCCGAGAAGCGGACGCTTCTCGATTCCGGACAGCGGACAAGATCCAAGCTCCCAACGTGACTTTTCAATGCAAAACTGCCTCTAAATAGCGGACATCCGGAAACCACGTCCTTAAATTAATGATGCCACGCCCACATTTGCCGCAATCTAGGCAGTTGCGATAATATTATTATGCCGCATGTGCGATAATAATATTAGCCTTGAATCCAGATAATGATTTTGGAGTAGCCAGTACTTCAGAAATAAAAAAAATTCAGCCTGTGCTATGTTGATACTGAAAACACCAACCACTTGATTATCATCACTACTGCTCTTATACATTTCAGTGCATTTACTAACTAATACAATCAAAATGGGTTGAAAAATCATGAACCTCCGAGATAGGGACAACCTCTGAGCAAAGGACAAGAGGCCCGTTCCCAACGTGTCCTTTGTTCGGAGGCTCGACTGTACATAATTGCCCAAAAGTGGGTGTGTTTGCCCCAAAAGTGGACGTGATCTGTATAATTTTGAGCTAATAAAACGCAAGATATAATTAGAGCAAGAAATTTGTGTTTTAGGACTTGATCTAGAGTGATAATTTTTACCAGAAAATCACATAAAAGTTAAAATTATTTTTTAGGTTGTGTTCTATTGGCATAAACACAGTAATAATAAATACATACACACAACTGCTGTGTTTCATTGGCCATGCCTATCGACATTGCCTACTGCAAGCCATATGCTTTCCGCTTGTGCGCAATCTATAGAGAAATAAATTATTGTTCGTCTTGCTTAATAAGTGAGATCAGTATGCACCTGCAGACGACCCACATTTGTTACCTTTCAAAAAGGCCTTAGGTCTGTGCATATCCTGTATATACCTGGCATAAGGTTGTGATGAGTCATAATGATATTTCTTACTTTACCACCTCAGCTCAGCAACCTCCACAAATGAAGCCGGCTGGGTACCCTCCTCAACAAGTGGCTGCTGCTGGCATGTTTGATCAAGGTGCTCGATTTGATCCCAACAAACCAGTTTCAGTTCCTGTAAGGCTCCAACTCGGAATATGACTAGAGATGCCGTAATCTCACTCTTTCACTCTCATACACACACTTCTTATGTAGCCCCCTCCTCCTGGTGTGGCACCAACAGCTGCTCAAGTTGCTGTTGCTCAAGGTCAATCAGTTACGATGTCACAGCAGAGGCAAGATGTCTGGGGTGGCGGTTCAGATGGTGGCTATACAATATTTTAAACTATAAACACAACCGATTCTGTGCTATAATAACTATTAAAGCAGCTCATTAATAATAATATTTTTTAATCGCATAATTGTGCAAGGATTTACCTTCATCTTACAATAATTTTGTGTATGTGACTTGTAATAATATTATATCATGCGTGAATATTGTAGCATAAAAGATGAATGGTTTTATGCTTCGTAGTGAATATTATCCCCAGTGTCATAGTAATAGCAATAATGAAGTCATATATTATTATAGCAGGTTCATATCTAGTTAGAGACCAAGTCCAAAGGTCTCTATGCATTTTATGAGACCTGAAGGTCCAGGGCTATAGCATCCCAAGCGAAGTGAGGGTCGCTTAAAGCGTAGAGACCATTAGATGGGGTCTCTAACTGATAAATATTACAAGTTATCTCCCCAGTATAAATTTACTTTTCTGTGGTTATGAGGTAATTGTGGTGTAATAATATTATATTATGATGAAACCCTATGGTGTAATCTCTAGGTAATCTATGAGGTAATTATGAGAAAATCCAGGGCCTCGCTGGAGCCTTTCTGGGACTTGAGAACGTTGCCATTACACGGTGAGTTTGAGTAGCTGCTCAGTGAGGGGTGTGGTCTACACCATAATATTTAATAAGGGAAGTGAACCAGTTATGAAACAAAGAACTAATTAGATCTAGTTTCACCTAAAAATTAATTTATAACTCACTGTTTCATAACTGGTTCATTTACCTTATACTAGTGGTGATGAAAATCATCTGTGCGGGGCGAGCCTTCGCAAAAGTCACAAGATTTCTTTGAAAGCACACAGGCACGCATGTGCACGTGGGGTTGGTACCCAATAGCTATATGGTTATTGACAAAGGGTTAGTATTATAGTGACAAGGGGTTTGGGTTTAGGCTATGGTTGTTGACGAAGGGTTAGTATTATGGTGACAAGGTGAAATTCCGACTGCGGTAGTACCTAAAAGTAAACGTAACCCTCAAGCATACATGTCAGATTGATGGTGCAGTGTGGGCGTATGTGCATGTGCATGACGACCATTACCTTACGCGTTCAAAATTTAACTCTCTCCTTACTAAAATGATCACCCCACAAACATAATAATAATAATTATACCGTATAGCCGAAAATATTTTGGCGGGCATTAAATTTGGCGGTTGAGCCCAAAATCGCTATTGCAAGAATATTGGCGAATTTAAAATTTGGCGGTTCGGTACGGGATCGCCATACGTATATATGCGAGTAGGAAATTTTGGCGGATTTTAATTTGGCGGTTGCAAGATAGACCGCCAAACCGCCAAATTTTCCAGCTATATACGGTATAGCTATATACATATAAAACCGCTTCCTGTCTCTCGTGTATACGGGGCTCGCTCAGGCTCGCCCCGAATTATAGCAAAGTTTGGTGCTGCTTTCACGCACTGTACTAACTACTCGAGCATGCTGTTAGTAGTGTTCAGTCATGATTGTGACATCAAACATACTTGTTATATTATTACAATATTATTATAGATGAACCAAACTGTATTACATGGTGCCAGGAGTATACCACACACTCCATGAATATTACTGCTGTAATGATTCATGGCCATTAGTACTACTACTTGAAAACAGGAAACAATAGCATGGAGCATGACCTTAATTACCTGGTGAAAGTGCAAAACATCCTGTAGGGAATTTTTCCATGGTCACAAATTTGCAGTTACTGGGCTTCAGATCACTCCACCTGTACAATAATAATTATCATGAATCAGGCAGGTACACACACAATCTGATGGATGCACCTATGCTATTGATCAGGGCTATATAGAACATAATATTATTATGTCATTGTTATTATTAATACAGTTATTGTTGGGATATATAGGTCACACTGCTAGTCTCCAGTTCATGCATCATTCCCCTCCCACCCCCCCAAATTGTAGGGACCCCAGGTCCAGTCCCCAAATGCTAATACCCGTATGAAAAAGTGGTTCTTATAATGACTAATAAAATTTTTTGTGCAAAATCACACAATTATTATTCCTCAAAACTTTAAGCTATACACAGTAGTGAAAATAAAATACGTGATGAAAGGGGCGGATTCACTAACAATTAGTCACACAAAATTATTTAGTAGCTATAAATTATTAAACTACAGAGATCATTGGAAAAGTGAATTATATTTGCAGCAGAAAATTTCAATTATCCCTCAAAAATGTTTGCGATTAGAGTTTATTTTGGTAGCCACTTCATTTTGTGTATTTAGCAGAAGCTGGCATGGTAATGGGCCGAGGTGTAAAATTGATCAGCGGTTCAAGTTCAGGATCTTCAATTCGCTCATGAGTGATATCATCATCATTGATATTCTCATTGATGACGTCACTGCCTTCATTTCGTCCGCACCTCCAACCAGCGCTGAGACAAGGTTTGACCAAACTCCACACAACAATCACACAGAATTGAGCAAAGGTGATTCCAATTGACACCATAAGCAATTTTGACCTTGATTTGGTAGATTCCCACCTGTACAGAGTTCCAGCACTCAAGACAATGAGGTTCAGTAAGATAAAACTTTCTAGAATTCTCACATCTACTTGCTTGTAGACATTTTTGATTGATATGAAGAAACGTAAACAAGCTATAAACAGGAACAGTGCGAACACATTCAGCTTTGGATTGTCCACTGAAGTTACTGTCAGTAGAACCAGAAGTATTCCTCGAACAAGAAGCATTGCTCCAAACCAGTATCGGTGCTTGTCCTTGAAAGGAGAGAAGTAAGCATCGTAGACAGGGGCAAGCTTGTTTATCCACTTGAGTGGCCTTAGATGAGACACCCTCCTCAAAGGCTGAATGAACAGAAGCAGGAGTGTGTAGGGAAGCCACAGGAACACCAGAGTAGTAATGGCCGCTACAAAAAGGTAAATGTGAGGGTGCTGGCAATAGCGTAGGTTTCCATCAAGGTACCACACGGCATAGGAGGTATTTTGTGGATACCGTGCTATTAATGCAATTGAGGTGGCATCTATTACAGTACGAAGGAGCTTCATGTAAGATAGAAGGAAGAGTGTGGCTAGAAGAGGAACAGCTCTGCTACCAATGAGGTTAGTGAGGCGAGAGGAGTAGCGGCAAGCAACAATAATAACACCAGCAATGGCCCAGATGTAGAATGGGAATAGAAATTGTAGCCATGTCTTCCAATAAGCATTCAGTCCAACAAAGAAGCAAGTCTCAATTCCAAAGTCCAAGTTGAGCCAGGCAATAAAAACTTGAAGAAATGTGAATAAATAATTTGCTCCAATGTCTGCGGGAAAGAGTATTATCTTGTAGGCCCATACAATGTTGGCATAGAAGATAATGCCATTAATGAGTCCTTGAGTGGCAGTGAGGTTGAGTGCAAGGATAAAGAACACAAGGAGGACACCAACAGCAGCAAAGGCAAGCAGGAGCGCCACGTTATGACTGTTGGGACATTCAATGCACCGAGAAGATCCAATTGCCAGGCTAAAGCTGTCCATGCAGGCACCACACAGGATACCAGTTCGGTTGGAGGCACACTGCTCGCTGGGATCATCTCCAATGTTGACTGTCTTGTTATCTGATTTGCAGTAGAGTAGGGGACAGAATCTGTTGTACATGATTCCAGTGCTATGACCCTCGTTGAAGGTTGCATTCACCCACACAGTACCATTCCATTGCAGGAGACCAGTTTTGTTTCTTGCTAAACAACTGAAGCCATTGTTAGCCAAGACAGGATAACAGCTGCATGTGGTTTCATCATGATTTAGAGTCATACCTGGAGGGCAGCCTGGTAGTAAGGTGATATTTATGAAAATTGGGGTTGTTAGAATGTCAGCCTCGATACAACCAGACTGATTATGTGAATTGTAATCAGATATTTGATTCTTGATAATATTTTCATATCTAAAAATATCGTATTCTTTTGATTCATTACTAATGTAACCAGATACTGGCAGAGATGATGTTTGTAACAGTAACAGTGCATAATCAAATTTTGAATGAACTGTATAGCTGAAAGGAACACATTTTTCACTGTCAATTACCAGTTGTGATTTATCTCGTTTTGAGAGAAGACCTGAATAAAGAGATCTGGCATGAATCATACCAACTGTGGTGCCAAAGTCATAACCCACTATGCATGCGGGTAATGTGATGGTTTCACCACGATAAACACTGGTATTAGTGAAAATGTATGAGATATTAGCACACTGTGGTTTACCATTGGAGTCACAGAGACATACACGCTGAGGAGCGGAGGATACCGGGGATAGGGTGTTGTTGAGGCCAGGGTAAAAGGAGATATTAACATATCCATTGGGTTCTTCGCCTTGAAAAAAACAGTGAGGTTTTCCTTGTTCATTCATGAAACTTATGAGTCCTTGAGTACATGAAACATCCCTTACACTTGCTCCGTACATGTGGTGACCAACACCACGTTGTGCATGGTTTCCTGTAAAAGATATTGTAGCGGAGTAGTCTGTGATCATGAATATGCAAGGTTGTGAAGACTGAGAATACACCGCTCCACCAACATCAGATACTGTGTTGTTGATAAACTGAATACTTGACTGATATCCCACTGTGGTCAGTAATAATGATGGCATGGCATTGTAAAAAGCACCTCCTTGAAAAGCAGAATTGTTGAAAAATAATAATATGGAATAATTGCCAACAATGATAGAGGGGCGCAGACCAGTTTGTATATAAATTGCACCACCTTTCACTTGTGCAGAATTCATAGTGAACATTACTGATTTGTTAGTGTTGATAATCATGATGGCATATAAAAAGTACATGGCTCCTCCAAATGATGCTCTATTGTCATAAAATTTAATATTATTTGTGTTCATATGAGCAGTTGAATTCGTTAACCCTAGAGCTCCTCCAAAATCTGCAAAATTGTGGCTGAAAGTCAGGTTTGCTTCACTGTCAACAATCAATGTTGCACTGCTGAGTGCAATTGCTCCACCGGCTGTGGCATGGTTGTATATAAATATCACACATGATTCAGCACCTGCAGTGATTGTTCCATCCAACATGTACACTGCTCCACCATAACCACTGGCAGTATTATACATAAAGACCACCCTTGCTTTAGCACCAATGTGCATCATTGCATTATACCCATACACTGCTCCTCCATCACCACTGCATGTTAGGTTGACAAAGTAGACAGTTGCACCTGTTGTGATGTTAAGCGAAGATTTGACCTCAGGGTGAGTGGCTTTTAGATACACTGCTGTACCTACTGATAGTATTGAAGTGATCCCTGTTACGGTAATACTGTCTGTAAAATATACATTTCCTGTTAATGTAACTACACTAGAATATGCCTCAATAATCGAATGTAATTGATGTCTGTACAACTGAAATATGCTGTTGCTCACAATTATCCCTCACTAAGATTACTCATAACAAAGCAGTTTTCTTTGAATGTACAGTTGTCCAGTAAAGCTTGTGAGCCTGAGCCAATGATACTGATGAAGGATAAGGTTTCATTTATGCCAGGGTAGCCATAGAGGTTGGAACTCTTCACTGTAATGTGGCTCTCTTCAATATATATTGCAGGACATCTCAATGTCAGGGTTGTGATGTTCACAAAGCTGACATTGAAGAACCGAATAATTGTGCTCTTGAGTTTGCCAACAAACTGATGGTCAATGATGACATATTCTCTGAATTCTGCAGCTCCTTTCATGACAAATGAGTGGAGATTTTGTACAGCCAAGTCTTTTGTATAGTTGTGGACTCCACACTTGAATATCAGTGTCACATTGATGTTGTCTTGTGAAAATAACTCACTGCTATGCTCGGCTAAGTAGTCCATTGTGTGACAGAGCTGATCAGATGGGCAGTTACTGTTTCCAGGGCAAGAGCTGAGAGGCTCTGTTGGTGTGACGTAATAGACCACATCCTTCTTGGTCTCAGCTAGTACATAAATCAGTTGAAATAGTAGGATGGGGAAGAGAAAGAAAGTCATTTTTATCAATACAGTGCTTATGCAGAAGGAGTATGCATAAATACGCAGCTAGCGAGGTTGACTTAAGTACAGCTGGTCAAGCGTGGGTGGTAGAGAAATTAAGAAGCCACAACAAGCAGTGGCGTGGTTTGGTGGGTGGGGGGGGGGGGGGAGGTTAAGGATACATAGGACTACAGATCAGCACATACCCGGCAAATAGCATCTATTTGTACACTAATGACTCAGAAGTAAGTTTTTCAAAGATCTTGACTGATTCATTAGTCGCTCAGATACCTAGACCTTGAGATCTGACGATTTTTGTGCAGAGATAAATTACCTTGGCCCGGTGGATTGGGTGCAGATCAACCCACATGCACCCCCCTGGTGACGCTACTGATAACGATAATAAAGTGATAGCATCCCAAGTGCAAAGTAAGGGTGCTATTAAGGGCCTGAGAGTCTCTTGAGAGCATAGATCCCATTGGATGAGGTATATAAATATAGCAACTGCATCCATGACAGCATGAAAGTTCAAACCTATTATTTTGAATAATATGATAGCTAAGTGCAGTCCTGATTTGAACGCAATTTGTAGTTATTTTATAATTAATTTTGTGCAGGGCTATTATTAAATTTTGTGCTTAGCATCATGCATAACATTCTTGAAGTATCCCACCTATGACCTACCACCAGGGCAATGTACTGGATAGCTATATATAGCCCTGTGGCTAGGGCAATATTATGATATTGATATTGCTGTGGTACAGTGAGTATAAATATTATGTATCAGAAGCCAGTGCACATCTGGCTCCAATTTGTGATCTGGGAAACATAACCAATATTCACTCAAGGCGCCCTGTGCTACTGAGGGAAGATGGTCCTAATTAATCATGACCAATTGCAGTTTGGTCACTAATTAAAGTCCTTGAAGGCTTCTGATCTTGGCATTAAATTTCATTATTAGTTAGACACTGCTTAGGAGCTATATTTCTACAGTGCTTTTAGATCTAGAAGATCGAAGGGCACTATATGTACAGAATCCAAAACGAAGCGAGGGTTAATGGTTCTATGGAGCCCTGACGTCTTCTAAATCACATAATATTATATTATAGATAAACAGTGTCTAAGAAATTTAGATCATAATAACTGTAGCTAATAGCCCAAGGATACAAAGTTGTAGGGGTTCTATCACATAGCTGTAACAAATACCGGGGTATACTGCAATTTGATTGGCTACTGACAGGTATAGCTATCTATGTCTCATAGTCACCTACAAGCTTCCTACAAGATTTTCATAGTCACTTATCTACAACGTTTGCCCTCTGGCTCTAGCAGTACAAAACTATATGATCTTAACTTGTTAGATACTGTTTAGTCGGTTTCTATGTGATTTAGAAGATCTCAGGGGTTTCATAGAACCCTCGCTTCGCTTGGCTAGCTCGTCCTTTGGTATTCTAAATCACATAGAAACCTCCTAAACAGTGCCTAACTAATATGTACAGGCACTGATCAAGAAAATTTAGATGGAAGGTGCCTGACGGGGTGGCTACCCATAGTAAACTATACTGGTGCAAAGGGGGTGGCTGGTTAATAACGGTGGACATCTCCTATACTACGTTGCATAACTGGTGAAGGGGGGTGGCTAGCCACCCTATCCACCCCACCTGGATCAGCCCCTGATGTAGGCACGCTCTGCCTGCTAATGTCCTTGTAGCTAATATGCTATAAAGAGGGTAGCCCTTGTCAACTACATACGTAGTAGGTATAGTATCTGGCGTAACAGTAAGTGCCCAAGGGCACTTAAACAACTTGCAATTTTGGTCCATATAGCTAGGTGCTTATCCAGGATAATATTGTACAGCTGCTACATTATTGGCACACGGGTGCTCACCCCGTAACACTATAGCAACTCTACGATGTAGCTATAACCCAAAATCTTGATCTGGATCTTTTAATAACGGATCTCTGTTGCAAAAATAATAGAACACTCTAGTGTATTAAGCAATGTGCTGGGCCACTTGTCATCCCGGGGACCCGGAGGACTTGCCCTGAAATTCTATCACCAAAGGTGCTCTTCGTTACTCTATATATCCCCGCTGCTGTTCTAATGGACACGCTCTTTTCCAGTTCTGCTTGCATGGCAAGTTTCATTCGCTCTTAAGACCATGCTCTTTATATTTAGCTGGTCTCAATGAATTCAATAGCAAGCTGGCAGATGTACAATCATAATATTCTGGCCCAGCGAGATCACCAATGAGTACTCGCTTGCGCAGTGGATGTGCACAGCTGCATTTGTATAAAGTAGCCATAGCAGTTGTATAGAGGAGGAACTACTGATTAATTAAGATAGCATGTCTCCAACATCCTCCACTCAGGCCTATTAGATTTACCAAAGACTGTCTGACATACACTGATACACACAGGTAAGCTTTGGTAAACATGATGACAAACTTATGTTCAGGCTGGTAATAATTTAACCAAAGAATTTTAATTACAAGTGTCAGTGTCCCTATGTAAACTTGTAGTAGTATCCCAGCTGTCTAGAGGATGCATGGTGGTGTCCAGGGCTGCCATAATCTTTTGACAATAAATCCTAAGAAATATACCCCAAATCCTGAGATAATCATGGAAAACACTGCACCTTATATTATGAGAGGAGAAGGCTAAAAATCTTGATATTCCGAATTTTATATAATTATGCTAATGAAGCAAAATTGATGCTAAAAAATCCATGGCAATAATAATAATTATTAGCATAAAACTTTAATTAGCATCAACTTATCATCAACCAGTGAGTCACTTTCACTGCTACTTCCAGCAGCATGGAAGTAGCTAGACATGCACTCGATCAATAAGTATGCCATAAATAAGTCACTTTTAACACAGACTAAGTAGTCAACCAGTGAGTAACCTTCGTTGATACTCTACCAGCAGAATAAGTCACATGGAAGTAGTCTTTAAGCATCAGCCAAAGACTGTTGTCAACTTGTAAGTCACTATAAGTGATACTTTCAGCATAAGAAGCATGAAAGTAGTCTGTAAGTATCAGGCTAAAACTGTTGTGACGTGACCAGTGAGTAACTGCTTTCAGCAGAGAGTAAGTAGCATACATACTCACATGCACACATATGCATAGAGCTACTTTCAAGTAAAAGCTGCACAGTCATGTCAGTGGGTGATGACAGTCATGGCCCTCTGGTCATGGCCTGCACTAGTCTTTTAATATTCTGCTCTAAATAACAGAATCCCATCAAAAGTTCGTGAATTGTGGATGTGCATGCTTGTGGCTGGAATGGCAGAACCAATGAACACTAATATTTCTAGTGATTGCACCCAATTAATAAGCACAATAAGTGAAGGGATGTTGATTTGTGGCTGCAGGCTGTGACTGTCGTTACCAACTGAGCAATGCTATTTTCACATGGACTTTGAGCAGAATATAGCTTTTTAGCATTTCTGTCTGCAGCTGCAGGCGGTGGCTTTTATCACCAACACTTTACAGATCGATATCGATTGATTCTACAGCTTCTGTAATACATGTAGCAGAATAAGTAAGGCTCTGTGCTGTGGCTGCTAACTCGGACTGATGTAGCACAATAGTTACTACCATACCCTCGCAAAAGAGGGCCCACTATGGAATGATTCACTGTGAACTGAGTGAAGACAATAGAATGGAGTTTAATGTTGCATTAAACGTTATGAGCGATGTGCAGCCTGTGCGCGTGCGCGTGAGCGCGCGTAGGTAGGCGCTAGGCGCTAGGCGCAGACAACGGGGGAGGAGTCAGTGGGTTCGGGCTAGGCGCTGCATGCGCATGGTTATTGCCACGCGGCTCTCAGCGGCAGAAGAACCAGGCAGCTCGCCTTTCCCACCCCTTCGTTACCCCACCCATCATTCATTCACGTCAGTGATTAATGGCGGTCGCTGATGAGTCTCCACTGGAGTGCAATCTTCAGTGTGATACATGTAGGTGGAGCCAGTATGGGCAGGGATTTTACCCAAGGGTAAAATAGGTGCTAATTAGCTTGGAAGGCTAATTAAGCTCGGGTACATTGTACCGTAAATCTGGAAAATTTCGTTGTTGAAATATTTTCGTAGTCCCTGTCGACTACGAAATTAAATATCACAAAATATTTTCTACGTTGAAATGTTAAAGCAGCGAAATATTAGAGCGTGTGCGCATGCGCGAACGTACGTACGTACAGCTACAGCCCAGCAGTGCAGTACGGGGCGGTCCGCGTGTTCAAGAGTCTATCAACCTTGCTGCCTACCTATCTCAGTTTTGTTGTCGACGGATGCTCACTAGATTGTAGGCCTTTTCGTGCATGATCTTCTTCGTAAGTAAAAGCATTGCTAATAAAATTTCGATGTAAAATTATTTTCGTAGGCTGAGTCGTCCTACGAAAATTTTTAAGAATGGCCGAGAGGAATTTTGGCGCACTACATGCAGTGCGCCGTTTAATAGCATAATATTATTATTCAGAGCGTAATAATAATACAATGTTGAATTGAATTGATTTTATCCATACATGGAACGGGTTGTACAAAAGGTAATCCTATAGACGTACTTAAGGCCACGGTAGCTATGATGCCCTTCCGGATCAAGATAGCAGGTGTGGCCGTTGGGTGGAGCCAGCTCCTGCCGTCCTGGTGTAAGCGATGATCCACATACAATGTACCCGAGCTTAACTGATATCTAGCACTACATTGATGATTCATCATGTTCTGTATACTAGAGTTACACGTTCGCATTTTTCAAAAAAGTTAAAAATGGATACAAAATTTAATGATGTTTAATAAGGACCATAGCTGGTACTGTGTATATTATAATAATATTATTATGGACATGGTTGTATCAAGAAATGGCTATAAATTTTCTAAGAATTTGACAATATTTCTGATTGAATCAAGACCAGTTGCAGAACCCTGCAAGAAAATGGATACAACATCATTAGCTGAGTTCCAAATAACAATCAAAAGACTCACAGTCATGTTCATAAAGGAAACGAGTTTCTTGAGTATATCAATCATCTCTGAGAATGACTGAGAAGGCATGCTATTTCTGACATACTTCAGTGTGTCCTAGGAACCGAAAAACATAATAATAATAAAATTATGCATTAATCCTAAGTCATTGGGCAATACTTGGTTATGCTTGGAAAGAATACCAAGCAATAGTGCAGAGTAAGCGGCTATGACTGAGTCCTCCATGTGACGACCAGCCTGGTGAAGAGCTACAAGCATAAACAAAAGTAGCTCAGTGACACATTGCACTCAATCATGGCTGTGATCACAGATATCTCACCTGCGTCAAACTCCTCTCTACTGAAGACAAGTGGGTCAATCTCAACTTTCTCTAAGGCTTCCTCTTCTTCATCGTCAGATTCTGTTCCATCACCTGCAACCATGCCTTCATCCCTCTTGGTCTCAGAGGGCACAGGGTCTTCATCAAGCCACTTCAACCCATCACCTTGAGTTAGCTCACTGCTGCTCTGTGATGATTGGCTACTTTCCTTCTGTGAAGAATTTTGAACTGAGGTTGCTTTTTGCATTCTTGATGTGAACGATGCAAGGAGATCTCGCTTAGACGTAGGTTGCAGTTCTTGTGGCTGTGAATTTTGGTGAGTAGGTTGAGCAGGAGAGGAGGAAGGTAACTGAGATAAACGCTGGGGAGTGGGGACCTGTATGAGTGGTAGAGAGGGATTGGAAAGAGAAATAGAGAGTAGCAGGGAGAAAGAGAGAAATACACAAGAGAGAGAGATAAAATATAACTTATTCACCCCATGCATGACTGTAAACTAGTTGCCTTACCTGAATTTGTGTTGACTCAGCTTTAGAAAAGCGCTTCAAGAACAGTAATACTAGTGCTCTTATTGAAGAATCACTGCCATAGATAGCATCATCTATCACATGATCTTGGCTTCCAGATGAAGTATTCTCAATCCAAGGGAGTTTGGTGGCTTCTAACAAAGATCTGTTACCATCACACATTTCAGTCAAATTGATCAGAAGGCTGAGTGTCTATTGGAAAAGTAGATACATAAACAGCATTAGCCTTCAATTTCCATTACAGCAACGTTAATAGTTGTCACACCACGTAGTTGCTGTAAGGTAGACCGGGATAATTTCGCACGCAGAGCAATTTCGAATCCCCGTGTTCCCCGTTCCACAACACAAGCACTTGCAGAGCGAAACAGCAATATTCCTAGTAGCCATTGGTAGCTATGTATGACGTCTGCTAGCATGGTGAATACACACGTTGTGTAGCAGAAATCACGAAGATACGGAATTGCCCTGCATATGAAATGACCCCGGTTTACCTTACTTATTCTGATATACTGTAATAATTTTGAGGCTCAAATATTCTGCAAGTATTCCTGGCTATGCTGTCCAGGTTAGCTTGGACTAGCTTACTTGCAGGTGATATTACTGTTGATGGCATCACCTGGGCCAGTAGGTAGGACATGGAAGCCACCTACTGTCACTTCACTTGATTCAGAAGACACACAAATATTATTAACAACTATTCACCTAACGCTAGCATCAGATGGTTGGCCACACCCACTAATCATTGATCGTGCCATATACCCACGTTGGATGATATTTTCACGCTGACCCACAAAAATTTTCAACCTCAAAAAGTTTAGGCAATAATAATAGGTTATAAACTCACCAGTACAGTAACATCAAATGCACTGTCTTCATCAGACATAGTTTCAGATAACTGAGGATTTAAGACGCAAACTAATGAAATTGAGCATAGATATTGTATATAAGGCTGACCTGAAACAACACGCTAAGCAATATTGACATGACACCCCTCTGCTCTCCAAGACGGTAGCAACCAAGCTGGAACTCATGAGTCAAATTCAGAAGCACTTTGAAAACCGTGAGAAGACAGTTCTCAGAAAGACATCTATCATATAGTAGCACAACTTATGAATGAAATATTTCTATGCTTCAATGAGTATATATACCGAAGGGAGTCGTGTTTCATAAAGTTTTGGAATGAGGTCACAAGACTGCAAAAATTGACAATAGATTTGATGGACAAGTAAAATTATGTGTATGATGTACACAGTTTTACTACTGCTACCTGATAATCTTAGAGAGGAGAATAGATCCATCAAATACTACCACATAGGACTGGTTATCTTTGTTTCGGATTGTTGCCTGGAGATAGAATGGAGAGAGGGGGTGAAGAGGGAGAAAGAGGGAGAGAGAGAGGGAGAGATACCGTATAGCTCCAAATTTTTGTGGCACAATATTTTTGTGAATTTCGTGATTTGATTTCTGATCACGGAAATTTTCCTCACGAAAATTTAGTATTATTGTGGGCGTGGCTACGTTCTGTGTGTACAGGCGCACTGCAAGCGCGATTGTGCGTAAGTGTACGATACTAGTGAACGTGTGAACAGTCTGTTGAATCGCTGCTAACGATGTCACAGACTCTGTACGTTTACTTTCAGAAAATGAGCAAAGGTTGCCTACCAAATCTGCAACAATCTTTGTCCAAGTAACTTCCTTTGTCTTGTATCAAATCCACCAACAACCACGTCGAAGAGATGGCCAAACAGACAGCAGAAGGCGCTAAAGGCAGAAAGAGAGGCCCGTATAAGTCTTGTCTAGTTTTTCTCTTCATGCACTGTACTACGAGCCACGTGTAATTGTGGGCAGAGCTACAACGTGAATTATCCGCACGGTGCTGTGGCGCGGTGGTATATATTCACGAAAAAATATGGTGATCACGAAATTTTTATCACAAAAATTTGGAGCTACCGTATAGCGGGAAATTTTCGAGGGTATTAATTTTCGCTGTTTTCGCGGATCAGGGTGAATCCGCGAAATTTTATACCTCGAAAATTTCCCGCTATACGGTATGACTTGACGATCCGTTCCTACACTGACTTAGCTCGAGCATGCGCAGTCCCGCCAGTACGTGATATCAGTAGAATGGGTGTGGTCGATATAAACCACAAGGCATGCTGAACAGAAAATGCACTATTTGTAGCGTTAGCAAGCCATTTTCGAAAGATACTGCCTCCTTTTCGAAGAAAGAGCGAACATATAGCTGACATTTTTCTTGGGACGTGTCCAACTATTGTTGAAGACTCGGGTTTTGTGACAGCTACAGCGTAGGGGTCACGGACGTTGCCGGGCTCTCGGATACATGTCAGGTTTTCTCCAATTTCAGCCTCCTAAATGCTTTGATACTCGTGGTAGCCACGGATCATCGCCTCCACAACACAGCTTCATAGTTAGCTCGTATTTAAAACTACCTGCTATGATTTCCACGCACGTATGAAAGAAGAGGGGCGTGGTTTTTATTGCATCCAATTTGAGGGTGTGGCTTTGTCTCAGGGCTGATCCTCGAAAATTAAAACGCGAAATAGTTCAAAATCCCACATCCGCGAAAATTGCTACCCTCGAAAATTTCCCGCTATACGGTATTTATTATGGTAGTGGCAGAGAGAGGGAGAGCGAGTGAATGAGTGTAAGTATTGACTTCACTACACTGGTAGTCCTCACATGTTCCAGGGCCTTCAGTCGTCTTTCAAGAGCGACAAGTCTGTTGCTGATTCCAGTGGCATAGTCATTGGTGGTAGTTTGTGAGGTTTGAGAGAATGCCCTAACATCCACTGATGAAATGTCATCAATACTAGATATCACTGGAAGAATATAGAAATGTACTACATTAATACACTGATATACATGTACATGCACAAGTACAGGTATGAATGTGGTATGCCCTATAAATATGTACATGTACCTTACGGTGACAATTTTTTTTGTTGATACTAGTGTCTGCAGATTGGCCCAAAAACAAAAAAAAATTGTAGGGTATATGTACAGGTATTGTGAGACATGAGACACTTTTTACTAAATCTTACATGAGCTACAATGTATCTCCTGCATCCGGGAAAATGTTTATTGTTCTGCTCATGCGCATGATTAGGCCAAAGGTCACACTTGGAAGACTTCATTATGTGAAGTCAAGATAATCTACTCTATTCTTATCACCTCAGCCCGCCCTGATATTGTCATCATTGAGCAGAACTGTGCCACCCTCATTGAGCTGACAATTCCTCATAACTCCCTCGACAGTATGACTAGAGCCAAGAAAAGAAAGCCGGAGAAAGAACTGTACCAACAAGCTCTAAGCAATCTGGAAAGTAAGGGATTTGAGGGAGATTTTTACACTATTGAAATAGGAACTCTTGGCCATTGGCTTCCTACATCATAAACTTCACTTTGGCATCCCCTTCCCTCACAAAGAAAGAAGCAAGCTCAATTCTAGATCAAGCAGCAAAGAAGGTAATCTGTGCCTTTCAGATTATTTTTTGGGGACGCTCTGAGCACTCCTGGCCCTCACGTGCACTTTTGTAAATTTATCTATCTTCTCAAATTGTATTTCATTTCATTATTGTATCATACGAGTTGTAATAATCCACTATAATTTATGTCTTTTTTTTATCTCATGCTCCTGCCAAGCTCATGCCACATAGGTGTGTTAACCTTGATATCTGGGGTTTATTTGCTCTGTTATACCCTTTTTATTCGCAGACATATGCTGGTTGTTAATTCAAGTGAGTTTCCTTTTGCTTTTTTCATGAAATATAGAAGTTTAGTTGTGGGCAGCAGCACATACAAAAGTAGTTGATGTTTAAGAAGCCTTTTGTGTGTCAGGGGATCATAAATGATTTCTTTGGTATGCCAGGAGCAGTGCATGGGCAATTGAATATAAATTAGTTAGCCTATGCAAACCTACTATGTCGACGAAACTGGAATAAGTACGATACACAAGCCAGCCAAAGTAGTTGCTGAACTGGAATACTGCAATGCATAATTATGTCCTTACTTTGCAGAGAGGGGAAAGACTCATACAGTGTTATCATGTGTCTCAACTTCTGGTCATAATATTGCCCCCAGTGATGATGTATCCCCAAAAGTAAGTGTTCCAGAAAATATTATGCGAGACAGTACTGTTCTGGGTACAGTGTTTACTAATAGTGACACCAGATGGATTAATGCCAACCTCTTTTAGAATTATTCATTCAACGAATTCCCTCTGCTAGGCCAATCTTGCTCATACAATCGAGTTAATTGAACTAGCTCACAAGAATGATATCTGTCTGTTGTGCCTCCCTCCACATATGACGTATGTTCTTCAACTGTTAAGACGTTGGTGTCTTCAAGTCGTTTAAGGCTAATTTCTCCAAAGCATGCATAAAATACTTGGCCAAGTATCCTGGAAGAGTTGTTACTGTGGACAAATTGGCAACTCTCGTACATGTACCTGAGGCCTGGCCTTTGTTATTGACAATGAATATGTACTAAATAGTTTCAAAAAGTGTGGAATCTTTCCTTTAAATCCCGGAGAGATTAGTGATAGATAGCTTTCCCCCTCCAAAATTATTTGTTCGTAAGGTGAGTGTCAGACACCACAATAGCAAGGGTCTCCTTTCTTCACAAAGGAAAAAGAACTTTTCTGAAGTGTTATGAAAAGAATTGATATCCAAGACCCAGCAAGGTTTCAAACACACCACCCAGATGTAGACTTAAGCCCAGCAGAAACCTCATCACTATCATCAGCGAAACAAGATTCTGCCAGTTTGTCGTAAAGTTCTTCTGATATACTTGTGTTACCAGAAGCCAAGGTATCTACAAACGGATGAAGAGAGCCAGCTCGTGCCAAATACCAAACAGTACTTGAAGTTATATAATTATCATAAAGAGTAAAGTAAAGAGCTTAACTTCATCCTAGTGAAAACTCTTACAAAGATCTTGTAATACCTTACATGATGTTGTAAGGATTGCCAAGATAAAATAAGGCAAGATTTTGTCTCAGATATTCTTGGCAAGATGCTGCTTTATAGAATAAAAGAAAATTACAAGATAAATACCGTATTTCTTCTAAAAATTCGGCATGAAAATAACAATATTGCTTTAGCTTCGCCGAATTTTTAGAGGTTAATATTCAACATTCCGTCTGCGTGCGCATTCCATTCCCGTTTATAGCATATACACATGACGACCTTTGCCGAAAAATTAGAGACTATATTTAATCATTCGGTAAAGGGTGCCGAATAATTAGAAGGGCCGAATTTTTAGAAGAAATACGGTAGGCAAGATTTTATCTTGAATATTCTTGCTTAATACGATTATAGAAGATTTGATAAGAAATTGCAAAATAAAAATTTAATAGGCAAAATTTTGTCTTAAATATTTTTGGAAAAGTGCTGCTTTATACAATTGATAAGTAATTACAAGATATCCAAGATAAAGTAGGCAATAGTTCATCTTGAATATTCTTGGGAATGTAGTACTTTATGGAACAAAAGATTTGACAAGAAACTGCAAGATACTCCAGATATTTTTATCTGTCAAAATTAATCTTAAACTCTGTCACATCAAGGAAGTTTAAAATACTTCGTCAATTGCACAGGGATGGTCAATCACATGACTAACAACAATGCTTAAAAGTGTACTAACAGCAAAATCAACGATATTCGAAATAGTTTGAAATTCGAATGAAGTATGCCTCCTGCGACTCCTTTTTTGTGTCTACACACTTCCCCATTAGAGCTTGTAACTCCACTGCAACACAGGGTTGTTGTACCTTGTCTACCTGTGCTATGAATGTGCTAAAAAGATCACAGTCTCTGTAACTTCGGAGTTTTTGTCTTCCTGGTACACCAGTGGTATGCAAGAGTGACCCATTAATTTTAAATGGACGGATCAATACCAAATATTTTGATTCAGTCAGACAAAATTTCTGGATCGTTCCGTACTGTTTATTTCCTCTGTAGAAGAATGTGCACACTGTACTATCTTGTCCATCTGGTTGACTATAATATTCTTCTGCAGAATGAAACACTGTGTGTATGTGAAATAGCTGGGTAAAAGTTAACAATCAGTTGGCCACCTTCCTGTCACATTTTTAGTTGCAGAATGTTCCTCTTGAGTATGGCATTAACGATGTATGTGACTTTGTCCAAGGAGTATTCAAGATCTTAGTTGTTTCCGACATAAATAACTTATGTTGAAGAGCATCAATAGCGTGTAAATATTTAGGGAAAGAAGAAGTTGGTCAGCCATTCTGTATATTGCACAAATGTGACCCATTAAATGTCCATTCATGCTTTCAAATCCAAAAGCAGAAAATCCCCAGAGAGGTCTCCAATGATAGTCGTGATCACAGATGTGGAGTAGTCACTTTCACCATAAAATTCTGGTAGGAAGCTAACAAAATCTTTAAGCATTTCTTCAGCTGCTGATGCAGAGAAACGATGATGGTGAACCTGTGGTGACCAACAGCAGACAGAAGATAATGGTGATGACAATGAACCTGTGGAGAGAAACAAGAAGCAGCAGAGAAAGATGATGGCGATAACCATGAACCTGTGGTGACCAAGAAGCAGCAGCAAACAGAAGA
This sequence comes from Cliona cf. orientalis, assembly GCA_963930775.1. Classification (NCBI taxonomy): domain Eukaryota; kingdom Metazoa; phylum Porifera; class Demospongiae; order Clionaida; family Clionaidae; genus Cliona; species Cliona cf. orientalis. Next base: position 3,196,965 of record OZ005694.1, on the reverse strand, counting down.
TGATGGTGATGACAATGAACCTGTGGTGAGAAACAAGAAGCAGCAGAGAAAGATGGTGATTATGATGAATCAAGAAGCAACTGTTACAGCAGATAGAAGATAATGGTGATGATGATGATCCTGTGGTGAGAAACAAGAAGCAGCAGAGTAAAGATGATGGTGATGATGATGAGCCTGAGCCTGTGGTGAACAGGAAAAAGCGACTGAGAATTGATGATGATGACAACAATGAATCAATGGCGAGCGAGAAGCAGCAGAAGAAAAATGATTATAGTGATACTGATGAGCCAATGGCAAGCCACACACACTATAATATACCATTCAAGCACGTAAAATAGTTTTACTCGGAGGAGTCAAATCTTGCATGAAAGTGTTAGTCAAGAGTCAACATCGTGCTTTATGCATCCTTATGCATTAATAATCCTGGTGTATATGTGGAACTGCGAATGTTTGCAGGAAACGTCCAATCTGGAAGCAAGCATATCTGCCGATTGCTCGAGACAGGTCGAAGTCCGCCTTGATGACGTAGTACCCAACGCACGTATACAATAGTGACATTATTGATCATGCCTACTGGCGATCTAAGCAGTGAGAACAGAGTTGTTAGCGCTGAACGCATGCAGTGCTTCGCTTAAGTCACCGCCTCACTAGGCGGTCATGTTAGCTATGTACAGTAATACTGTGTAAAAGTAGACATACCAGAGTGATTTTCTACCTTCAGAAATTTATCTGTAGCCTTCAATCTTGCGATTTTTGATCATTTGTATTGTGCACATGATATCAGACCAAAATCATCTCGTTCATCATAGCTTCTGTTATGGAGCGGTCTTTCTTTGACGCTTTGCACACTAATACTGCTGCTTAAAGTTATAGGTACAAATAAGAGTGCACGCGAAGTTACAAAAAAAAACTACTCTTTTGCTGTGTAGCACTGTAGTTGTCACCATCAGGTACATGAATAATATGTACACTGACTGCACTTGCTGTTGTGGCTGCCAGAGCAGTGTGGGGCTGAAATTATGTAGCACTGAACATGCTAAAAGCAGCAGATTGAGCACCGTGTATATAGTCAACCATCTTCTATAGTGAAGATCTTACTGTGTACCTAGTGTAGTACTAACCCAGGTTGGCCAGAATGTCCAGTCCCCCCAGCAGTCTCAGCTGATGCCTCAGCCACTGTGGGTTGTGCTGATGGTGGGTCAGTGAGATGAGACACTCACATGCCAGCTCCTGCACCTGGATACATAAAATAGATACTTGAACTTTATATTTAATAGTAGTTGTATTCAAACAGAAACCACACCCTAATTAGTAGCCACCCACAAACGGTAGCCACATGGAGCTCCACGAAAGAAATAGTAGCCGCATGCATATGCAAACTCCCAAATTAATAAAAGCCGCCACTGTTGAATAAGAACCAAAATGAATGAGAACCACCTTTGGCCGCAGCTGAAATCAATAGTAGCCACTGCTACTTTTCAAATGAATATAGTATTATATTTATGTGACTGGTTCTTGATTCACATATTTACGTGGAGATACAAATACTCATAAAAAAATACATCATAGCTTACAGAAATACTGTCAGTGTTGACCAGGTGAGGTTTCTCCTTGAGTATGTCGCCTTTGTCCCTGCCTTCTCCTCCACTGACACCTTCAACTCTTATTGTGGGAGCAGGTGGATCGTCATCGGAGGCCACACTCTGAGAAGAGCTGGGAGAGAGTGAGCTCTGCTCCTGGACCTTCTGGAGAATGCCTCTGCAGCAGAAAATAATCATTACTAAAATACCGTACTTCCACAAAATAATATTCAATACTCAGTTACATAATATTATGCCATACCCTTATGATGGCATTAATTGAAAATAGACACTATTTTGGTACTACCATTCAGTTAATACAAGGGTGTAGATAATGGGGGGGCTAGGGGGGCTGAAGCCCCCCCAGATTTTTCACCATAAACTATGTACAATCAAGGGCTTATTGAGCCATGGCTAGATAAGCCCTTGGTATAATACTTGAATTTTCGCAAAAAAAAGGATGAACCACTTAATTTATTTACTAAGGTGATATTAGAATAAGTAGGAGTGGTCACAAAATTGGGCGTGGCAACAGAAGCCCCCCCACTACGAAAAAGTTATCTACACCTATGTAATATAAGGGCATTGAACTACTAGAGGTGCCATGAAGCATACAAAATTGTTAATCTCCCATGATTGTAAAAAAAAGTGACTACCGGTGAATACCTAATTTCTTAACGTTTTCAGTCATTGCAATTACGTTGTCATGTTATATCTATAATACATGTGCTACAAACGTGTCAAAGAATGCCATAGAGACTACATAAAAGTTAAATTTGATGATTTAGTCCTCTGCTTTATAGCTGCCAAATTATATTGAATTGCCAATTTAAGGTCAAAATAATGTTTGGACATTTGCCATGGCTGCTTTTGTGGTAGCGAAATTTCAACTGTAAAAAAAAAGAGTGCAGCTCTTTTGGTATACCCCATTAGAGTCGGCATGGTGCTCTGGTACAATTCTGCTATTAACACAGGTGTAAGTGAGTGAGCATTAAGGCACGCTGACTTAAATTAAACTGCATTGGAATGCGCATTAACGCGTCCACACAGGAAACCTCAAACATGGCTTAACCACAATGGCTGTATAAATGCGAAGTGGGTTGTAACGTACACGTATTAAGCTTTGAATCATAATAATACATGTGTATGTACAATGGCAGTAAAAAATTCATACATGGATATGCAAAATTGTGTATGTGCTGCCGTTTGTCAGGACACTCCAAGAACCTTATTTTGACCTCATGCTAGTACACTAGAATACCACTGCAAAATTTGATTCCTAGTCCTGTTATTTTGGGCTATACCGTAGGTCGGGTTTTAATTGCAAGTATATACCTATTAATTAACCCTCGGCGCATACGCGAGGGTTACTGTAGTTCGTTTGTCTGTCTGTCTGTCTGTCTGTTACCGCGCTAGCTGCTACATACCTCGTTTGCAAGTCCAATTTGCGGTTTTGCAAGGTTCCTTATGGCGTTCCCAATTCATGATTTGTGTGGATTTCTCCGAAAACGCTTTGTTCGTCAGTTTTGGCGTCATTTGCCGATTCTAAGCTTCTTGACTTTGCCCGAGCTAGCGATAGCATGAGTTAACGTATAAATAGGTTGCGGACTATATACGGTATATACGTCAAAACCCTCAGCGCATGCGCGGTTGCATCAATCCCGCCCCTCAGTCCACCAATGACGATCGCAACTTCTTTTCAATTCTAAGCATGTAAGCGGCTTAGGCTTAGCTGCCTGTATTCTTGTGGTACCCTTTGACTCTCTGGCTTGTATGCATGAGTGGAATTGCAGTGCTTGAAACCAAGTGAGTTGCGATAAATTATTGGACATGCAATATTGCTCAGTGTACTTCAGTCTTGTGCCAAGGTTTTGCATCATAGTCCTTCTAGTTAAGATGTAGCTAGCTAAGTCCCCAAGAATTGGAGATTAGGCTACAGTGAGGAAGGTTGAGTTAACGGTCGACACCACTGACAATGTGGAGTTCGATACAACACGCTAGGGTTCTTGCTGCTATGAGCTGTTGAACCGTCTTGAATAACCGTGACCCCTGTCTCACCCTGGCCCCAGCCTTTTAGCTGCCCCCTTTCTGCATGCAACTGTTGAAGCATGTAGCTAATGCCATGCAGCGCGCCGAGGGTTTTGTGCTCGAGAGAGCTCTAGTTGCGAATTGTGACTTTTTCTACATTTCGCAATTAATAGATTCGCAAACATAAACATACAAGTATACTACAGTACGGTACGGGGTCATCCATCACAATTATTGGATTCGCAATTTGGCCTGACTTGACTAGAACACAATTATTAAACTACGCAATTAAAATCCGTCCTACAGTATCTGGTACACACAAGTTATATTCCTTACTTTGCCTTGACTCTCAGCCTGGTCATCTCTCTTTGAGCTTTCCCAGTGGTTAGTTCACTCGTAAAGAAAGATTCCTCCTTTGACAGCATGCCAACTAGAAGAGCTGAAAGATAGAAAATTACTATAGTACAACTAATACCAGATGGCAATGGCATACAAGTATCATAAATTGTGTAAAATGTGTGACAATCACGTAATTTGACCCTTATGCTACACAACTACTTAGTACATGTATATGTATGTACCTATGAACTAGGAAATCTACTGTGCATGCTCGAGCTTCTCTACAGTTGCTTCTATCTTAAGCATAAATTAATGTGATTGTGATTATGGATCTCAGAAGGGAACAAGAGATCACTTAAAGTTTGTGACCAGAAAGAGGCAAAATTAAAAAAAAATTGATGCCTCTATCAGCTTACAATAATTTTTTGTGATTGCTAAGAGATGAAAATGCACTGTTTCCATGAAGATTAGGTGCTTATGTGTGTGTCTGCACGTGCTCGTTACGTAGGCAGTTGCTACGTCACTAGATGACAATACTTGTGCATCATGGCAATCAGGTTCAAGCTATATAATCAATGTGACTTTCATAATTATATTATTAGGATGTTTTGTGAAGGATGCTGGATCTGATCTCGGATTATCGAGTATCTACTCTACTATGCATTTCTTATGTGTATGCTCTGGAAATATATATACAGGTTGTGTGTATTTGGGTGATCCTTGTCGGGTGCAAAAGAGGGTGGTGGTGATAGGGGTTACAGAAGAGCAAGTAATGGCAGCGGAAAATGATGGGACAACCCCCAAAAACAGGCTGTAAATTTGCTCGTCGTACTATTCACGGAGGGTGAGATCAGCATTGGAAATTGCACTATACCCAGGAGTGGAGACATAGCTGTCCTGGATCTTATTAAACTTTCAGCTATTAGAGGCACACAGATTATGTACTTATCTAATGTCCCTATCTCCCCTACACACACACACACATGCACAAACACCCCTGATATGGCACATTCTACTTTTAGCTGTGGGAGGTGCAGAGGAGCCTGGCAGGTGGAAAAGAATCCAATATATTATAGTATATTATAGTATTATTATAAGGTGTAATATAGCTATGAGTTTATCTATTAACTCATTTAACTATTGAAGGAACAGTAATAGAAATTAAGTGAGACTGGCTGGCTGATATAGAGCTCTATATGTGTGGTTCTGATTATTCAGTTAGCTACATTTATCACAGCTACACCAGACCAGCTAAGCTTTTAGAAGTAGCCCAAGTCAAGCCTCTTTCAGGAGAGATATTAGAATCATAACAGAGGTAGCGGGGATTGGTGAGTGCAAGCTAATATTGTCTGAAGATCATCCTTTTCTAGATTCAATTATCATTTATGAAGTGAAAATTTCTAGTTGGTTCGAGCTCTCCTGGGAATAGTATTTATGGTGCATGTACAGCCAGGGAGGAGAGTGCAGTTCTCCTGTACTATTCACCAATTGGCACCTTGGAGGCACAGGAGGTGGTACTTGATTCAAGTGGAGGCGGCAGTGGTGGAGGAAATGGTATATTAGGGAAGATGTCTGAATTTTCAGTGATGATGTTGCATAATGGGGCGCCTTGGAGACACAGAAAGGAGGTGATGGTGGCGCATTGTTTGGAACTAGGTGACTAACAAGCTCCTTCCTATCAGCTGTTGAATAGTAGGAGTATAATATGTATCATAGCTAGGTGTATATCAATAAAGAAACAATAGTACTATATGTGTGAGTGTGGCTGGGTGATGTAGATTCAGCTAGCTACGTTTATCTTACCCTAAGGTCAGGGCATCCCCCAATGCACAGCAGTGTACATAACAAAATCATGTGCCACTCCAAAATAATGAATAATCACAATGATATAAATAGCCCCTGCTGATAGAGGTCATACTCCTTACGACCAATCATTCAAGAAATGAATATGTTGTCAACAGTACTAGTGCTAGCCATCTGCCTACTACAATTTGCTCACACACTAGTTGTTGAGCCAAAGGCAGTAGGCAATACAAACTCTGAAGTGAATGGTAACTTATTACCATTGATTTAATTTCTAACTTACACAGCTGTATTTGCAGGTGATATGAATGGACAGCCTACTACGAAATTCTTGAAAGAAATTAGACAACATTTTGAGCGTGGAAACATCAATGAAAGAAAGATCAGGAGTGCAGACTCTGAAGGCGAGTGCCATATTTTATTAAGTACCAAGCTTACTCACAAACTGTTACTACACTTTAGGTATTAAGCATGGTGATAGAATTGCATTGCAATCTTATAGTCGTCATTTGTGGCTTGACTGCAGTGGCAGTCAGTGCACTCAGTCCATATGTCCACGAGTCTACTTTGAAGGCAATGATTGGAGCACTTGCAGGGACAACACCTTTCGCATCTATCGAGCTAGAGGCCAGGGAGAAGTACTAGTTGGAGACTTGGTGGGAATATATCTGCAAAATGAAAGTGGAAAATGGCTTAGTTGTCGAAGTCCTACTTGTGGGAAAAACTCTTGTCCAGGAATAGCCACTATTGACCATGGTTTTGCCATTGATGAGCACTGGTATCGATGCTATGGTGAGGTGTTCAAAATATATGCTAGGGGAAAAAACGTAAGTGATCCCATCATGCCAAAGGACGACGTAATGCTGAATTACATTCAAGAGTACAAGTGGGTACAGTCAGGTATTTCACCCCATAAAGTTGACTGTCCAGGTTCTGTGCGCCCACCTCCAGCTGAAAGATACGACTATTGCTTTGGTGAAGTTTATCAAATATGGGAAAATTCTACTGCAATAAATTGAAAGTAGGACATGAAAAGTGACATTAAACTGATTGTGTACGTAATAAAGGAGTGAAAACTTCTAGATAACTTACAATAATATTTTAGTACTAGAGATAATAGTTATTTTGGAGCTGAAAACATACGTAGGAAACTACCTTTGTTATACCAAGAGTGAATTAAGAAGAGTAGGTAACTCTTGTATGTTAGTACTACATTATGTTCTGTGATATACATGGGCGCTTTCCTGGGAGTGGACGCTTGCCCAGGACACTATGGTACACAGTGATTGTTACAAAATTTAGCTCTAGTATGGAGAACCGCGTACTTATGTTATGATAAATTGCACACATACAAAAACATTATTGTGTGCTCCTCACGGACTCCAGAACACCATCAAAGGACAAAGCAAGGACTTACGTAGTCGTGGTGCTGCTAGAGGACTGGTATCTGTCTGCTTCTCAACCTACTCTCAATTGCTAAAAGTGAATCCACTCGTGGCATATTACCTTGCATGTGGTCGATCTAGCTAGACATTCTGGCATGGCCGAATGTCGCCCATCCTCCTGATAGACCTCTTATCTTCTTCCGCTAGCTGAAGACCTTCCAGCTCCAACTTTTGAGCCTTTCTTGGACGTGCACATTCTGCTCCCGCAAACTACAACCATTGATTGAAAAGTGGCTGCCAGATATCAATCTAATGGGTGCGATTGTATCATGTGGGACACTAATTTACTAAAATATAGCCCTTATATTGTGGCACAATGCCTTTAACTATCATCTATTGCTGACTAAGCTAGTATAACTACCCTAATTGGCAGTTAGACTACACCTAAGATAAATGCCTTTGATGCACCCACACACTGCAGTACAATTGATGTGTAAACAGCCTCTTCACGGACACTAAGAGCAGCCACCAACCAAGAAGTTAGCATACCAATATTGGTTCTAGCCTTTTGTCTATTCAAGTTACCATTCATTTCAGAGTTGATATCATAGTAGGCAGATGGCTAGCACTGACGTTAACATTTTCATTTCTTGGATGACTGTTCATAAGGAGTATGACCTCCTTCAGCAGGAGCTTTATACATGTTATAATTATTCATTGTCTTAGAGTGGCACTGCTATGCATTGGAGCATGCTTGGATCCTATGGTAGCTTATTCAAGCGACTTAGTAAGCCCCAAGCTTTAGATGCACACTTGCCATTGTACATGTAAATCAGCTGTTGATTCTTCATTGGAAAACCACCACCTACACCACACCTACATTTACTTTGTACTTGTATAAACGCCTTATCCTTAACAACATTTCATGTTGAAAATGTTTTGTTTTGGAAATTTAGCGGTATTTAATTTTTGTGGTTGATGATCATTGCCATACCACAGATAATATACTCCTTATACCAGGATTTAAATAATGTGTGCCCCTCCATACATACAATAGTGAAGGGATGATATTATGATTTTGTTGCAGAGTCTGGTCGCACGAAGTGATGCCGCCTTGCTGCCTCTTTAAACTTTATCCTGACTCGACGAGATATCTTACCACTGATTTGCTTTTCTAACTTGGACAGACGTATTTGAGGGTCATATGATTGGATATTTTGCTATTAGATAATGGCAGGGTTGCATACAGAGGGGGGGGCGCACTGGGATCTCCCCCCCCCCCCCCCCCAAATTCCATAATAAGTAATATATACAGCACAAATAATATGATGACGTACACAAGCAAAAAGAAATCGTTTGTTATCACAGCATTATTGTGTGATTTATTTACTAGTATATATGGATGGCAGCGGCGCATATACATACGTAAGTCATCCGTGAGATCGCCCCCCCCCTCCCCCCCCCCCCCCCCCCCCAGAAAAAAAAATCCTGTATGCAATCCTGAATGGGGACCAATTAAATTTAGACTTGTGTGACTGCCCAGTCTGGCCACCATAAATTTTCAGTATTCTCCCATGCTTCATTTCATTGACTGGTCCCTGCTGATCTACGTACAACTGTCCTCCTCAGCAGTTGCTTGAAATTCTGTAGGTGACTGACACCACATAAGTTAGTCCAGAGTCCACCCTATTAGACGGGGAATGGTCCGGAGCTAAAGCAGCTAAGAGCACTTTCTTACTACATCTGTGACTGCCTCTGCCCAGGATTTGAAGTGGGATTCCAATGTGACTTATCTGATCTGGTCAGATGATAGAGTAAACCTTTGATTGATGTGCAAATGAGCCGATAGGGGGAGAGGTTGTTTGGTTACTCCACAGGTCAGATGATATGTGTAAACACCACTTGAAGCACGATAATATCAGGCAATACGCTAATGTGACAGCTGCTCATATTCTTTATGACCAGTAATCCAAGATATAAACATGTTGTCATCAGTACCAGTGCTAGCCATCTGCCTACTACAATTTGCTCACACACTAGTTGTTGAGCCAAAGGCAGTAGGCAATACAAACTCTGAAGTGAATGGTAACTTATTACCATTGATTTAATTTCTAACTTACACAGCTGTATTTGCAGGTGATATGAATGGACAGCCTACTACAGAATTCTTGGAAGAAATTAGACAGCATTTAGAGAGTGGAAACATCAAGAATGAAAGAAAGATCAGGAGTGCAGACTTTGAAGGCGAGTGCCATATTTTATTAACTACCAAGCTCACTATAAAAGTAACTGTTACTATACTTTAGGTATTAAGCATGGAGACAAAATTGCATTGCAATCTTATAGTCGTCATTTGTGGCTTGACTGCAGTGGCAGTCAGTGCACTCAGTCCATATGTCCACGAGTCTACTTTGAAGGCAATGATTGGAGCACTTGCAGGGACAACACCTTTCGCATCTATCGAGCTAGAGGCCAGGGAGAAGTACTAGTTGGAGACTTGGTGGGAATATATCTGCAAAATGAAAGTGGAAAATGGCTTAGTTGTCGAAATCCTACTTGTGGAAATCATTCTTGTCCAGGAATAGCCAATATTGATCATGGTTTCGCCATTGATGAGCACTGGTATCGATGCTATGGCGAGGTATTCAAAATATATGCAAGGGGAAAAAACATAAGTGATCCCATCATGCCAAAGGACGACATAATGCTGAATTACATACAAGAGTACAAGTGGGTACAGTCACATCCACCACTTCATAAAGCTGTTTGTCCAGGTTCTGTGCGCCCACCTCCAGCTGAAAGATATGATTATTGCTGGGCTGAAGTTCATCAAATATGGAAAAATTCTACTTCAATAAATTAATGAACGCAAGATATGGAAGTGAGAATTAAATTGATTGTATGTACTATAAAGGACGTGAAAAGTTATAGCAAATAGCTGATTACTTTTGTAGTAGCAGAAATAAAATACTTATGTTTTCGTAAATGCAGTAAGGTTAGTCGGACCTATACACAGCTACCAAGGGAAGATACAGAATTTTTATTAACGGGGAAATTAGTACAGTAATGCCCAATTTTCATTAAACTATGCCCATTGAAGTAATATAGTGTGATATAAATGAACCTAATTCTGATCACCTTACCTAGCCGTACATGATAAATTTATGTGTACATAGAGAAAATAGAATTTTGATACATAAAATTTTTAGTTTCCTTTTCATAGTTATCAGGGGAAATTCCTATTTCTTTAACAAATGTCTATGCATTGCATACACTTTAATTGCACGCTATGATGCATTCATGTATGTGTATGTACCACCCCCTACTTAATTAAGCCTACAAATTGAACAGTCCTACCTGCGAGGAAATTGATGGTGATCCTAGCAAGTGGTCTAAGATCAGCTACAGGGCAAGAGTTGTCACTATGGTTGCAAACCAGCAAATGTCCTATGCAGCAATCTAGGGCGAGTGAGCACTCGTCAGAGGTGAATCAAATAATTTAGCAGAGATTGAATCTGCACACACTTGCGTAAAGGACGAGGCAGCAGGTGGAGCCACTTAGTTACAGTACTGTCAGAGGAAAGGTACTGAACTGCTTACATTTCATTTGGGGAGCGAACAGGAATTTATTACAACTCGGCCAACAAACAATGAGCTACTACCAGATAAATACATCATGGAAAGACAAACCTAGAATCCAGAAGGTTTGAACTACAACCCATACCAGACTATTTGAGGTGGTACAAACAGCAGAGCTTGAAGCATGGGAACTACTCTTGGGAATTTGGGCTGACATACCTGCAATGTTCCTCACATTAAACTTGTAGTTCAAAACTTGACAGATGAATTGATCAAACAAGTAGCACTCTTAGCCTGGATTCCACCATTGAAGTAAAGAAGGCATATATTACGTGAAACGCAAGGAAAACAGCAAGAGTGAGAAGGGAAAACTAAGATGGATATCTCATCCTTTATATCGTTTTCAAACAACTAGAGTTGATGTGCAAACTGTTAAAACTACCATTTGCATCATCAATAGTGAAGCATGAACTTGTGCAACTGAGGAATCATCAGAAGAAACCACTTGTAAACATTCTCAAGAAAATTTAGCATCATCATATCATAGTCATCACGTAACAATTTCAAACCTAATATTGGTTCTTAACTATCATCACATGTCGGTTATGCCGGAGAAAGAAAAAAACATCTTGTATGAGCACACACAATACACCACTGCAGATCTGATGCTGCCAGGGAAGAGAAGCAGCTTGAAGATTTAGTGAGTATGGTACACAGTGCAATCCTTAATAATCACATACTGATGACTTGGACACATATTTTTTATATCATTCATGCTAAGATAGCAATAAAGGAGGACTGAATTTCGACATTCCAACCATGCACGGATAAACAGGAACTAACCCAGAATCTGATAGGTGCAAAGGCCAAAGTACATTGGGATAAAGAAGAGGTGAAGAAATCATGATGGAGGGCTGGGTGATACATCGGTACTGTTAATACTTATGATAATACTGACACCCTTACAACTATATTTACATACTGCTAAGAGTTCAAAGAATAATTATTGAAGGAAATAATTAATTGCATAAACCACAAATGTCGATGCACCTCCCTTCCCTGGATTGTGAAATTAAATAGTAGCCATGGCTCAAATAAATACGGTATTTGGACTTTAATTATTGGCAAAACATTCAGCACTGAAAGTGAAATCGAAAACAAGCAAGGAAACATTGGTATGCAGAAGCACTGATTCAAGCGAGTGACATATACCTTGCACCAGAGCCCAAAGACCACACCGTATAGCTAGCCAGTACTATATACAGTGTAAGCCGTACTGCGCTGTCACATTCATCTCTGCGATTGAAGCATCGAGATTTGTCACTTTCGATGTCGAGAGTTGGTCTCAGACTTCATCTCCATGACTGGGGCATCAATGATGTACCTACGTACCCATAATATTATGCAGCTACAGGGGATATGGTACAATGTTTCATAACATAATGATCCATATTCGGATAATAATTGTAAATTATAAAGTCATCCTATTCTGGATATTTTTCAACATCCAAAAAATGGATGATTCCATAAACATCCTCTTGTCATTACTTTATAATTCTTGTATAGATAAATTTCCATCCAATGGTGCTAAAATAATATTGTCCATTAGGCAATCTTCTTCAAGGTAAAATTTGAAAAGGTGCATCTAGACTGACCGTGTCAATCTCTTGTCTTAGTTTAAGTACAAAATTTCATTTATATTGCACAGTGCAGAGATCTATTGATTTTGCTATAGCTTCATTCTGTCGTAGGGAGTCATTTTCGGCACACTTTGGTTGCTAGGTTCATTATGCAATGCCATTTTGTCACTATGTGCACATGCTCAGAGCTGCATGCACAGCATATAATCATGCCTGTGCCCATGACAATGTTACGTGAACTTGTACTCGTGATCATTTTGCTCACATTGCACAAGTGCTACAAGGGTTTCATTTATGATTTTTATCAAGGGAGGGAGGGGTGCAAACGCGACGATTGCTGAGTTTAAAGGGGGCAAGGATTGTAACAATACTTAAAGTGTTTTTTATCAGCAAAGAATTCTTGTAGTGCTCTTTATGCTAGGGGAGTCTGGGGGCATGCTCTCCCAGGACTTCTGAGGTTGGTCCTGTCAGTGATATCTACTGGTTCCCCTCCCTTTTAATTCAATATCTGCACAGAGTGCAAAGTTGAAGATAATTTGTATTAAAAAGGAGCAAAAAAGTGCCAATTTGGACACTTTCACCATTCAAACTTCTTACATGTACTGTACTAAGTATTGCATGCGTATATGGTTTGTAGGGCTATTCTCAAGGGGAGGGGGGCACCCAGCTTTCAAGGGGGGGGGGGGGAGGGGGGAGGCAAATGCCCCCCAAATGAAACCCTGGCTACCATTTCTCTATAATATACAGAATGATGATATTTGTTACTACCCCATTTCTTTATACCTGCACCATTATCATCCCATTCAGTGTTGAGCTTGTCTCTGGTCATTACATAGAACAGTACAGCAGCCGACAGGCACAGTGTCTGCAGAATTATACAACCAAATTCAAATGATCTACACATGTACTGTATGTGTGGCTTGTTAATTTTACTGAATTGTACATTCATGTATACTATCTAGTTTGTGCATTTGGTAGCATATAATATTGTACATATAAGTCGCTAGCTATAGCTGCTTGACTATGATATCGTCAAGTTGCATCTGACTACTTCGGCGACATTGTGCAGATAAAGTATATAGACATGGTGGACACTTACTGGATGCTGCAAGCAGTCCTTTAACAATGCTGTGATCTTGGGGGTGAAGCTGTGTGCCCTCAGCTGACGGCTGAACTCAGGATCAAAGTAGTGCGTTGATAGATTGAATGCCCTGTGATGCATCATGGTAAGTAAATCTGTGTAATTACATGCCATCTACAGTAATACTGTACAATATTACAATTATGGTAGCAAGAATACGGTAACCATGTACACCTTGATTAGCAATCACATGGTGATAGGCTGGATATAAGTATTATGAGAGTGTATGATGGAAAACTGAAAATTTTGGAGAAATGACTCCATGGTTATTAATAGTGAGTGTTGAAGTTCGTGCTCATTATCACAGATAGTATTGGTTTATTAATCTTAGCTCTTATTTGTGGATCTTAAATTTAGCAGCTTTCTGATATTAAATCACACAAATTAAACTGTCCTGATTGACTATTAAGTTCACCAATGACATTAACAGTTATAACAAAATAATTCAATCATTTTCATAGTATCGCTCGGCAAATATATGTTCATTTGGTAGCACATCTTCTCTCTTCCTCTTCTTATAGTACTTCGCTGCCACCATCAACATGATGGCCACCACTACTTCTACAACCAGCAGCAGCAGAGCAAACCAGAACCCACAGCTGGTGACTCCAGTGCCCCAGACTGAAAGCCGTCTTGTGAATGGTATGCTTGCTGCTGCAACCAATGCAGCGGAGAGAGAGAAGATGCCGTATCCACCGCCCACCATGAGCCCCCTCATTGAGTAAGGTGACTGGGCTACAATGTACTCGATGGCACCTATGCCATACAGAGTGAGGGACAACGAGTAGAGGAAATCCGGTACTGCCATCCAACGATAGTCCAGACTTGAGCTCCATGCATCACTACCTTCATGATAGAACACACATTGGATTGTGGCGTTGGTACTTGGGTTACTAATGCTGTACTTCAAATAGTTGTGTCTAGCTACAATGATGATCACCAGCAGAGCAATAGTAGTGGTTATATGTAGTAGGACTCCAAGTGCAAATTTTGTTTGACTACGAACTATAGTCAAATATCGATTAAACATAGGGTAGAGAATAAATTCATATAGCGGTATGAGTATAAACCAGCTGTCTTGGAATAGTTTCAACACTGTCAAAGTACCAGGTCTGACCTTCAGCTGTGTTGATATTTGATGTCTAAGCAAAAAAACTGCCACTATCATACCAAATGATATGTTTCCTGCTATACATACAGTTAGCATGCGCAGAAATGTTTTGACGTCTTCCACTTGCTCTGTAGTGAACGGTCCACCATATTTACTCTTACCAAAGTCAATACGAGAAGGAAGCTCATCTTCACAGTATGTGAAGGCACTCCTGTGTCTTGGTTGTTTGTAGCTCTTGGCATACTTAAGCACTTGAAAGACTAGCTTGAAAGGATTTGGGGTCACTGGCTCTTGAATAAACCAATGATTAAACAGCAAATCCAAACTCAAAGCTGCACTCACTTGCACACAGATCACCAAGTGTCCAAACAGCTGAGGTTCATTTTGGATGCAATTAAGTCCCTTTAGTATACACTGAGTCATAAACTGACTGCTGTAAGCACACCACACGCACCAACTGATGAAGGAGGTGATTTCATCCGTTGAAGCATCATGTAACTGGTCCACTCCAAACTGGATAATGTTGGCAAGAAATCCACCAAAACCAATAGCAGCTATTACCATCAGTATTCCATACACATATCCACTTATTAATATACTGTAGCCATAGATTAATCGTTCGACCACTAAGTTTGCTGTTGCTAGCACAAGGCTAACCAACATAGCGCACATACTCCAGTGGATCACTCTGTAGCGTCCAAAGTAGATATCAGCCAGCCATCCTGCAATGGGTAGAGTCAAACCACCTGCCACTAACTGAATGCTGAATAAAACTCCAAAATTTTGATCGAAACTTAAGTTGAATGCACTAGTAATGAGTAAAGTCCATATCAGAATCAGTATAGCTCCCCTGTTTTTAAGCCTTCTAATACGATACGATGATTTGCAGCATGTTGGTAGCGTTTTTCTTGCAGTAGGTTTGCTTTTTGAATGCACAACATGCTCCAAACATGTAGATGATTGAACAGCATCCATCTCAGTATAACTATTTGTCAGCTAAGTCTGTATCGGTTACATCACCATTGAGATAGGAAGTTACTATTGACTCAATTCAGATTGAAGTTTGAGGCTACCTCTTTCCTTATAAACATTTAAACAGCAACCTTAACATCTGTAAGCAATTGTCAACTGTCTAGGCAAAAGGTATCACAAACAAAATAGGTCTGCATGTTTATGGTAGCTGTCCACAAGGGAATATAAGCGTTCACTTCATACCATTACTAACTATGTAGTTATAAGGTTTACTTCCTAGCTGCATATTGCATACACCCTGTTGATGAGTACAATATTACTTGTCAATTGGATAGAATAAGCATTTGTGCACTGGCCTTGTTCCCATGTTATATTACTGTAACAGCACACAACATTGAAAAAGCTGGGACTGGGGATCAGGCTATCTGTATACTTTGTACTTTCCTAGGTTGCAGTCAACTACTGGCATTATCAAGAGGAAATCATCCAACCATGTGCTCTACACTGGAGATAGCACGCTACGTTTGGTATTGCTCACACAGAAATCACATGTACATGTATGTGCCAATTTGAATTCCAAGTATAATGCAATCACCAGGACTGTAGCACCTGGTGACTTGTACAAATAATAAGCTTCTTCTACTGAACCAATAATTTCATTTCACATAGTATGCTTATTCTTCGTATTAAGTAATATTATTATGATAATACTCATAAAATAACTCTGCCAAGAACATGTTGTTATACGTGTATATGTACATGTATGATTATCAATTTTGTTGCCTATATACAGTTCCGGCATCAACGTTTACCTCATTAGAGCAAGGGTCGAAGGTGTGAGTCACACCCACTTGTGCCTCTCCTGGTTGGCAAAGCCTGTTACGTATATGTACCATATAGTCAGAAATATTGGTCGGGAATTAAATTTGGCGGTTGAGCCCAAAATCACTAATTGCAAGAATATTGAATTTGGCGGTTCAGTACGGGATCACCATATGTATATATGCGAGTAAGAAATTTTAGAGGATTTTAATTTGGTGGTTGTAATACCGACTGCCAAACCGCCAAATTCAATTCCCCGCCAAATTTTCCAGCTATACGGTATACCACAGAAACTGGTTGTTAAGCGCTGCTTGCTGTTAAGCGCATACTTTTTATTAAGCGCACAGTTCTGTGCGAGCTTTACCGCTCTTTGTTAGGCGCATATGCCCAGCAAGCCAACAGAACAACTAGCGATCGGTTACATGAGCCCAGAAAGAAGGCTAGAAGTAGGTTGGAGAAGAAAACGTCGAGAATTACGCTCTCTGGTCGCTTCTTGGCCACCATTGTAGGCGTTTCTACCCTCGACACGTTCTTAACGCACGCCCCACCTACCGTGTTTTAGCACTTTTAATTAAGCGCATACTTTTTGTTAAGCGCATATTTTCTTGCTTCCGCGTGTTATAAGCGCATGCGCTTAACAACCAGTTTCTACGGTATGAGAGAATGGATTTGACAACCTGTACTGAAAACTGCATAACTATATGTACATGTACATGCTATAGTTCTACCGTCATGGCTGTGAGAAGTCCACTACATAAGGTCTTTGTATGTGGCCTGGGGTCCAGCCTGCTGGTAGCCATGCCTGAGAAGCACCGATATTGCAATTATTCCCATAAGTGACTAAATGTTCTCACCAACCGAGCTAGTGTGAGGAGGTGTGATGTACCCCACGTTCGTGCCTTTTCTTGTGCCTCGGGCCTAGTGTTAATAGGCTAAAGGGTTACGCTGGAATTATGTCCTTAGTAGCAATTTACTTTTTTGCGGTTATTAGGTAATTATGATGTAATCTATGCGGTAATTATACAAAAATTCAAGGCTTCACTGGAGCCTTTCTGAGACTTGAAATTCAGTGAATATGTAGAGTATCTTATGCGAATATCCAGTGAATACCTTATATGCAGCATGTTGCCTATAGGGCAACATTCCAGCTTATGGACCAAACATCCTCCCAAGAGTTGACGGGAGAGTTTAAGGCCATGCAAATGGAAGGACTGTTATGTGGAAAATGTCTCAAGAATTATGCTATGGCTGTCAATTCTCTTCATTACGAAAGTATACCTTTCAGCAGAAACAATTTCAAACAATATAGCTGATCATGTAGGTAAAGAGGAAGGAAACAAGAATGCACTGAAATATGAACACACCAAAAGAAACTGCCCTTCAATTATGCACATGTATACAAATGTACATGTATATGGTGCATCCAAGATGCCAGGATTCAGGAATTGAGCAAGGTTCCAAGCAGATGTAAATATCATTTACGTATTGTTTCAGCAGTGATATGAGGACGAAAATAAAATTATGAATAGTGATCCTGTCTTCCACATAAAACTCCAATATCAGAGCAAGATGAATGGTTTAATGACAATACATTGTTATTGTGTGACTCTGCTAACCGTTGGAATGTGTGCTACGGTTACGGTAGTTGTACAGTTGTGTGATATCAAACTAGTGGCTACATACATCATTTTCATGCTGAAATTGGGGCACAATAGGATTCTTCTCAGTCATGATATCATTATACTATGATCAAAACTTTGATTGACATTCGAGAGCTGACTCAGAGAGCAGCTTTGTAGGACTGCTATGTGCCCTCGTGCCTTTGATGCAATGAATTCCATGCATGCCCACGACGTAATTATTACATGCACATCATGCACTGTAATACCTAGGTTATGTTTGTTAATCGATTTATTCCAAGTGGTTACTGAGCATCTGGTATAATACGTAAAATAATGTATACAGTAGGCTCACCCTAGGCATCGAACGCTGAGTGGCTGCGAAGGTTTGATACTGTCCAGAAGGTAGTGAACTTCATCAAAGAACTGCTGGCTCTCACCAATCTCAAGACACTCGTGTGCTTGACGAACGTTCCGTATAACAGTGTAGAGCTTCACCAAGAATATATAATGTAGGTAAACCATATAGTGTGTGTGAAAGAATGGAAGGTATAATGGTGAAATTGACACTGCCACAATTATTATTATACATATAGTATACTCCTGACTGCTATAGACAATCAAAATTAATTATTGCTAAATGTAAAACATGGTTGCAGCTGCTGATATGTGCTCCTTTTATGCATCTATGAGGGGATCTAGACATCTTCATGTGACGACCATTACCAACCAACATGATATGCAGGCATCGTACTGAATGGGAGGAGCATGTACACAGATTTCAGTGGGAGATACATGTACTATTATTATGGATCATTATTTATTTAAAGAGTAAACATTATTACATACATAATATATGTAATATATGAAAGCTCAAAAATGCTATCTCCTGCAAATTTTTGGCTGGGGACCCCGCCCCTCCCAGTACCATAGCAGGCATAACTACACCAATCTAGCAAACAGCAGAGCCACATAACATAGCTAAATGTAGTATATTAAAAAGACTGGGGGAGTCTGAGAACGAGGCCATACACACAAATCTGATCAATTTGCCCTGTACACACATGTACCTGCTTCTCATCCTTAGGACATGCAATTCCAACAGCTGCAGTGGATGAACCAGCATGTGAAGAACCTTTGGGGACCAACCTGTACAGTCGAATTGGTAGATACAGTTCGTATTGCAGCACATAAAATATATAAGACAGATCTATGCAAAGTGGGGGACCACATGGTTTGATTGTAATCAGATGAATAAAGAAAAGGATGGAACTTTTATAAATACAAGTATCACAGCATTATGTACCTTTGGCTCCCCGCAAGGTGACTGCTTTCACCAGCGGTAGTTCTGCCAGCAACAGGTAGTCTAGATGGCCACGAAGAGGACTTTGTCAATGCTGGCATGCTAGGCCTAATTGATCTGATGTCTCTTCTGTCCACTGTGGAGGGCCCTGGCTGAGAGCTTTGTCCAATGGGGACAGCTTTGAGCTTTGCTTTGGATGAAGATGGCGGCTGAGCATCAGTAGTGAGAGGAGTGGTGAGGCTGTAGGCAGTAGCAGATGACGATTTCTTCAATGACGGCTTCTGAAATAAACGTGTCTCATAATTATTTGCCTCACATGCAAACCTAGAACTCACAAGAGAACACCCACCGCTCATCCCATGCACACACTACTGTGTGAGAATAGGCAACATGCAGTTTCTCCCCAGTAAGCACTTAAATTCAAGGGAATAATTCCCGTTGATCATACAGTAGGTGGAGCTTAATAAAACATTGGTAGAAGTTAATTGGATGGTTGGGAATTTAACTATCTGCCAAATATTATGGCTACAATAGCACCCAAAACGTTTACATACACAATACATGTAGTGTCACTGTAGTACTATGTAGGGTAGGGTAGAAAAATACACAATAAGAACACCACAAGTATAACTGCTACAAGCCGCTAATAATTATTGCACTATGGCTGTTTTAACTTAAAATTCTATCCATACGCACCCCTTTTCTGCATGCATGCTAGCATGGAGCAAAACAGAAGACTACGGGACAGGATTGTGACAATGATATATTATACTCTTGCTGTCAGTAATTCTGGCCATGCTAAAATTCTGTACTCACTGGTGGTATCAGATGTTGCTTTTTGAGATAAGCCTTGTCTATCTCACTATCAAGACTGTAAGGGTCAGATTCCAGTTCTCCCTCACCAGAATGCTTAACCAATGCTGGTCTCATTCCCATTCCCAGTCCTGATACTGCTGATAATGCTCTACTGGCCTGATCGAGTTTCACATCAGGGCTCAAATTTGAGAGTCTTCTACCTCTAGCAGTATAGCGAGGGGATGGACGGCCACCTCGACTCACTTCAGAGCTTGACGACACAGAAGATCTGGGACTATCTGTAAGCCCAAGCTCAGGTTCCTGATGAAGCGGTGAGTATGTATCACTTTCAGTCAAACTTGATGGCTGGCTGTCACTCAATGTGATACTGTCTGGAATCTCAGCTTTCTGATCTGCTTCTTGACTTCTCGTATCACATCCTTGGGTCTTTCTTGAGGATCTAGTTCGCAATGCGATCTCACTCTTCTCTAGGGTGCCCTTTAACCCATTCTTTTTTGCATCACTCTGCCTCGTCTGTGAGCTCTCTGGCTGCTGCACTGATGGTATACTTGATGCTGAAGCTTGTAAACTCATGCTGTCCAGTACCATTACTTCAGTATCTTCCTCCCTCTCCATTTTAGCTCTCTTTGGAGGTGCCCTCTTTGCAGCTGCAGCAGAGGTGGCTAGTGGATTCCTCCTCTTGGTTCGCCGGTTTATCAACCCACCAGTTTCTTCACTCACTGGAGCAGCTATTTTATCCAGTGACATAGCTGATGTAGTGCTGGCTGAGCCCACCTGACTAGTGTAGCCTCTCTGTCTCTCTTGAGTGGATGCCTTAGCGGCAAGTTCTTCCGCCTTAGATGCAAGTAGCTTGGAAATTGTATTCCTCACACCACGATCAGTTGCAGTTTGGGAGGCAGGGATTTGTTTCTTTGCATTGCTCTTCACTGCCCTCACGTCTTTGCTATCATTGTTCTTCTTGGACACTCCACGGCCAGATGAACTAGAAGCTGATTGCACACCCATATACTGATGTAGCAAGGTCTGTTTCTTGGATGTCACTGATTGCTTGCTGTGATGTGAGCCCCTGTGATTCACCTTTGTCTTCTTCACACCTCTCCTGACCTGACTCACGTCATCCTCATCTCCTGATAGGTCAAAGTCAAACACCGCCAAGTCCTTCTTCTTTGAGTTCTCCTTCTTTGGTGCTACCTCAATTCCATGCATGTTTTCATCATCAGAGGCTGGCCCTGAAGCAGGGGAGAGATCCACACTTTCGACAGATGGAGGAGTGATGGATGGGTCAAAGGGACTGCCAGATACTTTCACCTGTGATCTAGGATGGAGAATTAGTATTGCAAACGTAGATGAGAATGTAAATTTGTGCTTCTCTTTTAGTAGAGGATAATGGTAACCACATCTAGACTAATTTTGTTGCACTAATTATAGGGTACGGTCTATCATGCTGGTGGAATCACCACAGGTGAGGCAGGGAGGTGTATTTCTACCTAAGACGGCAGACACTGTATGGACCACCTATACACACATGGATGACAAAGCATATGATAAGTATTTTGATAACAGCATGTAGACATAATTATTACACCATTAGAGAGAGAGAGCATCCAGCCTGCTTACCTTGGCGAGTGAGAGTAGGAATCGGTTGACCTTCCCTGATGATTCTCACTCTCTGAGTGCTCTGGTAGAGCTGCAGTGGTTGGTGCAGCCTTGCTTGCAACAGAGCTCTTCAGCTTATCAAACAGGTCTCCAGAAGTTGATTTAAGGGACCTGGTTTTGGGCTGGCTGCTCCCCTTGAGGCTATAGCGAACAGCCTGGACACGATTAGAGGACATTTCTGCTATAATCAAACTTGTCTTCAATAAAAATACATTTCCACTTCAGTAAATCCTTGTTAAATGTGTTTCTATTATCAAGACCTGTACAGATGGAGTATTTGGAATATGGTAAAGGTCGTCAACTGGCTGTACGGCATGATTGTGTACATAAGGAGATAAAAAAACACGGTGCAGTGCCAAAATCTGTCTTCATTGATATAATAAGATATCCCTACTAACTGCAAGTATGGAAAGTACTACTATGATGCAGTAAAAAAACATTATAAGCACATCCGAATCACAGATTACATTCTGAACAAAAGCTTGGAAGCTTAACAACTTATGTCAAACGTTTTGAAAGCTTCAGAAGAAATCCTGAAACCATAACAGGTGGAATAATGTGTACTAGACTAGGTCTGCCCACGCACATCATAAAAGCCTACGGAATCATAGTTCAAATTCAAACAAACACGTGTGTCACATTTAAGAAAGAAACAGCTGCCATACCATGAATATGGGTCACTTTTATTTCCAAAGTTTCCAAATACGTCTCTGATATACCTTGAGGGCAGTGGAATGATCACACAGAGAGCCTCGAGCCTCACTTAGCCAAACAGCAAATCTGTCCACTTTTACTGAACGTACATGTAGCCCGCGAGTTGGATGTAGTATTCAAGGGACAAAGGGTTAACCTTTTTATGCTCACTCATTCCTGGATCCCAGAACCCCCAATCCTCATTCTGGACGTGGGCGGGGCCTGATATAATTATTAGGTACGCACCGTCTTCATCCTTGTCCGAAAATAGGCATGGAGGTGTTCTCAAGTGAGCAAGTACGTAGCGAACGTGCAACTGTAGGCTGCAGAAGTACTAACGTAGATGGTGACCTGGCCATGGCGACGCACAGTCACAGAGACTTCAGGATTGATGCTCTGCTCTCTGACCTTCCAAGTGCCAGTGGAGACAATCAACACGTACAGAGTGCCACAGGAGGGCACCACCGCAGAGCACACTCGCAGAGAAACTCGGGAGGAAGCACCAGGTCGAAGAAGAGGGAAGAATATGATCCAGAGCTAGAGAAGCTTGTCAGAGAAAGGGTTTACGACCTACATGTACGGGTGCAAGCTCACGAACAGCAAGTGTTGCCTTCGAACGAGCGTGAGAGTCCGGTTGCTCCTGCTGTACCACCAAGAGGGGGGAAACGTGCAGCATCTAATCATACTAACAGTCGAGAATCAAAACCACTACCTCCGGCCCCACCTGAAGCCAGGAATGGCACTGGCCACACTGCAAAGACATGTGCATGTGGCAGCTGTTTGGGATCACCGGGTGAAGTTTGTCAACAGTGCAGCTCAGGGGTGGTAATCAGTGGTGACCATGACTACATCAATCAGGATCACCTGGACACCATCTTAGAGGAGCAGGAGGAGGTGGAGTGTAAGAGGAAGCGTCAAGACAGTGAGGATGGCGAGGACTTCATGGACGAGGCTACAGCAGATGCAGTTATCGGTCAAGCCAAGGATCGGAGAGGTAAGGTGTTGTGGCCATGAATTGTTCGCATGCTGTGAATCGTGTGTACTAGTTATCACTGATTTATACATGTGGGATTTGGGTGGGAGAATGAAGGTGTTATTAATTTACGGCGTATACATGTATGTGCAATCAAAGGTGTAATAGTTTTCTATTAATTGTGTCAATAGCATCAGTGAAATCAACGGTGTCAACTACATCCTCTTTATTCAATCTTGAGCCTCTGAAGAGCAGCAGTGGACAAAACAGCCAGGGACATGCATGGTAAGTCACCTCTACGCTACCAATAATATTATGCACAGATTAGTTGATTTACACTAACAAAAGTGACTATTTTTTTATCACACCATAACTGGTGTGTACATTGTTGATTGACACTGGATATTTAGATACAGGAGTAATATTATTGTGTCCATAGCTGTATTTGACTGATGTAATAATCAACTTGATTTATGGTGGAATCCGTAACGCTATGTCCTCATACTAATGCTACATAATTTATAGTAATGCACACCTCCATCACCCCCCCCCCCTCCTAAAATCTCCTAATTTTTTTGGCATGCAACGTTGAAAAGTTCAGAAACATTACAATTATATACATTTAAATAATATTATGGCCTTGATAGGATCTCAGTAGTGCAGTCCAATAGAAACAATGCTAATAGTTCATTGGACATTTAAACTGTTACTAGCTCCTCTCTTTTCCTGTGCTCTCGCCCTGCACAGCCGTAATTCAGTACCGGACCCAAAGACATTGGGAGAGTTTGAGAGAAGACTTCTCTTAGCCAAACAGAAGGGAAGAGCTCCAATGCCAAATGTCATGGATGTACCGTAAGTACCAAAGTGTTTGTGTGTGTGAGTGTGAGTGGGTGGACAGAGATAGTAGTAGCAGTTAATATGAATTGTGTTCTGCCAACTAGTGGTATGTGTTGAATTCCACGTACCCATTTATGGCAGAGAAGTGATCACAGCACTTAGCTGCTTCATTGATTGTTTCTGTATATATATATATCCTTTTTTGTACTGATACTTGAAAACTTCTCAATATCTTGCAAAGCATGGTACATGTACGTAGTTGTGAGCGTGTGACACTGATAGCACCTGTTCTTGCCAGAAAGATTGCACCTGCCTGCTGCACGTGTATACACATCTGTGTTGTGGCATACATGGTAGCTGCGTGGTACTAGTAGCCAGTTAATGCACTATAATAGTGGATGGTAGAGATTATTACATGCTGGGTTATCCACTGTCTGCTTTATAGACAAACCTAAATCCAGCTGTCAGCAGGCTGCAGAGCCACTTAGCATAGCCTTGAAGGATAGCTCGGGGTTGAAGGTGATCTATAAGCATTATAGTTTCGTAGCTCTGGAATACTCAACCCATGATCCTGGACTATAATGTTATTATGTTTGCTTGCATATAAGGTTCAAGCCTATATTATATCTGTATTATGGTGAGGCAGATTGGGTGTTCCATTCATTAGAGATATAAAGTAACGCTATTGAAGGTTACTGCTGATCAATTTTCTAGTACTTTTGTCCATCCATCTGTTTATCCGTGTAAAAGTTAATTGTGGTAAGTTTTCTATGATCGTTGTGACTAAGTACCACTCTAGTACTATTGGTGGATAAAGTGCTCCATAATCGTGATATCTCTTGAATGGGATTGTGAAAATACTGGCTGTACTTTACGTATGGCACAGAGTATTTTGCACATCAGTGCACTGTACATCCATCCCATTGTGTTTATTTCACCTGTGAGGTGATAACTATAGCCGTGTGCTTGTCTACTCCTGTGTCATAATGACATCCCATGAGAAAACCTGTATTAATGAGTATTCTCAACAGCTTGATGCTGGCTTTGCTTTGACTGTGCATGGTGATTAATTGCTATTCACATCTCACTAACAAAACAAAGCAGTTGCTTTTAGTAGAAGGATGTGTGCTCTACATACTGAAGAACTAAAGCACATGTACATTATCCTATGTCTCTTATAGTGTTCACTGTAGAGCTAAAGCACGTGTACATTATCCTCTGTCACCTATAGTGTGAGCTTTAGTGTATGTGCACTATGAACTGATTGTGTACACAACGTTTCAGGGCTACCATTAGTCACTTGTACAATAGGATCATTGAAACTGCATGCAGGAAGTAGGACTTAATTAGCAACGTCAAAAATGATAATATTATTGTCAGATTCCAGTAGGCCATAATAAAATGATCATTATTATACAATTTATTAGATTATTCTTGCTGAATAGAACATGGTATCACTTCCCTTCACTCGGGGGTATCAGATTCAGTCCTCAGACCTTATCCAACTGCCAATAGTAACTCGAGATCAAAATATTAAACATCTTTCTGTAAATAGAACCCCATCCAGGCACTATGTGTGTTTGTGCGCGTGTGTGTGCTTGTCCATTTATCATGGACCATCATGTAATATAACCTAAAACTTAAATATTTTCAAGTGTTATGTATGCAAACTGTTGTAGTGAATGTTTGTGTGACATTACTATTGCTTGTGTGCTGTGTACAGGTGGTACCACCCTGGCATCACGAGGCATATCTCAGAGTGCCTTCTCTTATCTCGAGAGATCCAAGATGGAACTTACCTACTGAGGCAGTCTGGGTCAACTCTTGCACTATCAGTCAGGTATATCAACACTTTTTAATATTTTGGAGTGATTCGTGAGAACCTCTTAATCTGGACAACTCTTGCTTACAAAACTGTCAAGTACCTTAGCTTGTCAGGACATTAATTTTTAGTCATGGTGTTTATAGTACAGTTACCGATTTATGGTATGGACATACATGTAAGAACAAGCCCTAATCTCTCTCCCACTCCTAGTCATCTCTATGCCCACTCAAGTTTTGTCTAGATAAAAAGTATGACCTAGACTGTAGGGGGTGGTTTTTGTGTTCTAGCTACGGGGATCATAAGTGGGTAGGTAGTCTTATGTGGTCTCCTCCTCCTTTGGAGTTCATGCATTCAGAGCATTGTTTGAGGGAAATTAATAGCTCCAAATTGCAGTATGCAGTACAACTAGCTACTGATGGTTCCTTCGACACTGCTGCATGCACTAGGTGTAAGAGTTCTACCCGTCACTATCGAATAGTCTGGGATGGAAAGCAGTTCACGTTTGGTCTTGGCAAGTTCCCCTCTCTGAAAGCCCTCCAGTCCCACTTCTACAACAAGCCCATCATATCAGGAGACTCAGGTACACAGTGTTCATGCATGCATGCATGTACGTGCATGTGAGCACGCAAGTATGTGTGCTAGCCAATTGTATATTAATTAACTGGTAGGTGGAGTACCAGTGTCTTGTTCTCAGTGACCATATTTAGTGTTGAGTATGGGGATCAATAATTAACTTACAGTCATGTTCAACATTTTCTTACCAGAGTACATGTACATGTATGTTCATTTAGTATGTGATAGACTTGGTTATGACATTGGTTAGACATCGTAAATTACCCTGCAAGTCCATCTCACCCTCAGGTGTTCTTGTTCAACTGTGCTACCCTTACCCAAGAGCTGTTTCTGAGCCTGCTGTCTATGAGGATGCAAATGTAGTGACAACAGGGTTAACTGATGAAGAAGTTGAACAGCTGAAGGAACGGCTTGCACCCAAATCATCTCCATCGACAGCAGCAAAGAGAATCAGCGGTGCTCCTCCTTCCGGGGAGCAGGGAGGGACAGGGAACCCTCCATCAAGGACTGGCTCAGTCTCCACCCCGACGGCTCAGTACAAGCCGGACTTGTCGGTGAGTTAGTCATGCACTACTCACTGTATAGTCATTGTATCACACAGCGAGAGCACTTCAAGGGAGAGATTCTTTAGTTGTTGTGTACACGAGTTTAATAATATTTACCGAGATTGTAAAGTTTGCCAGTTGCCATTTTATCATTGAAACAAAGTTTAATAATACCATTAAGAATTTTCTACCCCCTAAAGTATAGCTTGATTAATTTCTTTCAGATCAACTCCAAGGAAGGCTTCCTGACAAAACTGGGCTACCACAGAAAGGTGAGACATGCCATCTGATCTCTACTATGTTTGATACAATGTGTACTTCATGTATTTAAGTAAATTTAATGATTCCTTGTCCTATATCTTCACTGTTAGTCTGTTTTATTATCTTATGTATTATGTGCGTGCTAGACTAAGGCCTGGCTTTCAAGTCGGCATATATAAGGGTAGCCCACATTGCATCAGCATTTATGTTTGTTGAGGGTGCTGTGCGAGTGCTCAGCATATGTAGGAGTGTGTGAGCTATATCTGACAGTACTATTAAATTTTTATAGTAGCTTCTTTTACACGCATGAGTGACACTATTAAATTTTTCCGGTTAATGTAACACAAAATTGACTTAGCAGTGAGTAATTCCCAGTCAAGAAAGAAATGCATGAGTGTTAAGACCTGCATGTACAAGAGTGCATTTGTATTAGGGAGAGGGGATCGAGGCATGTGGGATTTAAGGGAAAACCCATGTCATGATGTGAATGCTGTATCTATGTTGGTTCACACATGTCAGGCATTCATTGGGGTGTTGGTTCTTGGGGTGGGTCAATTATTGTGAAAGATGAACTTCATATACTATCATAATACATTGTTAATACCTTATCAGGCGGGTGGGTATCCACCAGGTGGAAGCCCAAAGGCTATGGAGGTGTCTGATAGTAATAGCATTATCACACACAATACAGATGCACTGGGCAGCATTCTTTAATATCATCATTGGACCTGGTGTCACAGGTTAATGGGACCAGGTGCACTGGTATAGAGATCAACTGTATAAGGCTCCAGTGATTCATTATATAGCCGAATATTTTTGCTGGACAAAGTTTCTACAAGTCCTATATTTGTAGATTGAAATTTTTGCTAACGCAGTAAAGGTTGCCATCTTTCTATATTATCATTATCATGGGACAGAAGAAGAATGCTATCTGTAGAGCACATACCACACATGCATGCACAATACAATGGTTGTATAGTGCTAGTGCATACTATAATATTATTATCGTTCAGCTTCTAACTTGATGACCCTTACATACATTGAGTTTATGTTCCAGGTCCTTCTAAGCAGTTGATAATGGCCATGAGTGCTACAAATAGTGTGTTAACGTCTACAACTACACTTAGCCATGCCTAAATAAACAACGTCCATTCAACATGCTATTATACCTATCACATTTCAGAACTGGAAGCGTCGGTGGTTTGTTCTCTATCGAAATGAGCTGAAATACTTCAACAGTAAGGATGACAAAGAGCCCATCAAGACCATCAACTTGGAGGATGCTACTGCAGTATCCAGGGATGACTCCACTGGAAAGAGCCACTGCTTCAGGTAAAATGAACATGTCCACTACTGCAAGAATTAACTAGTTTGATCTCCTCATTACATCCCGAGTCCCAATCAACAAAAAAAGAATTTGGCCAACCGATGAGGTACATGTACATGTAATTATGATGAAAATTATGACGAAAATGCAGTTAAGACTGTTTCAAAATGTTTAGCACGCATAAAAGCTTGTTGGAGCCCAGAAATTCGAACTTAGCGTAGAAGAGATCATGGACTATCGATGAGATATGGTGATTCTCTCAGTTTGCTTTCTTTGGCAAGCTTGCACTCGGGGGGGCCCTATTCAGTCTAGCACATGGCATATGGAGGCCCAGGTCAACTGGCTCAAGCCGTACGCCCCAATATACAGGGTTTACTCTTTACACCCCGCTTCATGTCGGAAGTATGACCACATCCACCAATTAACCATTTGCTGCCCCACCCCATTCAGCACTTCCAATACTATCAACCTCTGGTGCTCAGATTATAGAGTAAGACTTTATGACCAAATGGCCTTATATGGTGCAATCATAGATAATTAAGACTGCGTCTTAATTATCTATGGTGCAATTAGACTTTTCTGAGATAAAATTTTAATAGTCCCCATAATAATGGTAGCTATCCTGTCCAGGTACACGATAGTCGAGTCCAACTTAACGTCAGTAACATGTTTGTGTCATTCTGAATACATGAAAGCATCATTCATGGGCATCTGTGATTAAACACTGAATCTTGAGATTTAATAAGACAAAATTACTGATACTATTATTATTATTGTACGGTTCCTAATCGCAGCTGTGTAGCTAAATAATATTATTATTGGAGTTACCCTATCATGCATGCAGACACAAATATTATTATGC
Organism: Cliona cf. orientalis; assembly: GCA_963930775.1. Lineage (NCBI taxonomy): Eukaryota > Metazoa > Porifera > Demospongiae > Clionaida > Clionaidae > Cliona > Cliona cf. orientalis. The sequence continues at coordinate 3,167,275 of OZ005694.1, read as the reverse complement.
TACTGACGTTAAGTTGGACTCAACTGTTGTGCACCTGGATAGGATACCATTATTATGGGGACTGTTCATCTCGAAGAATCTTAGCAAATTGGGATTCAAAGGCTGTGCTTAGCTACCTGATTAATAGATTTGATGCAGGTGATCCTGCCAGAGGACTAATGATTATTAAATTTTGCTTGGTCTATCTTGGAAGTATGATGACTGGTTCAAAAACATCGTCGCCACCGTCTGCCAGCGCAGCAGTTTCAGTTGTGATGTCCTACCTATTGTCTGCTTCTGCTCATACAATGTAGCTGTCTCAAGCTCAGGCTTGCCCCAAACTGCATGACACTAGTTTATGCTTATTACTTCGTGATTAAGTTGTGGTCTACTAACCTTGCAGACTGGTGACTGGATATCGCACTTTCTTCATGTATGATGTTAGTGATACTCAGGCAAATGAGTGGGTACAGGTACTGCAATGGAAACTGGTAGGTCATTACATGCAAGTACCTATAATTTAATACTTCATTGTTTTCTGTTCTATATTCCTGCAGTCAGCGCTTCGTAAGGAATCACCTTCAAGACGTCAATCATGAAAAATAATTAATACTCAAAATTAATAACCATAATAGTAATAATAATAATATTATTATGATGTGCAAATTGAATGGTAACAATAATAATACTTAATGCTTAGCAACAATAGGATGAACTCGAAACTTTAATTTACAGGCCACATAAGACTTCCCTGTTAGTTAAAATTATTGTTGCGTACTATGGTTACAGACTTGACGACCATTCCCAAACATGCTTTTTCGTAGGAATGCTCCCACTATAACATATTACCACAATTAAATCTTGTTGGTCAATAGAATTTACTGTTGACAAATAAAGTGACAATACAATCAGACTAGCGTACATTCATAATAAGGTGATTTCAGAAATGAAAATTATACTGTTGTTAACATAATAATATAATTATAATATTACATGACTATGCATCTGTCAAGGCTACAATAATGACATTGTAGTGGTAATGCAACTCCACAATGTCATGTTGGTAAACAATAGAGCAAAATAAAAAAAAATTCAGTCAAAAGTGTGTGAACAGTCAGCATGAACCTGCAAAGAATAGGTAATAATATTATTATTCCAGTTCTATTAGGCCATAATATTATACAATAACATTGATTCTCATCCACTTTTTCTCATAAAATCGGGGCAGCGTTAATATTGGCTTATCTGGACACTACTATAATCTATATATATTTGGTAAAGGATCGCTACAGCACACAATCATGGAATAGCAATAGATACAGTACAGGAGGTGGCCAATAAAATCAAGTATAATACAATACTAAGTTATTTATACGGCCTAATGGAAGAGCTCAGCTAGTCACTTGCTGTGCATAACAATATTGTGTGAGGGCAAAACTATTATTATGTTTTCAACTACCAAAAATTAATGTTCGGCTACAAAATTAATAACCAGATCAAAGTGAGTCACAATATACAATGTACCTTCAATGATTTGTACATATGCCACTGGAAATATCCCCCTTGCATCACCAGAGAAACCTTCATACCAGTTAGCATCAACTTTCTTCTCAATGTGCAGCTCATCACCCTAAATAAAATCAATATAGGCATTGACTTATCAATAATACCATGCAACTGATCACGATCATGGTGTCATGAGTTAATGTGGGACATTGCTATGAAATTATACTGTATGGCGGGTGATTTTGGTGAGCATTAAATTCAGCAAAATGTGGTATTGGCAAAGTTTAAATTTCGTGATCTGAATGCTTATCTCCATAGGCACATGGTATATTAAATTGGCGAGTTTTTTTTATCTATACTGATTCAAACTAAAACAACCTTGCCAAAATTTCCTGCTATACGGTAATATTACTATTATAGTCGCATCATACACAATATCATAATATTAAAGCCAGAGGCGTAGCCAGCCCATGAACATTGATATGGCAAATGCATAGGCATAACTGAGAAGATATTTAACTTTGTATACAGCCAAGACTTAGCATTGTTCACACAACCTCAAAATAAAGTTATCCAATAAGACCTTGTGAAGATTGGTTTGGCGAGAGCCATCCTCTGCCATATATTCTGGCTACACCACTGTTAAAGCAATGCTGTACCTACAAAGGAAATTATGTTGTACCTTTTCAAACGAGATCTCTCGGTCGCTTTGTCCTTGGAAGTCAAAAAGGGCCTTTGCCAGCTGTGTGGGTTTGGGTGGCTCAGGCTGCAGCATCTCCTCATACTCCTGCATTGTCAACACCTGTACACCAGTAGTGAGAGAGACAGGGAGAGAGGAGGGAGAAACTAGATGAGAGAGCATCCCTACTCGTGTATACAGAGAGAGGAAGGTCAAACCTTGACATAATTTCGAGGAATGATTCCTTCGTTCCCATCAATATTCGCCTCCAACCAGTTATCATCGACAGTGTGAACCAGCTGAAATAAATCTCCTTTCTGGAACGATAACTCCCTGCATAACATCACCATTGAAACACCAGACTTTACTTGTAAGTTAAGCTTTTGAGCTTACTTGGAACTCTGAGCAGTGAAATCAAACAAAGCCTTTGCCATTGGACCAGGAGGAGGCTGAAAAGTGAATTAATCCAGAATTAACCAACAAAAATAACCCCAGACTGAAGAAGAACGATCTATTTGGATGCATGCAGCATGAAACACACAAAGTCAGAGCCACATTAGGAACTTGCATGCATATGGACAGTTCTAGGTACATGTAGGTTTATGGTTCCTACCTTATTCTTCTTAGCAGCAGCCGCCTCAGCTTCAGCAGCTGTTGCCTCCTTCTGGGCATCAATTACAGCTGGAATGAGGTGGGAGGGGACTCCCAAATTCTGCACAGGAAAATTAATAAACATTCCTTAGATTTATATAGTAGTCAGAGTGGGGTAGTCAGATGCATACTCCAATTTAATAACACACCAAATCAAATGGGTAGCACTTTAGGGTATAGACTGAGCAAGCTAAACTAGATTACACGCTTGTTTCAAAGAGATATACATGTAATCATTCCTTCACATACCGGGCTGATGAACACTTTCCATATCGATGCCATAAATGGGTGTGGTCTTGAAAAATGGGCATGGTTTTGAACTTAACCCCCACTTTCTAAACATACACTGTACATTGCATACAATAAGACTATATCTTACATGTACATGGATGTACCTGTAGCTGTCCCATGGCTGATGCATTGCTGACAGCTTCTTGGAGCTTAGTGGCTTCAATTCTCTCAAACAGTTCAGGCTGGTCGTCACTGGGAGCTGGTTGTTGTGCATTGGAGCTACCACCACTGCATGTACAATCATGCATGTGTATAAGCAAATACTATAAGCTTAATTACTAATATATGGTGATGATAATAATTATATTCAACATTGCATGGAGGAGACACATATTTCCTCCAACATGGTGAAATTGGATTTGTTGATCTAAAATTTCAATGCTCAGTGTGATGCGAGTATATTATAAGAATAGTATTTAAGAAGATTTCATATTACATGTAATTCTGTATGCAATCTTTGAAACATATTACATGGCATGTTTTTCTATGGGAGGATATCAATTTGCTTATCAACAATTATACCCTTCTTCGGCGGCTTGTCTCAGCAGTGGGTGCATGTGTGTCAGGTTAGTGGAGTAGTCCTCACTGCCACTGTAGCTGTGCTCATGCTGCATGTGAATTTTGGTAATGTAGCATAATCACATAGTATATTTGCATGCATACATGTTTCTGAGGTGGCTGTTCCTGAGGTGGATATTCCTGAGGTGGCTGTTCTTGAGGTGGCTGTTCCTGAGGTGGCTGTTCCTGAGGCGGCTGTTCCTGAGGTGGCTGTTCCTGAGGGGGCTGTTCCGTAGGCGGCTGTTCCTGAGGTGGCTGTTCCTGAGGCGGCTGTTCCTGAGGCGGCTGTTCCTGAGGTGGCTCCTGAGGCGGCTGTTCCTGAGGTGGCTGTTCTTGAGGTGGATGTTCTTGAAGTGGTTGTTCCTGAGACTGCCTCAGCTTTTCATCCCATTCTTGATGGTTTTTATCTTTTTCTTTCCAGTCTAAAAAGGGAGAAAGAGGAAGAGAGAGAGAGAGAGTGGGAGAGAGGGTGGGTGAGAGCAAGAGTATAATAATACATGTATATACTCTTGGTGAGGAGAGAGGTTAAACATGATACATGTTTCATAGAGGCGTGCATAGGGTAAATGTTTTGGCTGCCATTCTTACAACACCAATTTGCTCTCCACATCAACTTATCATGCATAAATGGCCAATCCACAAGTTTAATACCCACAAACATGTACATTATATAAAAAGTCATGAGCATGGCATTCAACCTAGCTAGCCTTCCTGGCTACACTCTAGCTCTTATCCTTGTATTTCCATGAATGGGGATGAGAGAGCCTGGCCCGGCCTGTTGGATCGACTATAAGCACCTTAACGTACACTGTCGTGAGTCTCCAGTGTTGTACTGCTGTGTCTTGTAAGAGGTTGGCTGCCTGCTCTGCGACAAAATGTCATCCTTGGTCACTTCCGATCCTATATTATTACACGTATAAGCAACACATGTACATAAATACAAACAGACTATATACACATGTATTTATTATACCATCAAGAAAGATACAATGATAGGTATTTAACTTAATTAAAAAAGTTAGCACATGGGCACAAAATAGTTCCCTAGCTGTATGTACCTACATGTACATGTACATGTACAGAATACTGTAGGTTACTGTACTACTGAATAGTATTAAACTAATGAAGCACTAGAACTACACGTAAAAATTAAACTGCAAGATGTACATGTACATCGTATCTACTCATGTATCAAAAACATTTACCTTCTGTAACATACGTATCAGCTACTTTGATTCACTTACTGGCAGTGGAGTTGGCCATGGCTGCGGATGCTGACTTTGGTCTTGGTTTAGTGGCCTGGCTCTGGGGTGTGGTCAGTGTTGCTGTGGATGACTCCTGGACCTTGCCTATGGAATCAGCACGCACTCTCAGGCCACGGTAGTCATACACATACACTGGTTCCTCATCTGGGGCTAGAAAAACGCACTGATTATAACGTGGCGCATGTGCAACAATCACATCTTTTGTTGCATAATAATAACATGATTGCACATACCACAGTGTTGTGGAAGTACTCACTCCTGGGTAAGAGATTACGTACACGTACACCACATTTCAAGGTAATGTAGCGTGCACAGCTTCCATACTACTGTAGATCGTGAATTTTTCACCGTTAAATTTTCGTTGACAACCTTTTCAACGAAAATTAATGTTTTGTGCAACGTATGTACATCGACCTATACCTATTTGGTTGCTCAAGTCTGGTGATGAAATTTAGACTATGCGAAAAATATTTTACCGGCAAAATATCCCGATCTACGGTATTAGACATCTACATGTATGTCCTAGAAAAGCACCCATACAGGCTAAAATTGTGCTGAAGCACTTGACAATATGGTATGCAAATCCTGCTAGCTTGCAAGCTATGTACATACTGTACATCCTGTACATGTATTAGCGCCATGTATACTGTACATGCATGTACATGTACATGTACGACAAGTTGAATAGGATTATTGGTAGTACAGAACCTTACTTTGGTTCTTTTTTGCTCTCTGCTCTTGCTCCTGCTCCTCAGGCTGTTCCCGGCCAAGGGAGTCCTTCCTGACCTTTAACCCTCGATAGTCATAGACATAGGTTGGGTCATCATCAGTAGAGTTCTTGGCAGTAGAGCCTGAAGTCGCTGGGAAAGTTTGTAATAAGTATTTTATGAGCGCAATATACCGTATAGTAGGAAACTTTGGTGAGATTTTAAATTCGCCTAATTGCCAATTGCACACGCACCTATGGCGGTAGGATTCAGATTGCCAGATCATACTCAAATTTATTAATTTTAACAGTTACCCGTTATACATTATTATTATGTACTACTAAGCTGGGATCATCACACACATGCTATTTGCATGCTTGACTCAATATGTCCAAACAGTGCCTTAGTTTGCAGCAGCACACGTACCTCCAGGAAAGTGTTCTTCCACGGTATTCTGAAACTGCTGGAACATCTGTTTATACCATCCAGGGTCTTTCTTCACTATGGCAACAGGTTCCTCCTCCTTACGACGAGCTGGTAGTTGTTTAGGTGGGCCAGGAGGGGGCTTGTGGGATGAGGTATGCTCAGGAGCAGTGGCAGTTTGAGACTGAGTGTTGAATGTGTACATTACTGGTTGTGTCTCCACTTGCTCCACCTGATCAACTCTCTCTTCAATGGCTGCAGATCCACCGTCTACAAACACATCACTGGGGCTCTGCTGAGACTGTTCAGGTTGACTGGTAGAGCTATCCTTGTCCATCGTGCCCATGTTGTCCAGCTGGTACAGCAATGGAGGATCACTTCGCTCCTCTTGAACAACAGCCTCTGCGGTAGATATAATATTAAAGTCACATCCATGTATGCAATATATTGGGCATATAATTACTATATAATTGTTACTATTATTATCGCTCTATAGTAACAAGAGTACATGTAAGTATGCGTACAATAAACATACATGCATCAGTCTGGGCTTGGAGGCAAAATTTTTATAATGTGCATAATACTATGATTGTTGGTTCATGGGCATGGACGATAACCTTGCTATAGCATAGCGCATATAACACTTCATCAAGAATGCTAAATTTGATGTACCTGTGACCTGGTCCGTGTTCCCCGGCAAATCAACCTGGTACATCAGTGGCTGGTCAGCTTGCTCAGTTTGAACAACAGCCTCCTCCCTAACAGGCACATGACTTGAGGAAACACCATTGCTACCACCACAAGCACTCGGATCTGCAAATTACTACAAATTATAGACTGATCCAGAACATCCATACATCAACAAGATATTGATAATTATTATTATTCTAAAAAAATTCTGTTATGCACTGGACCAATGGAGCAATCGGTAAGCTTCTCTATAGCTTAGTATCACTCCACACTACATTAATTTTACATCAGCCATGCATACCAGTTAATGTACATGTACATGTATACACCCATTACACACGTGCACACACACCCTCTCCACATCACATCAGTGATTGACTCTCTCTCCCTCCTCACTCACACACACATGGTACATGTACGTAGATCTCACCCTCCCTCTCTCCGCTGCTCTCCCTCCGCACTCTTGCAGCTGCTGCCTGATTAATAGCAGTAGCCAGTGCATCCTTGGTGAGCCTGTTAAACTGTATTGCAGGTGGAGCGTCGCCCTGCCCCCTCCTATCTACCTTACCATGGCCAGAGCTGTGGGGGACTGTGTTGGCGTTAGCAGAACCATCGCTCAGGTTTTGATTGGTGCAGACACCTGTGAAGGAGGTAGAGTAGTCATCTCATAATCGGGAGCTAACAGTACACAAGAACCCGTTTAAGCTTTGCTATTTAATCGGGAGTCTAGTTATTATAGGATTTAAATTAGACATTTTTGTTCGTTAAGTTACGAAGTCATGGTATCCAAAGGGTGTTAGAGATATCCATGCACACTTGCGACAACTTTTACCGGACGATCTTTGCCTACTTGTGGCAAATTTTCACGGGATGTTAAATTTCATGACTATTAGAGCAGTCATGAAAATAACAAAAATTAGCACCCCACAAAAATACATGTACGTGCTATACAGTATGCTGGTTACCATTGTGCATGGGGTGGGAGCGGTCGATGCAGGTTAAATCCATGCCTGGTGGACACTTGTCTGTGCCACCGTCACCTGCAGGAATACAGATCAGTTTGACATGTTATGGTTGCAGAATTCTTTATTGGGTAGGTGGATCATCACACATACACACTATTTACTGACAGCCTTGTGTCCCCGATCTCTTCCAATAAGGCTAGTTTACACTCTATGGACAGTGCCACATTTGCGCGTATGTACATGTACTTGCATGCTATCAGTCCGCTAAATAGATGTACATGTACAGGCATGCTTATATATGAAACTTCAATAACAAGCTAGGCTTCAAGAGAGAAAGAGATATAACTTCTATTCTTAGTATAAGACTTTGAAATCACCTTTATTCAAGCATACAACACTCGTGTCACGCTTAGTACATAATAATTGTGCACAGGAGTATATACCATTTTCCTGTGGGTGTGAGTTGTCAATGCACACAGCATCCATTCCCTGAAACTTGACATCGTAGACGTCAACGTTGCTTTGAGGGGAGGAGCTACCAGCCGGAGTACACTCACTGGAGGTACCAGTGCTAGCACTGCGAGCATGGGGAGGAGCCTACACAGGATAAAACAAAATTAATATCTACATGTAGGCAGACATGCATCTACAAGGCAGGAGCACAAATGAAGACATATAACCATGGATGAATAAAATACTTACTCAAATAGCATACACTTATATTAACGTAAAACTGAAAGGACTGCATTGACAAACCTACTCCAATATAAAAATACTACTAAGACAAAACTACATGCAGTACACTTAACGTATACGGTAGTAGAAATGTGCATGGTGTAAAAAATACCGTTCACTTTCCATACATATATTGAGACTGCCCATGGAAACTAATAGCCATAAATTGCTTGGCCATGAGAACTAACATCGGTCATTCGTCAAATTTCAAAACATCACAAATGATTACCAAATCTCCTTATTGGTCATTGCCTAGCAACTATAACCACTATGTAGGCAAAATGCTGGCTACAAACTGGGTCTGGGTGATCATAGGGTATGCAAATGAGATGGGGTCATAAACATAACTACTTATAGCTGGAAAATTTGGTGGGAATTAAATTTGGCGGATTGGCCTCAATTAGTGAAAACAAAATATTGGCGGATAGCTGATAGACACACCCAAACTTGGCGCTTGTGCATGCACCTAATATTTATTAATCATTGGGAAGTGGTTTGCTGCAGCTTCTATTGATCGAGCAATATCATGGAGTTGAAACTGGCAGCTGCAAACGAGAGCATCATTTTTTCAGGAATGTTTGTACTCCAGTTATCGGCATGAGAACCTCTGAGATTATTCTGCACTGCCAAAAACAAGCCTAGGTAAGAGGATATTTGAGTAAGTGACACAAAGCCCCAAAGATCACATCCACCAATTTACTTCGCGATATGTGATCGCCTTTGTGTGTGCAAAAGAATGATTTAATAATGGCGGATTTTAATTTGGCGGTTGGCTGGTCAATCCACCAAACTACCAAATTTTAATTCTCCATCAAAATTTCCGGCTCTACAGTAGGTGCACGAGAAAAACAGCATGCACCCCAATTATAACTGATGCATATGCTTGACTGTCTACAAGTATTATCGCTCGTTCATGCTTACCTGTGGTGGCTTTGGTCTTGATATTGGCTGTGCCTTGGTGACAGGCACTCTCTGGGGTGTGGTCACCACGCCCCTCTCACCACCGGGGAAGGAGAATGATGATGTCGATGAAACTGCTGGTGATGTCACACCTGGACGGACCTTAGTGCTGCAGGTGTATGGTGCATAGTAACAAAGCACATCATATGTACACATGTACATGACATTGTTTGTATGATATGTAAAGTATAAGGGAAGTGAACCAGTTATGAAACATGTACCAGTTATGAAACAAAGAGCTAATTAGATCTAGTTTCACCTAAAAGTCAGTTTATAACTCACTGTTTCATAACTGGAATTGTTTCATAACAGGTTCATTTACCTTAGTCAGAAATGTTCGCTAAACAAAACTGTCGCCTGCACCTCAATGACTAGCTAGTACAACTAATTCTTGACAACTCGCTACACTATTCAGTAACTTCAAATTGCTCAGTAAGGCCCAAAAATATTGCAAACACTGCATATGCATGCATATCAACCCTGCTCCCTACATGCATGTAGGTAAAGGTCATCAACAGACACATACTGCTGCAGCTCTCAGCTCTTTGCAGATATAAATGCACTGCAGTGCATGATGCAGCTGCAGATGCAGCGTGGGGTATGTGCATCTCTTAGTCTTTATCGATAAAATAATGGCCTGCAGGATAATAGCTGGTATGTTTCTCCAATGAAAATCTTATTTTCTAAATACATTCTTTCTCTGACATGAGGCTATAGCCACGTGCATAGCATCGATGCACTAAATTGACAATCGTTTACCAATCACATTCCTAAGACTTCATAATATGCATAATGTACATGTAATTAACTAACAGTAATTAACACAATGAAACTCAAAATGGAATAAATCCTCTTAAGACAAGTGTGCATAATTTAATGCGACTGGTTCAAGTGTGGGGAACAGACAGTGGGAAAGGTATGAGACAGATAATGGCACTGTTATCATAGCCTGAGTTCCAACACGCATTAGTTAAATAGTTTAGTGAACTGTTACTCCACATGGAAAATGCAGTAATTGTAGTCTTGGCATGATTGGACAGTGCTCCTGCCAGTTCAAGTGTATCTAAACGACTGCTGATTACCAGCCCAAACCATGGATGGTAAAAATTCCGATGTCAGCATTAGAGAGTCTGTCACCACTCTACTATACAGAACTATACAACAAACCGAAACTACTGTGGCTATCTGCCAAAATATTAGGCATAGAGAGAAGACTGTAATTGCCAGCTAATAGATGCACTGTAGCAAAGGCTTCTCTAAAGGTACTAGATATACAATACTAGCCTCGTAACAGGCCACGGATCGGAAGGAGGGTATGAGGCCAACACAATGCATGCTTGTCTATAATAATATATTATGCAACTGATTTGTAGCTTAAGTGTATTACATATGTTTATGATAAGGCCCATGGTACGTATGTTGCTCTACGTACACAAGTGGCATATACGATCTGGCACTACATGTGATTGCTTAGGAGATGGGGCTGACAATTTAATGCACCCTGTAATCTGAACCGCATAAGGTTCGACGTCTGACCACTAACTCTATTTGCATACAAAAAGTGAAGCCACCTGCATGCACTATAGGCACAGAGGAAAGTCCTGGGCTGGCTGGGTGTGGGTTATCTATGGAATCTGCTGTGACCTTGGAGACCTGTACATGTATACACAGACACTGAGCCCTGCATGCCATGACCAACACACCAACAGCAGCCCTATAAGGACAACAAACACACATCCTCCAGTCAAGGATATCGAACAGCAACAATCATGCAACTTAATGCAGGTATATCTTTCCCCCACACACAAGTAACCTTTATGGCATCCTAGTGCAGGCATGGGTAGAAATCACCTATTATGGATATTGTCATGATATACAGGCTGATACACCGTATGTAGCATACGACATTGCAAGCAGAGGCAATACACATGTATAACACGACATTGTATAAATTTAATGTTATTGTATAGCGCATGAATTATACATCTCAATACAGTTGAACGTCATGCAGGCATAATAATAACGATTCCTTGCATACTTGCATGTTTGACACGCAACAACACAACTGAAACTGTGGAAACTACAATTGAAATGCGATGAACATGTACATGTACTCCATCGTGTATGAGGCACTATAACATATTATACGCACACACAATTTCTACATGTACATATATTGCATGTATATGTAGTACCTTAACCCTGTCAAGTTTTTAGCCTGTAATTTGTAGTCTTCAGCTCACCTTCTCACTCCCTCTAGCTAGGTCATGGAGAGGATCTTTACGCAAGGGGAGTGAAAAAGCATGGTCAATTTGTCGGCTGGGATGCTGGGAATTTAACCTCGACAAAAGGTCCATTACATGCTACATGGTGGAGAGTGAAAGCATGCAGCCACCCTACTTAACTCTAATTGAGTTATCCACAGAAGGAATGTCAGTAATGAAGAACACTGCACCACGAAACAAGCCAGCACTATACATGGGATCGAGGCACAACCATGCAATCTGCTAGATGTTAGTATAATATGCTGCAGGTACAGAGAGTTGGCAGCCAAAATAAGTGAAAATTTGTGTAGTTTTCCAAGCCTACGCAGAATCTCGTAGGGGGTGTGCTCACGGTGTACATATAAACAAGCCATATTATTATGGTTATATCCAAACCAGGATAAATTGTAGATACATAATAATATACAATGTATGCATATGTACATTGTACATGTACATGCATGTACATTAAAAACTTTTATACTGTACTTGAGCTAGCCATTTAAATATTTAACTTTTGATGACCTTAATTGTATACGAAACTTTGTGTAGAAGATCGATGCGCCTTTTATAACCAATCCTAAACCAAGGGTAACCATCCCAATACCCACCCAGGCACACCTACATGTAGACGTACATGCATGTACACATAATTATACATTTTAGGTATTTATAGCCTTGAAAACCAGAGGGGGTGGAAGATGACAGCGTAGAAACATGGTTTGATAAAGGGGGGGGGGGAATCGGTAGGCAAGGCTCTAGTGTGTCGAATTAGGGATAATTATAAAACAAAGGGGAGAAGGAGACCAGCCCCCCGGAGCCCCCATGGTTCCTAGCCTATGCTAAGTTAACCTGTACTGCTCACCAGACTAGAGTGACAGTTTGAGTGGATTTCTTGATGATCTGCTGAGCTTGAAGGTGCTTTAGTTTCTTGGCATCTTCTCCATTGACGAGGAGGATGTAGTCCCCAGCAACCAGTCCAGCTTTGGATGCTCTACCTCCAGGAGTCACCTGTACAACAAAACAAACATTACGACTATACTGGTAACCAGGACATCTATAGCTGTGTTTCACCTAGATATAAAATTTGTTGCCAAATTCAATCATGCACATGCAAAGTGGGAGCTGAGTACACGTGTACATCACAAGCATGTTATGTACTGTACGTGATACATATAAGTTCACCAGCCATACAGCACTGTTTCTAGGCTATGTAGCTACCAGGTTGAGCGTGTAGCTGGTTCTCTCAGGCTCTTAAGTAGTGGCCAGCTCACGCCTGAGCATGTCAGGCTCACTCTGGACTGGTGAACAAAAGCATTCTATGATGTCTAGATCAGTATTCAATTATTGACTGAAGCTGTCCTGCACTCTCACAACAATACACCACTATGGCCAATATTGCACGTATTAGTACTAACGGGAGTTGCTGCTATGCCATAGTATCTATCTGCAGGCTATTGGTTAGTGCACATACATGTACTTCATACTAATCTTAATGACGTTTCCTTCAATTACTTGAACTCCTAATTACTGTATTGGTGCCTATACATTATTGTAAACATTGTAAATCACGAAAATTTCTCATTTATAAATATCAATACAAAAGGTAAATTGTATATGCATTAGCAATGACTAGAATGATTATTATTATGCTACATAGGATATATTACAGAAGTGCAAAGCATCACTGCTTCATTGTACATGGCATGTTATCAATAGGGCATATTCACAGTGACAACTAAGCTGCATTAAGAGCACACACGACAATGCATGAAAAGGAAAATGGCCTCTTCTAATTGCATCTCCCAATCGCAATGGCCAGCAACATTTGCTTCACAATAGTAGTTTTCATTGACTCAATGCACTTTGTGTGGCCAAACCTGCAACAATGCTTCTCAATAATCCTGTAAGCACTCACTTCCAAAAATTCTCATTCATCGTGATGGAATACATGACATTACACATGAACACTAATATACATGTATTTAATTTTATTGCATGCTATACATGCACTGTAGCTGTCAACTGTACATGTAGGCTTAATCATGATTAGCAATACATACTCTGTACCCCAACGCTGGAATGTTAAATATTTTCTCCTTAAATTCCTTGCTAATGAGCCAAATAAAGCAATTTTTGTCAGAAAATATTACAATTTTTAACAACTAGGATCTCAAAGGTAACTAACTATTTTGTACACACAGTGATGAGAAGGAGCAAATAGCTTCTTCTCACAGTGAGTGTGGTGGGTCTGGGAAGCCATGGGAAATTACTGTCAACAAGCAAATTGGGCAACCAACATGCAACTACTGCATGTGTACATGCAGTTTGTTGGGTACATGCATGCCACCAGAGACTAGCTGGGTAGCACAGCACCATGCAGCTGCAACTCAGGCCACTGGACATCCATGCTAGCTTGTAGCATGGAGCCACTGAGTTGAGTGTAAGTGTGGGATGGCTAAACACGAATACATCCACCATGAGAAAATCTCATCATGCCCTAGGAGGAAAAGATTCTGGATAACATTATCTTTGAAAAAATCTACACATCTTTGTGTCTCAGCTAGTAGTTTTCACACCACATCTGACAATCAAAACAAGGCACTACATGTTTGGATATTTATAGCAACAAGGTTGCACTCTCTCTTCTTTTACAAACTTTACACACTTGAGCGTGGTTTCTCACCTCAGGCAACTGACACCTGATCTATTGAGTGTCTATTGACTACTAACTAACCTTGCCTACTCTGAGCGGGGACCTGTGGTCCACTCCGCCTTGGATGCTGAATCCCCAAGGGCTACCGCCTTCAAGGTTCACAGTGAACGTCTCCATTCCAGCGCAACTGCAGTCCAAGAGAGTATACGGCTGCAACTTCCAACTCGCAGCAAGGTAGTTTGCCGGTGTCTTCGCAGTGGGCTTTATTGAATTACTGAGGAAGTTATGCCAAAAGCCATGCCCCTAAAAAACCCGAGGATGGTGGGCATGACCTTTGACCCCAAGTATTCGGCGAATTGGGTGGCACGAGGAAGCGGGGAAAGACGCATACACGTATACACGTACACGCGAGGGAGAAGACGAGGAACTGCAAGATTATGAGCAGGTAACTATATGTAGCTATAGTTTTCAGCCACGACTGTGTTAGGTATGAAACCTTTCAAGTGGGGATCGCTTCTTGAGATAAGCAAACTCACGACGCCATTTTTGTGGGCTGATATCTTAGAGGCTCCAGTGCATGCAGATTTAATACTGTTAACTATCAGGATCACAATAAACCGATTCCACTGTTATCATCCTTTTTAATACTGTGGGGAGAAAGTACACACAGACCACCTAATTATGATTTCAAGGAATCAATATTTTTGTAAAATTATCCCCACACCCTTGATCCGTGTGTGTGTGTTTGTGACGATAGGCCTGGGATGATGTCATCAATATGTCATTGGCTGTGGGCCAAAAGATTTTTATGTTTAGATGATTTCAAGCATGGTATCAACTTGTGTATAATATGACTGCGTCTCGAGTGACATTTTCCTACATGTACGTAGTTTTCTATGCTATGGTGTATGTGTTCATGTGTACAGCACATGGTCATGTCACTGTGATATTGTTTCCAGAGCACCCCACTCTATACCACAGCAGTGGAATAGTACAAGCTAAAGTGTACCTGTAGCCTCAATCCAAAACGTAGCCTGTGTATATACAATGTAATTTATGCCTTGAGCTGGGTATATGTACGGGTAGCAGATATTTCTGACCACCCTTTACCATTACATGTACATGTATGTATCGTTTTTATGACTAATTTTGTGTTTACTTGTCTTTTCCCCCTCACAATGTTGCATTAGAGATGTCGCAGCTTCACGTCACAAGAGTCAAACGGGAGTTTAGGGAAATCGTCACAAGTGAAGAAGTTAGTACAAAGTACATGTATGCATGAAAATTCATCAATCCTGAACCTAAGGGCTAACCTTCCCATTGCCTGTTTGTGCAAATCTAATCTCAGGCAGAGCCACTTACATGTAGGTATATGTAGGGATTTACTCAAGAGAGGGGCAAGCCGTACAATAGTATCCCGGGCAAGCACCCACTCCTGGGGCCAGTTGCTTACTACATACATGTAGCTATGTGTACATAATGCTAGCTTTAGGATGTAGATGGGGTGATGAGAGTGTGTGTGCCCATCCTTGTTAAGCTAAGAACTTTCATGTAATTACTATTGTTGGGGCTCTGTGCTTTGGTGATTTAATTATCCCGGCAGACTCCGTGAACGTAGTTTGGGTATAGGGTTGACTTTCGCCCTTAAAGCTGGAAGGGGGGAGTTCGGGTGCCTAAGGGTGGTCGTAGCTCAGTGGTAGAGCGCTGGTGGCTCAAGCCAGTGGCCCTGGGTTCGATTCCCGGTGGCTGCCCGGATTTTTTCTCTTCCAGCTAGCTTTAGGATGTAGATGGGGTGATGAGAGTGTGTGTGCCCATCCTTGTTAAGCTAAGAACTTTCATGCACAGTTGATAGTTAAGTTAGCTCAATCATGCAGCGCTCATGGAGTGAAAAATTGGGAGTTACATGTATGTGTATGGGTATGGTAGAGCGCCCATGGGTGCTTACCCGGGGACACTACAGTATGTGGGCAGTGGACATTCTACCCAATATGTGGTGCTTTTTTGTTGAAGCACACTGTATCAAGAAGTTCTGACATTGTTGCTCTGTTGTCACCCACTGAGCCCACTTTGGGAAGACAAAAGGGGGGGGGGGGGGCTCAAGCCCTGTGCTAGCTACACCCCTGAGGATGAAATAAACCAACTCCGTGATACGAAAGTTTGAAAGGTCAAATAGTGGGCGTGGTTGATTGTACAGTACTGTGGTAGTTTTACTAATAACCATTAATTAATGTGACATAATTGGTTGGCGTGGTCGACCAAAAAATTTTTGCACACACTCTTATCCCCCCTTTCTAATCCTGGCTACACCCCTGATCCTTAAACATTTTGATGTAGGCACAGCAGTGTGCTATCAAGGTGGAGGTGATTGACCAGTCAGACCTGACCAAGTTGAGAGGAGTAATCACTGGGCCACCTGACACTCCCTTTGAAGGTATACGATGGAGAACATTTGTATTCTTGGTGTGAGTCTAGTTTCCCATGTTTATTCCTGCGATTTACATGTACGTGTGGGTAAGCTATCTACTGCCAGTAACAACTACCATGTTTGGCATGATATTTAACAATCAAGCTGCACACGCATTTTGGTGCCGTTTGCATGTGTAGCTTGTACATGTGATGACCATTTCCAAGCATTATCCATGGCAGTAATAGTCTCGTTCCCAGATCCCACCATGCATGCGAACAAAGGGTCTGGGGACATTGGTACTGATTCTGTATTGGAGCATGTGCGATCATGTGATGGTGCGCAAGACCAAGAAAACGCTTCAATGTCCCTAGACCCTTTCCCTCTTGCACGGTGGGATGTAGGAACAAGACTATGGCAGTAATTTAAAGGGTATCAGAATTATGTTTGGTAGGCGGGTACCGGTGGGGTTTATATTTGTAAGGGGCTTGTTTCAGACATGGTATACAATGTGGATTTATAAATGCCTTTTTCTATGCAGGTGGTAAATTTTTCCTAGATATCAATATACCTGAAAGTTATCCATTCAATCCTCCGAAAGTAAGAATTGTCTCAGTGTGTATGTAAATCATTTCAAATGTGCACATTCTTGAGCTGTGAACACGTGATTATAAGTGATAACTTTTTATGTTACGTCATGCATGTTTATGTTCACAAAATTTAATGTGTAATGTTTTCGCATTGTACATGCAGGTAAAATTCACTACAAAGATATGGCATCCAAATATAAGTTCAGTAACTGGTGCAATATGTCTTGATATATTGAAGGATCAATGGTACGCCAGATTAGACTATTATAATAGTGCGACCTTTTGATATTGTAATAATGTTATTGTTTAATTGTTATGCTAGGGCGGCAGCAATGACTTTAAGAACTGTATTATTATCAATACAAGCTCTACTACAGGTAATTGCTAGTTTGTGCTTTGATAATACGCTGGATCTACATATACTGGGTTGGGCCAAGTGGGGGAATCCCCCCCCCCCCTTTTAAAGTTTATATGCTACTTGTACAAATACATGTACATCCATGATAAAGTCCATGGCTAGCTAATTCCACAACACTGATATATTTGTGAGGTCTATAACGTGCCTTTGATCAATCGTCCCCCTTTTTGGATTATTATTTTTAGAAAAATCCTGTAATGTGTATTCATATCATAGGGTGCCAATATAAATACTATGATGCATATAAATACATATACCGTATTTTCTCACTATTAAGCGCATGCGCTTATATCTCCACAGGAAGAAAACCTGCGCTTAATAATGAAGTGCGCCTAACAGCGAGATGCGCCTAACAAAAAATAGCTACATCAAGAACGCATGCGCGTTCGCGGTATCATTTAAGGGGCGTGGCCAGTCGATTGATCGCACGATCGTTCACGTTGCTACATTCTGCCCAGGTCGAAATGGTGTTCATTGCTGGGAATCGACAGTAGTCATCGTAATTTCGACTAACTTGAAAAGGTCGGAGCCCTGGGCAAGCTAGCAAGCGTGCAGATATCGAGGTCAATGGTCACATAATATTAGTATGCGCTTATGTGCGAAATGCGCCCAGTAACGAGTGCTTAGGCCAACAAAATAGCATGCGCTTAATAACGAATATGCGCTTATAAGCGAAATGCGCCTAATAACGAGAAAATACGGTAATATGTGACAGGATATGAGAAAAGGGACCACTTCGTGCATTTCCCGAATTTTCATTTTAAAATGCTTATATATATCTCTGGAACCAGAGTAGCTATGAACTTCAAACCTGGCATGAACATTCTTACATCATTCTGCTACACTCGCTGCAAATTGCGAGCGGGTGCGTCGATCGCATTCAAAAATCGCTGTTTTATGCCTCATTTTGGCGGCTCACCGCTCAAGACAGGAGGCTTGCTGTAGCTTCTAACGTTGGATCTGTGAAGTAGAAGGTCCATACTGCTTTATAAACGAAGTGGGAAGCCTGGGGCGCTTGAGGCCTTGGAATGGTGATAGTTTGAAAAAATTAATGGTAAAAAAACGCATTTTGCGCGAAGTGGTCCCTTTTCTCATATCCTACCACATATTATGTGTTCTAAAGATTGCATATATACACATGTATATGAACAGTCATTTATCACTTGTAATTAGGCAGCAGAGCCAGACGACCCACAAGATGCGGTAGTTGCCAAGCAATATAAGGAAAACTATGAAATCTATAGAAGAACAGCTAACCATTGGGCACAAATGTATGCTGGAGGTGAGCGACTGTCTGTATGGTTACATGTACATCATAGGTTTCATCGTAATTACCTCATAACCATATTGCTACTGGTTGAAGTCCAGTAGCTACATGGTAATAATGGTGTATGTCGTAATGAATTTTGACTTGATTGTCAAATTTGTGATGTGGAGGCCAGTTTCCACTGTCCGGTATTCACTCTGCAACTACATGTATATTCCATAATAATAATATTGGAGTGCAATACTAGTATGGGTGCGGAAGGGTTGTGTTGAACCGTCCTTTTAATGGTTATTTATTCTATAGCTCCAAAAACCCCGAAAATAGACACTGATGAATTTGATGGGAAAATTCAACAGCTCATTACAATGGGAATATCGGAGGTAAGACTGAATTTAATTGATAATGAAACACTTGACCATGTCCCCAGTAGCTGCATGTATTATAGTAGTACCTGTGCATGTGGTAAACGGTCGTCAATATAGTGCATAGTGCGTGCACAGATGCCTCAATTGCAGAGATCAGAAATTGATGATGTCTAGTGGCACTTGTAACATGAAACTTTTAAGGTACATGTATTCGCTGGGTATGTTGTGTGAGCGGATTCAAGAAAAGGGCCCACTTCGTATTTGGAACTTCTTAAGCTGTCACCACGCAAAAACTACTTGTACAAGAGACTGGCTTGGCTTATAAGCAGGTCAGGCCTTCTACTATAAACAAATCCAACGTTAGAGAGTCTGGCTAAGCTCCTGTCCACAGCACTGAACATTTGAAGTGAGGCAAAAACAACCTATTTCGAATGCGATGGAGTCACATAATCACCACGGATGTGGGTGGGTCGCAAAAGTTACAGCGAGTGTTGACTACTGATTGAAGAATGCTTGCTCCAAGTTTGAAGCTCATAGGTATTACTGTTCACAAAGGGTATGCACGATTAAAAGCAATTTTCAAAAAATATGCAAAGTGGGCCCTTTTCTCAAATCTTCCCACATAAAATTTTTACTGTAGAATCCCGCAATTACGCCCCCCCCCTCACGCATAAGTTCTTGTGCATTTTTACCGCATACCGTATCTGATGCGCCTCTAAAAAATAATAACCGATCTTGGGTGGTGCGTAATTAGAGCACGGAAACTAACGTTCTGGTTCAGGTGGTGCATCTTCTTGAGAAGTGTGTCGTATTATGAACAAAAGTGTGGAAAATATGGCTTCCAGTACTCAGTATGGGATACTCGGTACTATTGAGCTATTGTCAATTGTAAGCATACCTGTACCGCTCTAATTAGAATGCACCTGGAAAAAAATAGTTAGCATAGCCACATGGCACATTCTTAGAGTTCGAAAGTTAGGATTCTGATGTTCATGTAGGTGGCGCGTTCATTAGAGAGGAAGTACAAAGATTGTGCACCCACATGGTATTTGACGGTCGGTAATGGTCGTCACGTGGAAATGTAACGAACTCGCAAATAAGCCCCTCCCCACTGCTAACATTCACAGAGGGGGGTGTAATCGTGGGATTCTCGGTATGTGTAAGTTAATCTGTTGAGGCCCTGAATCTTCCTATCATTACGATGTTGGTTACCTCATAATAACCTAATAACTGCAGAAAAGTATTGCTACTGGGGACATAATATTATATTCAGTAATTACCACCTGATCTTAAAGTATTACCCGAGGGGTGTGTGGTTTATCAAATTATCTATTTTTGTCCATGGTGTAGAATAATATAGAGTTACATGAGACATTTATAGGCATCAATGAATGATATGCATACATTAACCATAACAGGCTGATGCCAGAACAGCATTATCTACGTTTTCTTGGGATGTTGAAAGAGCTGTTGAAAGTATATTTAGTTAAAATTAACTCACATGACTATAGTATTTGTTGTATGTTGCGTTGCAATAATTTGGCATAATAATATTATTATTGAGACTTCATAATTTTGTATGGAGACGATTAATTTTGACTTTGAGGCACACAAGCCAGAGAACAAATTTTCTGTTTAGGGTTGGATAAGGAACAACCACAGAAATAACTAGCAGCCAAACAGTATGTCATGAGCGTTATTAAATTTTAGAACATTTCGACGATCTTGACCCATTCTCGGCACTTAGTTGTAATTGTGCACGTGAACGTGGCCTGCATGCATTACGCATTGAGTGGGCACTGTTGATACATGTAGGTGTGGCTACGATGGCTAACAAAAAGGCATTAGTATTAAATTTATGACGCTTGTGGATCATGGCCCTCAATTTGGAACACACTGAAGCCACTTTTTTGCCAAATTCGTTGTGTTTATGAGTTGGTCCATGTAGGTGCCTAGATCTTGTGATATGGCGAGTTTTGTGCTCACAACGTGACTGATTACTTTACTCCTTGCACATGCACGCAGGGGAATTTAATAGTGTACATGGCATGGATTAAAAGTATCAATGGCTAAAGGTGATAATATTACCTTGGCCGTGGGAAATTACTTTCTGCCAATCAACTGAACTTTCAATTTTACTAATTTGTGCCCAACAATGACAAAGCTATATATGCACTTCATATGCTTATCAAAGAACAATTATTACTGGAGAGAGTGTCAAAGTGTACAGCTATTCAACATTGAGAAAATTCACTGCATGATGTTGCTATCATGCATGGATTTTTGTATACACTTAAAGTTTAATTTTACTTATGCTAGTCATGACATTGTTATGATTAGCCTCCTAGCTGTACATGTACAGTGGAACCCCTCTACAAGGACACCCCTGAAATGAGGACACCACCCATGGTCCCACTACATAGAACAAAACTACCCCTGAAATGAGGACACCTCCTTTAATCAGGACACTGTCCCAAGGGTGTCTGGAATAGAGGGGTTCCACCATAGATCTATGGTTCCACTGTAGATACCATGAGTTATTATTTTGGTATAATCACATTATGGTGTCTTCAGAGGATTTCTGCCAATATATAGGCAATCTCAATTGGCTTGCAATTGCTGGCTACTGTAGAAAAAATACATAATGATCATGATTTTCATCTTAGGGAGTGATCATGAATGCCATTGCTATAGCATTGTAATGGCTAATAATATACAATGTCATGTACTACCGATATTTCATGCATGCATGGATAATCATGGTCAAGTTTATGATAGCTATCCTTTGACTTGTGGAGAGTTAATAATATTATTGTTTATAGATAATATATTATGTAACTCATAAAATTATTATTCAGTAGATCTAGGAGGGGTTTGTTATACGAATCGAGTTACCAAAAATTAATTTCACCCTTAATTATTTATCTGAATGGTGCCTTTATATACAGTGTTGACTCGTTCACCATTGTTGACTCCACCAATAACTAAAACTTCAGTTGGTGACAATTCCACCATAGTAGTTCGCGATAGCGGAGCAGGAAGATCACTGATGTAGATCCACGAGTTGGTCGAGAGAGAGTACATGTACACTTCTTTCCTATCAGCTTCTCCAATTGAACTTTCACCACCTCCTGCAGTGAGTAAAGAGCCAACTAACGTGGCTGCAGCTGGTCGATAGGTTGGGGTATTGGGTAGTGTCTTCCAAGATGACTGAGTATCACTGCTACCACTGTCAGTAGGAGTATGATTGGATGGTACAGCATTGCCAAGGAGATCACTAATGGAAGCATGAAGTGCTTGATTGAGCCGGAAAGGAAACCTATAACCTCCAACTACATAGCATATATCGCCAATAGTCGCTACTGACACTTCACGGCATACTGTAGGTAATGGACTAGTCTTGTACCACTGCATTGTGCTGGTGTTAAAGATCTCAACTGCATTGATGTCTACACTATCTCCTTTTGTAGAATAACCACCGATTACAATCATGGCAGACTGAAGGCTCAGCACACCAGGTAGGCACCTTGCAGTGGGCATAGAGGGAAGCGCAGGTTTCCATTTTTGCACAAAATTCAATGCATAGATATTATTTGTTGCTTCTTCATCCATTTTTAAACCACCAACAGCTACAAGCTTTCCATCAACTTGTCCCAAACCAAACCATTTGACTGGAAGTGGCGGTAAGGCTGTCCAGCAATCTTGCTTGTAGTTGTAACAGAGTAGAACATTGTCATCATTTTCATCGACTGTTTCAGGATCTGGGCCCATACCCCTGAAATAGACATTATTGTTGATGACTACTGTCTTTCCATTGCACATGGTGATGGGTAGATCTCTGCATTGCTTCCATGTGATTTTAGCCTGCACAGACTATAATTATAAATGTGAAAGACATTATGCTACAGTATTGTGAGATTGTTATTATAACCTTGACAAAACCATAAAACAACTTTATTGTGAAAGTAACCTTCTGTATCATGAAACTAACTACCATCAGTATATAGATCAGCCTCTGCTTATCAGCCCTATAATAACTATCAGTAAATTATATACTGATGGTATACAGTTAGTTTATACAGAAGGTTACTTTCACAATAAAGTTGTTTTATGGTTTTGTCAAGGTTATAATAACTAGTATCAGTAAATTACCAAATCTCATTATTTTGTTGTGCTAAACTCACCTGCTTTTTTGAAGTAAGGAATTTCATTGCTCTTGTAAGCTGGTCATTCAACCCTGAAATGGTGTACTCTTTCTGTTGCAAAGCCTTAGTCTTTACTTCAAGTTCAGCATCCTTGACAGAAGCAGTCTCAGCATTAGCTACCAATGTCTCTTCCAGAGTTGAAATGCTCGACTTTAGTAGCTCAATTTTTGTTTTGGAGGTTATCGATTCCAATCTCAGTTCATCACTGATCTTTCTTTGTTCTACGAGCTCTGCCTCCTTTTGCTGACATTCCTCATGTATCTCTTGTAATAGCTGTTGATTTTTCTGCCGCTCTCTTTGCAAAGTCTGCTCATGTACTTGCCTATGTTTCTCAAGTAGATGTTTTTGCTTTTCCTTTATTGCTTCAATAACACTGCTCTTTTCAGATGAGAGTCTTTGTTCACATGACATTATTGCATCATTAAAAACCTCTTCTTGCTTTCCAGTCTGTCTTTTGAGTGAAACTGTTTCTGCCCTTGCCAAATTTCTCTCTGTCTCAAGCACTTTCTTTTCACATTCAAGGACTTGCTTTTGGGTCTGCAAATTCTCTATTTGGAGGTGAAAATGTTTCATTTGAAATTCGATATCACGTGATCCCAAGTTGTCCAATTCTCTTTTTGCCATCTTCTTGAAACTATTTCTGTGCATCTGTGTAGTTTTTGTGGCCCTTTTTTCTCCTTTCTCTGCTTTGATAGGACATAACAATTTCAATGGATTCACAATGCTAGTT
The DNA here is from genome assembly GCA_963930775.1 of Cliona cf. orientalis. NCBI lineage: Eukaryota > Metazoa > Porifera > Demospongiae > Clionaida > Clionaidae > Cliona > Cliona cf. orientalis. The sequence goes on along the minus strand of OZ005694.1, from coordinate 3,142,967 downwards.
GGAAACTGTAGCATCATTTCAGCTAAACGTCTCTCAAGTTCACGTACATCAGGTCTCTTTTGAGGATCATTGCTGATGCATTTAAGAATGAGGTCCATCAGAGGATGATTGTTTCCAATGGCTCGAAGGAACACCTCTCGTCGCTCAGCTTCTGATGCAGGGACTAGCTTACCTGCTTCAAGCTTATTTGGTCCAACCTGTGGCTCTGGCCACAAACCACTGAACATGTGGATTAGCATGATACCGTAGGAAAAAATATCTACACTTATGTCGTACAATGGATTTGGTATCATTACCTCTGGTGGCATGAAATGAGGTGTACCAGGAGTCTGTGTCATGCGATTCACCTGTAGAGGGATTAGATTGAGAATCCTGGCCACACCCAGATCAGAGATCTTGGCTGTCATGTTGGGGGTGAGGAGGACATTATTAGAAGAGAGATCTCGATGAATGATGGGGGAAGTTTGGCTATGGAGGTAGCACAGGCCTAGAGCCACATCATGAAGAATGGAGTAGCTGATCTCGTTCGGGAGAATGCCATATCTCTCAATGCAGGAGGTGAGGTTAGTGGGGAGAAACTCCATGACTAGGATAGGTGCTCGCACTCCTTGCTGGAAATAGACTCCCAGAAATTGGACGATGTTGGGATGTCGTACTTGACTAAGTAGATGACATTCTTCTTTAAACCTGAGCATGCCATATGTAGTAAGATCCTGCTTTAATAGTTCATCATGGATCTTCTTGCCAGCACACTTCAGTCCCATGTAGTCTAGTTCTAGTACAGTAGCATAGGAGCCATGTCCCAGCTCTCGATCCGTTACTTGAACATCTTTTAATTTATAAGCTTCCAGTTGATCAAAACTTAGATTTCTATCCATTCTTCTCTGCTTTTCAGTGGCAAACTTAGCAGCTTATGTCAGTGCCTCCAAGTATACAGATTTATCAGTATTTTTACTGAATTCTGACCGTTAATACTGATAAAAATTTAAAAATACTGAAAACTGGGAGAATTTAGTACATACATGGAGCTCTTTGTAAAATACTGAAAAATACTGAAAATGCATGCAAAATACTGAAAAATGGGTAGATTTATACTGAAAGACAGGAGAGCAGCTTGGAGGCACTGTTATGTTGGCAAGTTCAGGTTTCATTGAAGGGAAAGCACATGAGTAACCACAGGAACTCGATCACTATATTGTTTATTGATACTAGTGTAGATAGTTTAGATTATGCACCATGTGTAGTGGGACAGATTCAAGTGTAGCTATGATGTAACTGAGTACTGTAGTGAAGCCTAAGTGGTGTGTAGTGGCTGAAGCCAGCCACTTGTACAGCTAGATCATGCACATAGTATCTGGCTTAGAAATTTCAAACTGTGACATGAGGCTCATCTTTAGAAGGGACCTGGGTGCAGGATTAGTTAACTTAAATTAAGTGTATGAACATATTAAATTTATATAGGTGGCAGAAGCAGCGCGGGTACCAGGGGCACATCCCCCCCCCCCCCCCCCCCCCAACTAGCCTGAAATAGGGACAGTGTCCCCCCTTCCAGAGCCACTGAAGCCATCCAAACTCATGCTATCAATACTATGACCGCAATTGTTGTTTGATTCCGGTAGCTTGAGTAAGTCTGGCAAAATCCTGGTCACATGATTTAATATCTAAACAGAAGAATGAATGATTGAAATTAAGGGTAGCTTTATGGACTGTAGATCTGTACATGCATGCTAACTTACTCCTCATATCTTCCTCCGTCTATGATGAAGTTGCCATTGCCAATATCCTACACCAATCTCCTCAACGTAGTAGAGAAGTTAATTGTAGCTCTAAGTTCTAGTCAGACTGTCTGTGTGTAGTTTAAGTGGAGCTAGTTTGAGTGCTGTACCCATGCAACTTGCAAGAAGCTCACATTTGTCAGATGTAACTGAAGAGAAGCGCCACGATTTCACAATTGTATTATAATTAGTGATGCCGAGGGAGTCTGGGGATCGTCAGAACCAATGAAGCCACACCCAAAGGCTAGCTACTAGGTACTGCATAGCTCGAAATGTTGGTGAGGAATTCAAGTTTAGAGGATTTCCTCACAGTGTATATTATACTGGAAATTCATTAGGATCTGCTAATATTTATTTTGTTGAGCAAGTGAAGAAGAGAGAAGATTTATTATTTGCAGTGGCTAAAGTGCCGGCACCGGCACTCAAAAATAAGGCTTAAAGAGCCGGCATAACTCACGGGATCTATAGGTAGCAATATAGAACAAGCTATTACTGAGCAATACACAGCAAGTGAGACTAGTAGCGGGGGTTTGGATTTCGGTAATTGGTTGTTGACGAGGGGTTTGGGTTTTGGTATATATACTATAGCTGCACTTTTGCAGTGGCAATAATATTACCTGCTTTTAAATTATATCAATGAATGTATATTATTACGATAAGGAGTGAAGAATATGTTCATGGATGTATTAATACACCTGGATCATATCAGTGCACATGTAATTCTGGATAGCTATGTACTAGCTGGCAATCTCAGAGGCGGTGAAGGTATAAGGATAATTAACAGTGTCCCACTTTTGTATTAATATTATTATGATTGTCCACCCATCTCCCAGTTTTGACCCCAATTTCTGCTATTAAAGGTCTAAATCCTTTGAATAAGTGCCTTCTTAATTGGTACAAGCTTCAGTGAGAATAGAGATTCCCATGGGCTGCCTAGCAACAACAAGCCCACAATGTCAAGCACTATTTGCACTTTGATCACCTATTAATTGTAGAGTATAGCTACTTGTAGTTTCATGAAAAATGTCACAGTTTGAGCTTATACCTTTTTTTAAGAGACTATAATTATTACTGTATACAATATAATACCTGTTACAAATATGGGACCCCATGCCAGGTACAGCTAGTAATCAGAACCTTATTGGAATTAGCTAATTATAATATTATAATCATTATTACAGTTGCTACTGAGCTATAGTTATAATATTATATTCTTTACTACTTTTCCATTATTTTCAATATTAATTTTAATGGTGTGTATAGAAAAATAATGCATCAAAAAAATTTGTAAAGAAAAATTGACCTAACCTAAATAAATCTTAATGTTCACACCATTACAGTTTAATCATGTTCATTACAATACTGTGTTCATTCATTGAATGTAGATATCGATTTTATCAAATCCAATCATTTCATTCGTCTTAGTTGAAGTGCAGAGTCGCAGCTCCAAGTCTGCCGTTGTAGACTCACCAAGATCCTTACAGAAAAGTAGGGGATTTTCTCCATCACTGGTAAATTCCGGCTCATCACCAGATGCACAAAAATAGTCTTCACCAACAAAGTTTGGTGGAGCAGCACCACCAAAATCTGGGCAGGGGTACCTAGATGACTCTGGTTGACCCGCAGATGCAAATGACCAAACGTGCTTCCTTGGATTCTGGCTGTATGTAATACTGATACCATCCATGTAGTGTCCTTCTATGCCACTACCAGTAGAAAAACCATCAGTAGTTTGGGTGCGGTATCCTCTTATTCCTCCAACTACTTTGGAGTATGAAACTCCATTGGTAGCAATGATAACTGAGTCACAATCTGGTGGATTGAAGTCTGCAGCCCGTCTACATGCTCGTGCTGATTGCATTGTTGCCTCCAATAGATTGGCAGGACAACTTTGTGAAGAGTCAGTGAGGTCAATTGAATAGATGAGTTTTAAGCCCCGTGATTCTGAATGATGAATGATTGTGGGAACAATATTTTAATTCTTACATGTGGATTAAGATTCTGGTTGTAGCTAATGAAGGGGATGAATGCATGGAAGAGGAGCTTTCTTGCATTAGGCTCTGATTGATTTAGCTACTACCAAGTAAACAAGAATTGTGGTTAGAAAACTACCATAACAATCTAGAGTTTAATTATAATTTTGTGTGTCTACCGCTTGATTTTGCTCACCATTTTCTTCGATGATCACTTCACTGTTCATCTCTGCAAGAAGGGTATAAGCATGCAAACAAGACTATGAATATGATCTTGCAGACATAATATATCAACTACATAATAACTGTGTTTTACCTTTTTCGATCTCATCTATCTTGTTCAAGTAGCCCTGCAGTTTACCTCCATAATAGTTGTCAGCCTTAGGCCAGGCTCCTACTGATGCTAGGAGTCCAGCAGCCACTATGAACACGAATGCTTTCATTCTTGAGAGCGATGAGCAGTTTAATGTTGTCTTCTCTTGAAATTGAATGGTACTTTGAAATCAGTGGTTAACTACAATCAAGTAGCACTTTCTTTTATAGAGACTTGGACCATTGCATTATGAGAAGGTTGTCGACATTGACATAGAATGTTTAACTGCCACTGCAGCTTTTAGGTACCTCAACACTGATTGTCAGACTGCATTAAGCTAAGTGACTGATTATGTAACATAAGCAACTGTAGTTGCAGTAGCCATATAGGGTGATAGAAGCTTGTTAAGCTTGTAGAATTCCATCATCTAACATGCAAGTTAACTTCACAATGGCACATACCATATGGCACATACCATATGACATATTTCATTTTACCGACAGCCAATTTTGTTAAAGTACATGCAGGCTTCAATTTAGCTGACTTATCACATAGTACACTATAGCCATTCCAACTATCACAATAAAATTGCTTCTAATGTCGGGGAAGCTTGTTAATGGATTTTTTATGTGCAATCCCACGTTTAAAATGGACCTAACAGGACTCGTTAAGATTATGACTGTGCAAAAGCACTACATATATGTCACATTTGGGGTTTCAGTAATGATACGGAAGTGTTTTGATGGATTTTGCTTGTAGAGTCCCATTGATGCTGAAATTATTTTCAAACTTGTAGCGAATGATTGTTCTATAATATTATGGTGGCTGAAAAGGATACTGCCGTGGCAGCTTGGCGTGGTCCTTCATGGTACATTGCTGACACAGTACCTTTTCACTTACAATTTATTACCATAATTGTTTTTACCTGAATCCCGTAATTGACAAACAAGACCCCACTATGACTGTTTACCTTTGCATCCTAATTCCATAGCAAGTACACTCATTCTTGTTACACCAACATTGGCAGAATAGAATATTCTATTCTGCCAATGTTGGTGTAACAAGAACGAGCGTACTTGCTATGCGAATTAGTATCTATTACCCAACCAAGAACCTCGATATCTTAGTACCTATGCATCCCCAAAATTCTTTCTACTTTTCTGTAGTTATGAGGTAATTACAGTGTAACGTATGATGAAAATTAATTATGACGAAATTATTAAACTTTGTTCAGGAGGTTTTCTCATTGATGGGATTGAGGCTTTTGTGTAAAAATCTCCAATCTGTATGTATATTGAGTATCCATTGATAATTTACCATGTTTTTCTTGAGCTGTGAACACATGACTATAATTAGATCCTAGCAACAATGCTCAACAGCTTTGTATATAAACAACTGCCTAGCAACAAACTAGCCATAGGCAAACAAAATTTACCAGGTTTTTTATGGAGCTTACAAGGTTTTCTATGAAAGATGGATACTGCAGTTCAACCAATCAGATCACTGTATTTGTTACAAGTAGGATCTAAATAATAGTTAGACACTGTTTAGGAGGTTTCTACGTGATTTAGAAGACCGAAGGGCTCTGTGTAGACAGTCGTTAAGCCAGCGGTCCAAAACACGTACAAGCGTTGCTTTTTATGGAGCTTACTTCCTTTAACTACCTTTAAATCGGTTAGGAAGCCAGCTTTCTTGACAAAGCGTGTGTAAGGCGAATGTATCAGCATAAGTCCAGGGATGGGGGTGAACCTTACCAGTGTACATTAGAGGATGAATCTGTGTTAAAGCAGCTCACATCAAAGCTGAAAACTAGTCTCGCGCGCCAGGCTGGGGACAAGACTAGCTGAAACCCCCGAACGTATACTTGCAATTGGGAGGTAGCTAGTACTTTACTAGTGTCTTGGTACTTCACGCCCCCCTCTCTTTCTCTCTCCCTCCTTCTCTCTCTCTCTCCCTCTCCCTTTCTTTCTCTCTCTCTCACTCTCACCCTGACGTATATACACAACACAATAAATAGGTGATGTTCCTGTGATCAGATTGGAAGATTGCTTTCTGTCAACCATAGCTGTGATGATGGAATAGGAGACTGATTGTGAAAGCTCCAACAACCTTCAGCAAAACTTCAAGATGGCCTTTGATAGCTAGCAGCAATACAGCTAGCTTGTACTATGTTAACGTTTATATGCTACATGTACAAATACATGTACATCCATGATAAAGTCCATGGCTAGCTAATTCCACAACTCTGATATATTTGTGAGGTCTATAATGTGCCTTTGATCAATTGCCCCCTTTTTGGATAATTATTTCTAGAAAAATCCTGTAACGTGTATTCATAATCATAGGGCACAAATTTAAATACTATGATGCATATAATACGTATAATATGTGACAGGATATGAGAAAAGGGACCACTTCGTGCATTTCCCGAATTTTCATTTTAAAATGCTTATATAGAACTCTGGAACCGTAGCAGCTATGAACTTCAAGCCCGGCATGAATATTCTTACATCATCCTTCTACACTCGCTCGCTGCAAATTGCGAGCCCCGCCCACATCCTGCGTGGGCGGGGCGAGCGGGCGCGTCGATTGCATTCAAAAATTACTGTTTTTACTTTTATGTCTCACTTTGGCGGCTCACCGCTCGGGACAGGAGGCTTGCTGTAGCTTCTAATGTTGGATCTGTGAAATAGAAGGTCCAAACTGCCTATAAACCAAGTGGGAAGCCTGAGGCGCTTGAGGCCTTGGAATGATGATAGTTTGAAAAATTAATGGTAAAAAAACGTGTTTTGTGCGAAGTGGTCCCTTTTCTCATATCCTACCACATATTATGTGTTCTAAAGATAGCATATATACACATGTATATTATGAACAGTCATTTATCACTTGTAATTAGGCAGCGGAGCCAGACGACCCACAAGATGCGGTAGTTGCCAAGCAATATAAGGAAAACTATGAAATCTATAGAAGAACAGCTAACCATTGGGCACAAATGTATGCTGGAGGTGAGCGACTGTCTGTATGGTTACATGTACATCATAGGTTTCATCGTATTTACCTCATAACTATATTGCTCCAGTAGCTACATGGTAATAATGGTGTATGTTGTAATGCATTTTGAATTGATTATCAAATTTGTGAGGTGGAGGCCAGTTTCCACTTTCCGGTATTCATTCTGCAACTACATGTATATTCCATAATAATTAATCATAATATTATTGGAGTGCAATACTAGTATGGGTGCGGAAGGGTTGTGTTGAACCGTCCTTTTAAAACTTATCTACCGTACACAGTATATGGCATGGTAAAAAGCTTAAGGTACCATTTAATTGCGTGGGCGTGAGCGTCAGGAATGGCTAATTCAATTAGCGAATCGTGAAGGGGCGTGGCCGAAGAGGCCATACGAGTGCTTTTTGTCGAAGGTGGGCGTGTCCAGAATCGGCCAGGGATGATTATGCGCGTGTAATTAGCGACCGGAAGTGGCCCCTGAAGAAAAGGCCGGTAATTGCCCACATCAAAGCAAGATCAAAGCATTCTTTCTTAACTATTAACCGCAACGACAAAATTACACACTAAGTAGAAAAAAAGAAAAAAGGAATAGGGAAGAAGAAAAGTCTTAGGGGTCTATAAAGCATATTATGGCACAATTTTTATATGGGCACGCAGAATGAGTCGAAACTAAGGATTTGATCTTGGGGAATTTTGATTCACACTTTAGAATTAAAGTTACGGCCCTTTCAAGTTATCCCATATGTTTGTATAGGAAGCCATGCATTTGCAATGTTTTCCGCCCACGCACTACGTGAGGGGCGGGGCCACGCGCGCACATCAACGTGACGACCATTACCCACTTTGGTCAAAATTGATGTATAGGCTGCCTACTTGCATTGTATGGCTCTACTATGCATCCAGCTCAACTATGTAGTGGTTTTCGGACAATCTTTTTTCTGCTTAGTGTGTGGTCTCCTTAAAAAAATTAAACACTAAGTAGAAAAAAAGAAAAGATTTAAATAATTAAATAATTAAATAATCTAATTCATGGGGGGTTTGGGAGTACTTGGGGAGATAATTTTTACATGGGCACGCAGAATGGGTCGAAACTAGAGATTTGACCGGACAGATTTTTGATTCACATCTTACAATTAAAGTTACGGCCCTTTGAAGTTTCCCCATATGTTTGTACAGGGAAGCCATGCGTTTGCAATGTTTCTGCCCACGCGCTACGTGAGGGGCGGGGCCACGCGCGCACATAAACGTGACGACCATTACCAATTTTTTGACAAAATCGAAATTTAGGCTGCCTGCTTGCATTGTATGGTTCCACTATGCACCCAGCTCGATTATATGGTGGTTTTTGGACAATTTTTTTCTGCTTAGTGTTCAGGTCGCCTTGAAAAAAAAAAAAAAAAAAAGATTATTAGGCCTAATTAAGCATGTGGGCGTGTTCCTGGCACTGTGTGGAGTGTGTGCGTGTGCGTTAATGCAGGTTTTATTGCTTCCGATTGGGCGTGGCTTCACGGGCCAGTGCTTGGACATCGGCGCCTGGGACTTGGCCTCGGCGATAGGTGGGCGTGTCCCGGAAGCGGTGGTGACCTTTGAACCCCGCAAGGAGGCTTTGGGGGCGTGGCAGGAGGTCAAAGGTGAGGCCATGTCTGTTAATGAGGCACTGTACGGCGGTGCGATCGAGGGGCCCGTACGGCTGGACGGAAGCCGACGATGGTTTGAAGCGGATGTGGTTGCGATGACGTGTTGTTACTCCGCCCACACAGGAAATGAGGTGAGCTCTTGCGTGGGCGGTGTGGCAGAACGGCCTCCAAGTGTTTGTGTGTGTTTTGGCCTTGAGGAAGCTGTGTGTTTTAATTGGGATTGATTGTGGGCTTCCGGTGGACATCCGGTGGTTAGTAGGCACTTGATTGAGAATGGTGGTCCTTGGGGAACAGGGTGGGGCTGTTTTGGGCGTGGCCTGGCCCCTCCCTTCCGGCTCGGCTTCCGGTCCATGGAGGATATTAAATGAACACTTCCGGCTCTAGCAGCCACACCCCTGAGACCTGTGCAATTAAAAGGGCGTGGTTACACAACATGCACCTCACTAATGACTTTGATGTGGTTTAGGTGTCATATCCCCCACCTCACGCCCACGCAATTTAATGGTACCTTAATGGTTATTTATTCTATAGCTCCAAAAACCCCGAAAATAGACACTGATGAATTTGATGGGAAAATTCAACAGCTCATTACAATGGGAATATCGGAGGTAAGACTGAATTTAATTGATAATGAAACACTTGACCATGTCCCCAGTAGCTGCATGTATTATAGTAGTACCTGTGCATGTGGTAAACGGTCGTCAATATAGTGCATAGTGCGTGCACAGATGCCTCAATTGCAGAGATCAGAAATTGATGATGTCTAGTGGCACTTGTAACATGAAACAAAGGGCCCACTTCGTATTTGAAACTTCTTAAGCTGTCACCACGCAAGAACTACAAGAGCCTGGCTTGGCTTATAAACAGGTCAGGCCTTCTACTATAAACAAATCCAAGGTTAGAGAGTCTGGCTAAGCTCCTGTCCACAGCACTGAACGTTTGAAGTGAGGCAAAAACAACCTATTTCGAATGCGATGGAGTCACATGATCACCACGGATGTGGGTGGGTTGCAAAGGTTACAGCGAGTGTTGACTACTGATTGAAGAATGCTTGCTCCAAGTTTGAAGCTCATAGGTATTACTGTTCACAAAGGGTATGCACGATTAAAAGCGATTTTCAAAAAATATGCAAAGTGTGCCCTTTTCTCAAATCTTCCCACATAACATTATTACCGTAGAATCCCGCAATTACGCCCCCCCTCACGCATAAGTTCTTTTTTACCGCATACCGTATCTGATCTAATTAATGCGCCTCTAAAAAAAATAACCGATCTTGGGTGGTGCGTAATTAGAGCACGGAAACTAACGTTCTGGTCCAGGTGGTGCATCTTCTTGAGAAGTGTGTTGTATTATGAACAAAAGTGTGGAAAATATGGCTTCCAGTACTCGGGATACTCGGTACTATTGAGCTATTGTCAATTGTAAGCATACCTGTACCGCTCTAATTAGAATGCACCTGGAAAAAATAGTTAGCATAGCCACATGGCGCATTCTTAGAGTTCGAAAATTAGGATTCTGATGTACATGTAGGTGGCGCGTTCATTAGAGAGGAAGTACAAACATTGGCATTTGACGGTCGGTAATGGTCGTCACGTGGAAATGTAACGAACCCGCAAATAAGTCCCTCCCCACTGCTAACATGCACAAAGGGGGGGGGGGGGGGTGTAATCGTGGGATTCTCGGTATGTGTAAGTTAATCTGTTGAGGCCCTGAATCTTCCTATCATTACGATGTTGGTTACCTCATAATAACCTAATAACTGCAGAAAAGTGTTGCTACTGGGGACATAATATATTCAGTAATAACCACCTGATCTTGAAGTATTACCCGAGGAGGTGTGTGGTTTATCAAATTATCTATTTTTGTCCATGGTGTAGAATAATGTAGAGTTACATGAGACATTTATAAAGACATCAATGAATGATATTATGCATACATTAACCATAACAGGCTGATGCCAGAACAGCATTATCTACGTTTTCTTGGGATGTTGAAAGAGCTGTTGAAAGTATATTTAACTCACATGACTATAGTATTTGTTGTATGTTGCGTTGCAATAATTTGGCATAATAATAATATTATTATTAAGACTTCATAATTTTGTATGGAGACGATTAATTTTGACCTTGAGGCACAAAAGCTGCACAAGCCAGAGAACAAATTTTCTGTTTAGGGTTGGATAAGGAGCAACTACAGAAATAACTAGCAGCCAAACAGTATATCATGAGCATTATTAAATTTTCGACGATCTTGACCCATTCTCAGCACTAGTTGTGCACGTGAACGTGGCCTGCATGCATTACGCATTGAGTGGGCACTGTTGACAGGTGTGGCTACGATGGCTAACAAAAAGGCATTAGTATTAAATTTATGACGCTTGTGGATCATGGCCCTCAATTTGGAACACACTGAAGCCACTTTTTCACCAAAATTCGTTGTGTTTATGAGTTGGTCCATGTAGGTGCCTAGATCTTGTGATATGGCGAGTTTTGTGCTCACAACATGACTGACTACTTTACTCCTTGCACATGCACGCAGGGGAATTTAATAGTGTACATGGCATGGATTAAAAGTATCAATGGGTAAAGGTGATAATATTATCTTGGCCGTGGGGAATTACTTCCTGCCAATCAACTGAACTTTCATTTACTAATTTGTGCCCAACAATGACAAAGCTATATATATGCACTTCATATGCTTATCAAAGAACAATTATTACTGGAGAGAGTGTCAAAGTATACAGCTATTCAACATTGAGAAAATTCACTGCATGATGTTGCTATCATGCATGGATTTTTGTATATATACACTTAAAGTTTAATTTTACTTATGCTAGTCATGACATTGTTATGATTAGCCTCCTAGCTGTATATGTACAGTGGAACCCCTCTACAAATTGCAAGGACACCCCTGAAATGAAGACATCTCCCTTAATCAGGACACCACCCATGGTCCCGCTACATAGAACAAAACTACCCCTGAAATGAGGACACCTCCTTTAATCAGGACACTGTCCCAAGGGTGTCTGGAATAGAGGGGTTCCACTGTAGATACCATGAGTTATTATTTTGGTTATAATCACATTATGGTGTCTTCAGAGGATTTCTGCCAATATATAGGCAATCTCAATTGGCTTGCAATTGCTGGCTACTGCTAGAAAAAATACATAATGATCATGATTTTCATCTTAGGGAGTGATCATGAATGCCATTGCTATAGCATTGTAATGGCTAATAATATACATGTACATGTACTACCGATATTTCATGCATGCATGGATAATCATGGTCAAGTTTATGATAGCTATCCTTTGACTTGTGGAGAGTTAATAATATTAGATAATATATTATGTAACTCATAAAACTATTATTCAGTAGATCTAGGAGGGGTTTGTTATACGAATCAAGTTACCAAAAATTAATTTCACCCTTAATTATTTATCTGAATGGTGCATGCCTTTATATTATACGGTGTTGACTCGTTCACCATTGTTGACTCCACCAATAACTAAAACTTCAGTTGGTGACAATTCCACCATAGTAGTTCGCGATAGCGGAGCAGGAAGATCACTGATGTAGATCCACGAGTTGGTGGAGAGAGAGAGTACATGTACACTTCTTTCCTATCAGCTTCTCCAATTGAACTTTCACCACCTCCAGCAGTGAGTAAAGAGCCAACTAACGTGGCTGCAGCCGGTCGATAGGTTGGGGTATTGGGTAGTGTCTTCCAAGATGACTGAGTATCACTGCTACCACTGTCAGTAGGAGTATGGTTGGATGATACAGCATTGCCAAGGAGATCACTAATGGAAGCATGAAGTGCTTGATTGAGCCGGAAAGGAAACCTATAACCTCCCACTACATAGCATATATCGCCAATAGTCGCTACTGACACTTCACGGCATACTGTAGGTAATGGACTAGTCTTGTACCACTGCATTGTGCTGGTGTTAAAGATCTCAACTGCATTGATGTCTACACTATCTCCTTTTGCAGAGTAACCACCGATTACAATCATGGCAGACTGAAGGCTCAACACACCAGGTAGGCACCTTGCAGTGGGCATAGAGGGAAGCGCAGGTTTCCATTTTTGCACAAAATTCAATGCATAGATATTATTTGTTGCTTCTTCATCCATTAATTTTTAAAACCACCAACAGCTACAAGCTTTCCATCAACTTGTCCCAAACCAAACCATTTGACTGGAAGTGGCGGTAAGGCTGTCCAGCAATCTTGCTTGTAGTTATAACAGAGTAGAACATTGTCATCATTTTCATCGACTGTTTCAGGATCTGGGCCCATACCCCTGAAATAGACATTATTGTTGATGACTACTGTCTTTCCATTGCACATGGTGATGGGTAGATCTCTGCATTGCTTCCATGTGATTTTAGCCCGCATAGACTATAATTAAATTATATATGTGAAAGACATTATGCTACAGTATTGTGAGATTGTTATTATAACCTTGACAAAACCATAAAAGACTTTATTGTGAAAGTAACCTTCTGTATAAACTAACTACCATCAGTATAACATAAATCAGCCTCTGCTTATCAGCCCTATAATAACTATCAATAAATTATATACTGATGGTAGTTAGTTTATACAGAAGGTTACTTTCACAATGAAGTTGTTTTATGGTTTTGTCAAGGTTATAATAACTATCAGTAAATTACCAAGTCTCATTATTTTGTTGTGCTAAACTCACCTGCTTTTTTGAAGTAAGAAATTTCATTGCTCTTGTAAACTGGTCATTCAACCCTGAAATAGTGTACTCCTTTTGTTGCAAAGCCTTAGTCTTTACTTCAAGTTCAGCATCCTTGACAGAAGCAGTCTCAGCATTAGCTACCAATGTCTCTTCCAGAGTTGAAATGCTTGACTTTAGTAGCTCAATTTTTGTTTTGGAGGTTATCGATTCCAATCTCAGTTCATCACTAATCTTTCTTTGTTCTACAAGCTCTGCCTCCTTTTGCTGACATTCCTCATGTATCTCTTGTAATAGCTGTTGATTTTTCTGCCGCTCTCTTTGCAAAGTCTGCTCATGTACTTGCCTATGTTTCTCAAGTAGATGTTTTTGCTTTTCCTTTATTGCTTCAATAACACTGCTCTTTTCAGATGAGAGTCTTTGTTCACATGACATTATTGCATCATTAAAAACCTCTTCTTGCTTTCCAGTCTGTCTTTTGAGTGAAACTGTTTCTGCCCTTGCCAAATTTCTCTCTGTCTCAAGCACTTTCTTTTCACATTCAAGGACTTGCTTTTGGGTCTGCAAATTCTCTATTTGGAGGTGAAAATGTTTCATTTGAAATTCGATATCACGTGATCCCAAGTTGTCCAATTCTCTTTTTGCCATCTTCTTGAAACTATTTCTGTGCATCTGTGTTTTTGTGGCCCTTTTTTCTCCTTTCTCTGCTTTGATAGGACATAACAATTTCAATGGATTCACAATGCTAGTTGGAAACTGTAGCATTATTTCAGCTAAACGTCTCTCAAGTTCACGTACATCGGGTCTCTTTTGAGGATCATTGCTGATGCATTTAAGAATGAGGTCCATCAGAGGATGATTGTTTCCAATGGCTCGAAGGAACACCTCTCGTCGCTCAGCTTCTGATGCAGGGACTAGCTTACCTGCTTCAATCTTATTTGGTCCAACCTGTGGCTCTGGCCACAAACCACTGAACATGTGGATTAGCATGATACCGTAGGAAAAAATATCTACACTTATGTCGTACAATGGATTTGGTATCATTACCTCTGGTGGCATGAAATGAGGTGTACCAGGAGTCTGTGTCATGCGATTCACCTGTAGAGGGATTAAATTGAGAATCCTGGCCACACCCAGATCAGAGATCTTGGCTGTCATGTTGGGGGTGAGGAGGACATTATTAGAAGAGAGATCTCGATGAATGATGGGGGAAGTTTGGCTATGGAGGTAGCACAGGCCTAGAGCCACATCATGAAGAATGGAGTAGCTGATCTCGTTTGGGAGAATGCCATATCGCTCAATGCAGGAGGTGAGGTTAGTGGGGAGAAACTCCATGACTAGGATAGGTGCTCGCACTCCTTGCTGGAAATAGACTCCCAGAAATTGGACGATGTTGGGATATCGTACTTGACTAAGTAGATGACATTCTTCTTTAAACCTGAGCATGCCATATGTAGTAAGATCCTGCTTTAATAGTTCATCATGGATCTTCTTGCCAGCACACTTCAGTCCCATGTAGTCTAGTTCTAGTACAGTAGCATAGGAGCCATGTCCCAGCTCTCGATCCGTTACTTGAACATCTTTTAATTTATAAGCTTCCAGTTGATCAAAACTTAGATTTCTATCCATTCTTCTCCGCTTTTCAGTGGCAAACTTAGCAGCTTATGTCAGTGCCTCCAAGTATACAGATTTATCAGTATTTTTACTGAATTCTGACCGTTAATACTGATAAAAATTTGAAAACTTGGAGAATTTAGTACATACATGGAGCTCTTTGTAAAATACTGAAAAATACTGAAAATGCATGCAAAATACTGAAAAATGGGTAGATTTATACTGAAAGACAGGAGAGCAGCTTGGAGGCACTGTTATGTTGGCAAGTTCAGGTTTCATTGAAGGGAAAGCACATGAGTAACCACAGGAACTCGATCACTGTATTGTTTATTTTTACTAGTGTAGATAGTTTAGATTATGCACCATGTGTAGTGGGACAGATTCAAGTGTAGCTATGATGTAACTGAGTACTGTAGTGAAGCCTAAGTGGTGTGTAGTGGTTGAAGCCAGCCACTTGTACAGCTAGATCATGCACATAGTATCTGGCTTAGAAATTTCAAACTGTGACATGAGGCTCATCTTTAGAAGGGACCTGGGTGCAGGATCAGTTAACTTAAATTAAGTGTATGAACATTTTAAATTTATATAGGTGGCAGAAGCAGCGGGTGTACCAGGGGCACACCCCCCCCCCCCCCCCCCCCCAACTAGCCTGAAATAGGGACAGTGTCCCCCCTTCCAGAGCCACTGAAGCCATCCAAACTCATGCTATCAATGCTATGACCGCAATTGTTGTTTGATTCCGGTAGCTTGAGTAAGTCAGGCAAAATCCTGGTCACATGATTTAATATCTAAACAGAAGAATGAATGATCGAAATTAAGGGTAGCTTTATGGACTGTAGATCTGTACATGCATGCTAACTTACTCCTCATATCTTCCTCCGTCTATGATGAAGTTGCCATTGCCAATATCCTACACCAATCTCCTCAACTTAGTAGAGAAGTTAATTGTAGCTCTAAGTTCTAGTCAGACTGTCTATGTGTAGTTTAAGTGGAGCTAGTTTGAGTGCTGTACCCATGCAACTTGCAAGAAGCTCACATTTGTCAGATGTAACTGAAGAGAAGCGCCACGATTTCACAATTGTATTATAATTAGTGATGCCGAGGGAGTCTGGGGATTGTCAGAACCAATGAAGCCACACCCAAAGGCTAGCTACTAGGTACTGCATAGCTCGAAATGTTGGTGAGGAATTCAAGTTTAGAGGATTTCCTCACAGTGTATATTATACTGGAAATTCATTAGGATCTGCTAATATTAATTTTGTTGAGCAAGTGAAGAAGAGAGAAGATTTAGCTATTATTCGCAGTGGCTAAAGTGCCGGCACCGGCACTCAAAAATAAGGCTTAAAGAGCCGGCATAACTCACGGGATCTATAGGTAGCAATATAGAACAAGCTATTACTGAGCAATACACAGCAAGTGAGACTAGTAGCGGGGGTTTGGATTTCGGTAATTGGTTGTTGACGAGGGGTTTGGGTTTTGGTATATATACTATAGCTGCACTTTTGCAGTGGCAATAATATTACCTGCTTTTAAATTATATCAATGAATGTATATTATTATGATAAGGAGTGAAGAATATGTTCATGGATGTATTAATACACCTGGATCATATCAGTGCACATGTAATTCTGGATAGCTATGTACTAGCTGGCAATCTCAGAGGTGGTGAAGGTATAAGGATAATTAACAGTGTCCCACTTTTGTATTAATATTATTATGATTGTCCACCCATCTCCCAGTTTTGACCCCAATTTCTGCTATTAAAGGTCTAAATCCTTTGAATAAGTGCCTTCTTAATTGGTACAAGCTTCAGTGAGAATAGAGATTCCCATGGGCTGCCTAGCAACAACAAGCCCACAATGTCAAGCACTATTTGCACTTTGATCACCTATTAATATTATTGTAGAGTATAGCTACTTGTAGTTTCATGAAAAATGTCACAGTTTGAGCTTATACCTTTTTTTAAGAGACTATAATTATTACTGTATACAATATAATACCTGTTACAAATATGGGACCCCATGCCAGGTACAGCTAGTAATCAGAACCTTATTGGAATTAGCTAATTATAATAATAATAATATTATTATAATCATTATTACAGTTCAACAGTGCTACCGAGCTATAGTTATATTATATTCTTTACTACTTTTCCATTATTAATTTTAATGGTGTGTATAGAAAAATAATGCATCAAAAAAATTTGTAAAGAAAAATTGACCTAACCTTAATAAATCTTAATGTTCACACCATTACAGTTTAATCATGTTCATTACAATACTGTGTTCATTCATTGAATGTAGATATCGATTTTATCAAATCCAACCATTTCATTCGTCTTAGTTGAAGTGCAGAGTCGCAGCTCCAAGTCTGCCGTTGTTGGCTCACCAAGATCCTTACAGAAAAGTAGGGGATTTTCTCCATCACTGGTAAATTCTGGCTCATCACCAGATGCACAAAAATAGTCTTCACCAACAAAGCTTGGTGGAGCAACACCACCAGAATCTGGGCAGGGGTACCCATGTGCCCACGCAGATGCAAATGACCACACGTGCTTCCTTGGATTCTGGCTGTATGTAAGACTGATACCATCCATGTAGTGTCCTTCAATGTCACCACCAGAAGAAAAACCATCAGTAGTTTGGGTGCGGTATCCTCTTATTCCTCCAACTACCTTGGAGTATGAAACTCCATTGGTAGAAATGATAACTGAGTCACAATCCGGTGGATTGAACTCTGCAGCCCGTCTACATGCTCGTGCTGATTGCATTATTGCCTCCAATAGATTGGCAGGACAATTTTGTGAAGAGTCGGTGAGGTCAATTGAATAGATGAGTTTTAAGCCCCGTGATTCTGAATGATGAATGATTGTGGGAATAATGTTTTAATTCTTACATGTGGAATAAGATTCTGGTTGTAGCTAATGAAGGCGATGAAGAGGAGCTTTCTTGCATTAGGCTCTGATTGATTTAGCTACTACCAAGTAAACAAGGATTGTGGTTAGAAAACTACCACAGATGTGGATAACAGTCTAATTTTGTGTGTCTACCGCTTGATTTTGCTCACCATTCTCTTCGATGATCACTTCACTGTTCATCTCTGCAAGAAGGGTAAGCATGCAAACAAGACTATGAATATGATCTTGCAGACATAATATCAACTACATAATAACTGCATGTATTTTACCTTTTTTGATCTCAGCAATCTTGTTCAAGTAGTCCTGCAGTTTACCCCCATAATAGTTGTCAGCCTTAGGCCAGGCTCCTACTGATGCTAGGAGTCCAGCAGCCACTATGAACACGAATGCTTTCATTCTTGAGAGCGATGAGCAGTTTAACGTTGTCTTCTCTTGAAATTGAATGGTGCTTTGAAATCAGTGGTTAGCTAGCAAGTAGCACTTTCTTTTATAGAGACTTGGACCATTGCATTATGAGAAGGTTGTCGACATTGACATAGAATGTTTAACTGCCACTGCAGCTTTTAGGTACCTTAACACTGATTGTCAGACTGCATTAAGCTAAGTGACTGATTGTGTAACATAAGCAACTATAGTTGCAGTAGCCATATAGGGTGATAGAAGTTTGTTAAACTTGTAGAATTCCATTGTCTAAGATGCAAGTTAACTTCACAATGGCACACATTTCATTTTAGCGACAGCCAAGTACATGTAGGCTTCAATTTAGCTGACTTATTTATCGCATACACTATAGCCATTCCATTATCATAATAAAATTGCTTCTAATGTTGGGGAAGCTTGTTAATGGATTTTTTATGTGCAGTCCCCTGTTAAAAATGGACCTAACAGGACTCATTAAGACTATGACTGTGCAAAATTCATTATAGCCATAGCACTACATATATGTCACATTTGGGGCTTCAGTAACGATATAGGGAAGTGTTTTAATGGATTTTGCTTGTAGAGTCCCATTGATGCTGAAATTATTTTCAAACTTGTAGCGAATGATTGTTCTATAATATTATGGTGGCTGAAAAGGATACTGCCGTGGCAGCTTGGCGTGGTTCTTCATGGTACATTGCTGACACAGTACCTTTTCACTTACAATTTATTACCATAATTGTTTTTACCTGAATCCCGTAATTAACAAACAAGACCCCACTATGACTGTTTACCTTTGCATCCTAATTCCATAGCAAGTACACTCATTCTGCCAATGTTGGTGTAACAAGAACGAGCATACTTGCGATGCAAATTAGTATCTATTACCCAACCAAGGAACCTCGATATCTTAGTACCTATGCATCCCCAAAATTTTTTCTACTTTTTTGTAGTTATGAGGTAATTATGGTGTAACGTATGATGAAAATTAATTATGTTGAAATTATTAAACTTTGTTCAGGAGGTTTTCTCATTGATGGGATTGAGGCTTTTGTGTAAAAATCTCCAATCTGTATGTATATTGAGTATCCATTGATAATTCACCATGTTTTTGATTAAAAATCAGTGGTGGGTGGGGATCACTCGTGCAGAGGCACCTGTCTGGGCGTCCAAGGTCCTGATTGAGAAAGCTGTGTTGGATCAACTGTTGGCTCCTCTCGGCACCATTCCTCTGGATTGGGGTGAGTGTGGTTTTGTTATTAGTTTTTGTTTGTGTATATGACATCTATGATGGCGTGGCTAGGTGTAGTTGCACGATCAAGCATGGCTAGGGGTCAATGGTGATTCTGGTGATATGTTTAGGTATGGCCCTCAGGTTTGGTTATCTGTTTAGTACGATAGCTTTTTGTTATCTGGTTTTGATGTATGATAAAATCAGTTTAATTTTATTTCTATGAGGGATCCGGTTTGGTTTTGGTTTCGGCAATTCAGTATGAATAGCTAAGTTTTAGGATAGGGGTTGATAGATTTCGATAGTTCGATGCATAGTATTACTTCTGGGGATCAATAGATTTCAGTGTGTCAGGATAATGTATGTTTATTGGTATTTTGTTTTCCCTTCAGGTGAGGGCAAATGTGGCTTGGATAAGAATTGATAGACGGAGATCTCCTTGGAATTTCATTTAGTTTTTGGACATTTGGATAAGAAATGTGTGTGACTAAGTTTTGTTGTGTTTTTGGCATGTTTAGATTCATGATTGTTTGATTTACTGAAGTTTGGTTGATAATATTATGATATTGTATCGGGGGTTGTGGGGTTTGGTTAATCATCCAGTCTTCTTGGTTGGGGTAGCTTGGTTCCGGATGTCCCTATGCTGCTCTGGCTTGGCTGTAGGACTAGCGACAGTGGTTGCGATGTGCTCTCACTAGGTTCTGGTTGAGGGTAGATCAGCTCAGGGTTGTCTTCGATTTCGGAGGGGTGGGGCTGCCTCTCCAGTTGCGGCTTGCGCTTAGACCGGTTCAGAGATATTATTATCATCATTAATAAAATCATTCATTTGGCTCCCGGACCGGTTTCGGCCGTAGCCTTCCTCAGCAGGAGCAAAAAATTAATGTGCAATAATAGGCAAAATGCATGAATTTATATACCTAGCTAGAAAGCGTTTGTGGGTGTGGCTTGATAGCGTTGCAGTTCAGGAGGATGGCTTGTGGGGTCAAAGTTCAATCGTCGATCTTCTGGAGTGACATCACTCGTAGACGATGTGGATGGGGTCTTCTGGATTAGGAGCGGGGCTGTAGCCCTTGAGCAATCCTGCCGGCAGAAGCTGCACTACCCGGGGTGAGCACGAAACTCTCTATCAATGATTAAAAATCAATGGTGGGTGGGGATCACTTATGTCGTACAATGGATTTGGTATCATCATGAGGTGTACCAGGAGTCTGTGTCATGGGATTCACCTGTAGAGGGATTAAATTGAGAATCCTGGCCACACCCAGATCAGAGATCTTGGCTGTCATGTTGGGGGTGAGGAGGACATTATTAGAAGAGAGATCTCGATGAATGATGGGGGGAGTTTGGCTATGGAGGTAGCACAGGCCTAGAGCCACATCATGAAGAATGGAGTAGCTGATCTCGTTTGGGAGAATGCCATATCGCTCAATGCAGGAGGTGAGGTTAGTGGGGAGAAACTCCATGACTAGGATAGGTGCTCGCACTCCTTGCTGGAAATAGACTCCCAGAAATTGGACGATGTTGGGATGTCGTACTTGACTAAGTAGATGACATTCTTCTTTAAACCTGAGCATGCCATATGTAGTAAGATCCTGCTTTAATAGTTCATCATGGATCTTCTTGCCAGCACACTTCAGTCCCATGTAGTCTAGTTCTAGTACAGTAGCATAGGAGCCATGTCCCAGCTCTCGATCCGTTACTTGAACATCTTTTAATTTATAAGCTTCCAGTTGATCAAAACTTAGATTTCTATCCATTCTTCTCCGCTTTTCAGTGGCAAACTTAGCAGCTTATGTCAGTGCCTCCAAGTATACAGATCTATACTGAATTCTGACCGTAAAAATTTTAAAAATACTGAAAACTGGGAGAATTTAGTACATACATGGAGCTCTTTGTAAAATACTGAAAAATACTGAAAGTGCATGCAAAATACTGAAAAATGGGTAGATTTATACTGAAAGACAGGAGAGCAGCTTGGAGGCACTGTTATGTTGGCAAATTCAGGTTTCATTGAAGGGAAAGCACATGAGTAACCACAGGAACTCGATCACTGTATTGTTTATTGATACTAGTGTAGATAGTTTAGATTGTGCACTATGTGTAGTGGGACAGATTCAAGTGTAGCTATGATGTAACTGAGTACTGTAGTGAAGCCTAAGTGGTGTGTAGCCAGCCACTTGTACAGCTAGATCATGCACATCAGTGGTGGAGGAAGACGGCTGTGACTGGGGGGTGGGGGGGGGGGGGGCACAGTGGGTATATCACATGTCTACCACAATAGGGATCTATTGAAGGACTGTCATGCAAGGGAGGGCACGTACGTGTGCCCCTGGTGCCCCCCTGGTTCTGCCGCCTATGCACATAGTATCTGGCTTAGAAATTTCAAACTGTGACATGAGGCTCATCTTTAGAAGGGACCTGGGTGCAGGATCAGTTAACTTAAATTAAGTGTATGAACATATTATATAGGTGGCAGAAGCAGCGGGGGTACCAGGGGCACATCCCCCCCCCCCCCCCCCCCAACTAGCCTGAAATAGGGACAGTGTCCCCCCTTCCAGAGCCACTGAAGCCATCCAAACTCATGCTATCAATACTATGACTGCAACTGTTGTTTGATTCCGGTAGCTTGAGTAAGTCAGGCAAAACCCTGGTCACATGATTTAATATCTAAACAGAAGAATGAATGATTGAAATTAAGGGTAGCTTTATGGACTGTAGATCTGTACATGCATGCTAACTTACTCCTCATATCTTCCTCCATCTATGATGAAGTTGCCATTGCCAATATCCTACACCAATCTCCTCAACTTAGTAGAGAAGTTAATTGTAGCTCTAAGTTCTAGTCAGACTGTCTGTGTGTAGTTTAAGTGGAGCTAGTTTGAGTGCTGTACCCATGCAACTTGCAAGAAGCTCACATTTGTCAGATGTAACTGAAGAGAAGCGCCACAATTTCACAATTGTATTATAATTAGTGATGCCGAGGGAGTCTGGGGATCGTCAGAACCAATGAAGCCACACCCAAAGGCTAGCTACTAGGTACTGCATAGCTCGAAATGTTGGTGAGGAATTCAAGTTTAGAGGATTTCCTCACAGTGTATATTATACTGGAAATTCATTAGGATCTGCTAATATTTATTTTGTTGAGCAAGTGAAGAAGAGAGAAGATTTAGCTATTATTCGCAGTGGCTAAAGTGCCGGCACCGGCACTCAAAAATAAGGCTTAAAGAGCCGGCATAACTCACGGGATCTATAGGTAGCAATATAGAACAAGCTATTACTGAGCAATACACAGCAAGTGAGACTAGTAGCGGGGGTTTGGATTTCGGTAATTGGTTGTTGACGAGGGGTTTGGGTTTTGGTATATATACTATAGCTGCACTTTTGCAGTGGCAATAATGCTTTTAAATTATATCAATGAATGTATATTATTATGATAAGGAGTGAAGGATGTGTTCATGGATGTATTAATACACCTGGATCATATCAGTGCACATGTAATTCTGGATAGCTATGTACTTGCTGGCAATCTTAGAGGTGGTGAAGGTATAAGGATAATTAACAGTGTCCCACTTTTGTATTAATATTATTATGATTGTCCACCCATCTCCCAGTTTTGACCAGACTATAATTATTACTGTATACAATATTATACCTGTTACAAATATGGGACCCCATGCCAGGTACAGCTAGTAATCAGAACCTTATTGGAATTAGCTAATTATAATATTATAATCATTATTACAGTTGCTACTGAGCTATATAGTTATATTATAATTATTCTTTACTACTTTTCCACTATTTTAATGGTGTGTATAGAAAAATAATGTATCAAGAAAATTTGTAAAGAAAAATTGACCTAACCTAAATAAATCTTAATTTTCACACCATTACAGTTTAATCATGTCCATTACAATACTGTGTTCATTCATTGAATGTAGATATAGATTTTATCAAATCCAATCATTTCATTCGTCTTAGTTGAAGTGCAGAGTCGCAGCTCCAAGTCTGCCGTTGTAGACTCACCAAGATCCTTACAGAAAAGTAGGGGATTTTCTCCATCACTGGTAAATTCCGGCTCATCACCAGATGCACAAAAATAGTCTTCACCAACAAAACTTGGTGGAGCAGCACCACCAAAATCTGGGCAGGGGTGCTGAGATGACTCTGGTTGACCCGCAGATGCAAATGACCAAACGTGCTTCCTTGGATTCTGGCTGTATGTAATACTGATACCATCCATGTAGTGTCCTTCTATGCCACTACCAGTAGAAAAACCATCAGTAGTTTGGGTGCGGTATCCTCTTATTCCTCCAACTACTTTGGAGTATGAAACTCCATTGGTAGCAATGATAACTGAGTCACAATCTGGTGGATTGAAGTCTGCAGCCCGTCTACATGCTTGTGCTGATTGCATTGTTGCCTCCAATAGATTGGCAGGACATTTTTGTGAAAAATCAGTGAGGTCAATTGAATAGATGAGTTTTAAGCCCCGTGATTCTGAATGATGAATGATTGTGGGAACAATATTTTAATTCTTACATGTGGATTAAGATTCTGGTTGTAGCTAATGAAGGCGATGAATGCATGGAAGAGGAGCTTTCTTGCATTAGGCTCTGATTGATTTAGCTACTACCAAGTAAACAAGGATTGTGGTTAGAAAACTACCACAGATGTGGATAACAGTCTAATTTTGTGTGTCTACCGCTTGATTTTGCTCACCATTTTCTTCGATAATCACTTCACTGTTCATCTCTGCAAGAAGGGTAAGCATGCAAACAAGACTATGAATATGATCTTGCAGACATATATATCAACTACATAATAACTGTGTTTTACCTTTTTCGATCTCGGCTATCTTGTTCAAGTAGCCCTGCAGTTTACCTCCATAATAGTTGTCAGCCTTAGGCCAGGCTCCTACTGATGCTAGGAGTCCAGCAGCCACTATGAACACGAATGCTTTCATTCTTGAGAGCGATGAGCAGTTTAATGTTGTCTTCTCTTGAAATTGAATGGTACTTTGAAATCAGTGGTTAACTACAATCAAGTAGCACTTTCTTTTATAGAGACTTGGACCATTGCATTATGAGAAGGTTGTCGACATTGACATAGAATGTTTAACTGCCACTGCAGCTTTTAGGTACCTCAACACTGATTGTCAGACTGCATTAAGCTAAGTGACTGATTATGTAACATAAGCAACTGTAGTTGCAGTAGCCATATAGGGTGATAG
Organism: Cliona cf. orientalis; assembly: GCA_963930775.1. Classification (NCBI taxonomy): domain Eukaryota; kingdom Metazoa; phylum Porifera; class Demospongiae; order Clionaida; family Clionaidae; genus Cliona; species Cliona cf. orientalis. The sequence continues at coordinate 3,118,141 of OZ005694.1, read as the reverse complement.
AAGCTAGTTAAGCTTGTAGAATTCCATCATCTAACATGCAAGTTAACTTCACAATGGCACATATTTCATTTTACCGACAGCCAATTTTGTTAAAGTACATGCAGGCTTCAATTTAGCTGACTTATCACATAGTACACTATAGCCATTCCAACTATCACAATAAAATTGCTTCTAATGTCGGGGAAGCTTGTTAATGGATTTTTTATGTGCAATCCCACGATTAAAATGGACCTAACAGGACTCGTTAAGATTATGACTGTGCAAAAGCACTACATATATGTCACATTTGGGGTTTCAGTAATGATACGGAAGTGTTTTGATGGATTTTGCTTGTAGAGTCCCATTGATGCTGAAATTATTTTCAAACTTGTAGCGAATGATTGTTCTATAATATTATGGTGGCTGAAAAGGATACTGCCGTGGCAGCTTGGCGTGGTCCTTCATGGTACATTGCTGACACAGTACCTTTTCACTTACAATTTATTACCATAATTGTTTTTACCTGAATCCCGTAATTGACAAACAAGACCCCACTATGACTGTTTACCTTTGCATCCTAATTCCATAGCAAGTACACTCATTCTTGTTACACCAACATTGGCAGAATAGAATATTCTATTCTGCCAATGTTGGTGTAACAAGAACGAGCGTACTTGCTATGCGAATTAGTATCTATTACCCAACCAAGAACCTCGATATCTTAGTACCTATGCATCCCCAAAATTCTTTCTACTTTTCTGTAGTTATGAGGTAATTACAGTGTAACGTATGATGAAAATTAATTATGACGAAATTATTAAACTTTGTTCAGGAGGTTTTCTCATTGATGGGATTGAGGCTTTTGTGTAAAAATCTCCAATCTGTATGTATATTGAGTATCCATTGATAATTTACCATGTTTTTCTTGAGCTGTGAACACATGACTATAATTAGATCCTAGCAACAATGCTCAACAGCTTTGTATATAAACAACTGCCTAGCAACAAACTAGCCATAGGCAAACAAAATTTACCAGGTTTTTTATGGAGCTTACAAGGTTTTTTATGAAAGATAGATACTGCAGTTCAACCAATCAGATCACTGTATTTGTTACAAGTAGGATCTAAATAATAGTTAGACACTGTTTAGGAGGTTTCTACGTGATTTAGAAGACCGAAGGGCTCTGTGTAGACAGTCGTTAAGCCAGCGGTCCAAAACACGTACAGTGCTTCAAGGCAAGAGAACAAATTTTTTGATTTTGAGCTTAAATGGTCGTAAAGATGGTTCTGTTTGATATTATCAAATGAAATCTGGTTTACACTTTCTATATCCATATTGAAATTTACAGCTGGATTTATGGGATGTAATTTTGATTAGTTTCGCTTCAATGGCTTCACAAGCGATTCCACTTTGAGAAATAGTTTTGGCATAGAAAAAGCTTATTATTTTGAGTTAAGAAACTGCACTTTTTCCTCTGATGTGGCACCATATGAAGTTACTTGGACACAAGTTTGAAGGCTAACGGAAGTATGGTTTGTCGGATATCATTAAAAATGTCATTTCAGAGTGTCAAAAACTTTTGGCATTTTATTTGAAAAATACTTTGAGTTAAGAAATCCACTTGAGCCTCTCAATGTACTTGTATTAGAGTTTCAGATTCCCAAATTTGAAGATTCAACTCCAAAGTACTCTTGAGATATTGCCACTTTTGTCCAAGATTTGTGAAAAATGGCTCAAAAACTGACTTGTGCGGCTTCTCTATTAGCTATATATGGGGATAATGAGTTGTGCAAAAAGATGATAAAAGTGATTTTTATGATATCTGTAGATGTTATTGAGCACAGTGGAGCTCATTTAACCTCAAAAAATAGAATTTCAAAAAATTTGCTCTCTTGCCTTGAAGCACTGTACAAGTGTTGCTTTTTATGGAGCTTACTTCCTTTAACTACCTTTAAATCGGTTAGGAAGCCAGCTTTCTTGACAAAGCGTGTGTAAGGCGAATGTATCAGCATAAGTCCAGGGATGGGGGTGAACCTTACCCTTACCAGTGTACATTAGAGGATGAATCTGTGTTAAACTCCAGGGTCTGTATGGCAGGGTTTGTCCTGGGGGGGGGGGGGGGGGGGGGGAGACCAAATATGGCGCAGTGGACAGTCCGGGGGGACCGTTGACAGCGTGACAGTACTCCAATTTTACCGAATTGGGTAAAGGTCATCAGCGTATTGTGTGCACGTGCGTGACTCACGTAGGATGCAATGAGAAACAACAGCTGTACGATATCGTCATCCGACATAATGCTATCCCACTCCTGACACCACTGTAACGTGTATCAATAGTTGTTCAGAGATAATTAACCCTCGCCGCAAAGCGTAGGCGGAGGGTTACTGCAATCGTTTGGCGATTTTTGTCCGTCCGTCCGTCCGTATGGTAAGGGTCGTCTGAGAGAAAGTACGCATCTGAGGATTACCAGGCATCAAGGAAGAGTGGTCACGTTAAGTCCTGCCCAGTGGTATAATAGTGTGCAGCTGTGGTTGCCATTCTGTGCCTTGCTGGTTGTCAATGCAGTGACAGTGTAAACAGGCAGTGGCTCTCAAGTGCATAATTGAGTTTTAAGTAGTCACAGAGGCTTTCAGTTATTATAGCGACATAGGCAGGTGCCTTCCCCCTAGCCTATATCATGCATTGACTCTGAAGAAAACTGGAGTACCTCAGGTTCAGGGTATGTATCATAGTATTGAACTAGATACATAGTAGTTCAATACCCCTTGTACTATGACTAGAGTAAAGATCAAAGGCACCGCCTGTAGTATATACAACGTAAACCACTGTCTGCCCACTATGCAAACTGTGGAGTAACCACAGCCATGGTACTGTGCTTTGCAAGTCAGTTGTCTAGGAAAGATGGGGGAATGGCACCTGTCTCTGTCACTATATAAACTGAAAACCTTTGTGACTTGTAGTGTAACTGAATTAAGCACTTGAGAGCCACTGCCTATTTACCCTTTCCACTGGACAACTGACTTGCAAAGCACAGTATAACTGCCATAATATACCACCGCTGGCAGATAACGCGTGTATTTACTATGGGCATAGAGCCATGGTATAACTTCCAAAGTTCCATATACCACGGTTGGCGGTCATAGTACAAAGCCACTTAGACTATATTATAGCCTTATCGTGATTTATTTGAATTGTACGCTCGAGGCGTGTATTTAAACCACTCGGCTTCGCCTCGTGGTTTAAATGCCCGCCTCTCGCGTACAATTCAAATAAACCACTCTAGTAACTATGTAACTTATATTGAGCAGGCATACACACTGAGATATGCTAGCTATAATTTATAGATCTATATGATGTGCATGAGTCATGCATGCGTGTAGCGGTGAGGGTTTTGCACTCCTGTGCATTCATTACTGTTGTGCTTATATTGTGTTATTCCTGAGAAACATTTTTATTTAGACACTCTAATTTTTATACGCTCTATTCAGAGGTGCATATACTTAGCTTATCTCACTACCGGTACCTCATGAGCCATGCATGCTTTGCAATTTCACCCAAAATAGTTAGTTTTCCACCACAGTACTGTTACAGGTACATATGTATACAGTAATTTCATTTAACAATGAAAGTCAATACTAGTGTTTCCAGCACATTACGTACACCTACAGAAGACTGCTCAGGTGTAATGATCACAAAATATGGTTGGTGTTTTCACTATACCACCTGTTAGGCATGCGGCACACAAAAATTAACTTTCTATCACAAATTTAAAATGAAGGCTATAGCCAATAGCTGCTTCATACACAATGAATGTATCAGGGTGTTTAGCATACCAACACCACATAGGCATGGATGGCAAAGAAGATATGTAGTATGGTTGCCACTGAGAGCTAATTAGCATTGCACAAAATCACAATCATAATATCATGTACTTATTATGGTACATGTTATGTAATGTCACAATAATATCATTAAAGAATGTTATCTTCAGATTTCAGTTGTATACTAAGTTGAAACTTAGTGCAACTAATAGTATATTCCCAGTAGCAATTTACTTTCGGTGATTATTAGGTAATTATGGTGAAATTATGATGTAATCTATGTGGTAATCATGAGAAAATTCAGGGCCTTGTTAGCGCCTTTCTGAGATATTATCTGTATAGAATATCTGATACATGTATCCAGCAAATCTGTATAGAATATCTGATACATGTATCCAGCAAACACCTTATAGGCTGTATTTTGCTTACTCCCGAAATCAACCTACCTAAGTTAAACGCGTGTGAACTGTTATAGCTAATCATTGCTTACTAGTCACTGTTCCGAATTTATAGTCACAGACATCCTTTCAGCATCATCAAATGACTGCAAATGCAATCATGCATTTAATATTATGATAGTCATGGAGGGAATAGGATATAAGTAGCTATAACTTGCATGAAGCATAATAATATTATCCCATCAAACTGAAGATCAAACTCAACTGGGCTAAACGATGATGCTGGACGTGGTGTGTATCATCTTTGCTTCATTCTTTCTACAGTGTACTTCGAATGAACAACATGAAATGAAAACACAGATGCTGGACAATAATATTATTATTCAGGTGGAAAGGAGAGCAGCTTCATCAAGTATAAGCAATCTACTTTCGAATAAGTATAATTTTTAATATTATTTCATTACTATAGATGCTTGTTTAGTGAAGCTCTATGTAATGGCATTCACGTCTGATCTAGAGTATGCTTCTACAGCAATATTTCACAATATTGAGCTTCAATACAATGAAAGTGTGCTAACGATGACACTATATGATCAGCCAGGAGTAGAGTTCCAATCAAATATGGGTGATTTGTGGGAGTTCAGTCTTCCTAGCTGCATAACTCTTCATACAATTACAAGGGTGTCCGTTGTTGCAAATGGAGATGACGGATGGAACATCGGATCTATTGTAACATTAGTTCGAGATACTGGCAATAAAATTCAACTACTTACACAAGATTTCAGTATGAATCGCTGGATTGATGGCAACGATGAACTTGAGCATAGAAATTTCACGCTCACACTGTCAAGAAATAGTGCCTGTTCAGGTATTTATTGGGTACTTCGTTCAAGATTTTAAGGAGGTGGATGACTCACTAAAGCTACTTCTATCTTAGTGTTCACTTTTAGAAAATTTAATGATAGTAGTTTATCACTTATATTCATTTTCAGATTGTTGCTTGTCTCAGCTCTATATCATGGCATTCAACCTACTTTCTACAAGTAATGGAACTCTGTATGCCCCATACTGCTGCTAAAGTTAAGAAGGGCTTGCCTTGGATAAGCAAGGAAATTCTCAATGCCATCAAGAAAAGAGACATCCTGTTTCGTACTGCTAAAGCTACAGGAAAACCAGCTGACCGTGCCAAATACAATCAAAAGAGAAACCAGGTTGTGCGTATGCTGAGAGATGGAAAACAGCATTTCTTTGACCAACACCTTAATAATGTGGATGCAAAAAATTTTTGGAAAACTATTCGATTACTCAACCAAGAGTGCTCCTCGTCACGTATTCCTGCATTACAGGATATAGATGATGCTAAAATAATTGATTCTAATCTGGATAAAGCTACTACTTTAAACAAATTTTTCTACACCTGTTTCAACCATAGTCAGTCAACTTTGATGGATCCACCAATGATCCCCCTTCCCCCAGATGAGTGCCCAGCTGAGTTGTTATGCACTGAGGAATCAGTTTTTGAGCTACTCTCGAATCTTGATACTACCAAATCCACCGGGTGTGATGGAATCTCATCAAAAATGCTTAAATGTACGTCTCTAAGTATTGCTGATCCACTACATAAACTGTATAATCATTCAATATCAACTGGTACAATTCCCGCTGACTGGAAGATAGGTAGGATTACGCCAATACCTAAGGGAACCAATGACTCACTCCCATCTGGTTACCGTCCCATTTCTGTGCTGCCAATTGTTAGCAAACTTATTGAGCGTCATATTAAAAGCATCGTTGAAGAGTTTTTAAGGTCGAATGCACCGATATCTTCTAGACAGTGGGGTTTCATGTCTAACCGATCAACCGTATCAGCACTGATTAAAGTTGTGGATGACTGGCAAAGAGCTCTAGACCAAGGATATGAAGTGTGTGTGGTATTTTTTGATGTCTCAAAAGCGTTTGACACTGTGCCACACTCGCTTTTGCTTGCCAAATTACATGAACTTGGACTGGATCCATATCTTCTACAATGGATAAGGAATTATCTTTCTAATAGATCTCAGTTTGTATGTGTTGATGGTGCCAGCTCTAACTGCCTACCCGTTGTGTCTGGTGTTCCACAGGGATCAGTCTTGGGCCCTCTTCTTTTCATAACATATATTAATGATATTACTACTCGCATCTCTTCTGGAAGTGATGTAAACATGTTCGCGGACGATATAGCACTCTATCGTATCATCAAAACTGCTGCTGATTATGCCCATCTTCAAGAGGATGTTGACGCTACATCTGCATGCATTCTGGAGAAGAAACTTAAATTTAATGCTACTAAATGTAAAACAATGCTGATATCAAGAAAAAGATCGAATATGTCCACTCCTCCACAGGTAATTCTGAATGGTGTAATCCTGGATAGAGTGCAGAGTTATAGATATCTTGGAATTACTCTTACCACCAATCTCTCTTGGTCTTCCCATATTAGTGCTAATTGCAATAAGACCAGAAAACTTATTGGACTCCTATATAGGCGATTCTATCAACATGCCTCTTCTCCCACCTTGCTGAGACTCTACTGCTGTTTCATTCGCCCACATTTAGAGTACGCTTCGGCTGTTTGGAACCCCAACTTAAAGGGTGAAATTGATCAACTGGAGAGAGTCCAGAGGTTTGCACTGCGAGTTTGCCTAAAGTCATGGGACACAGATTACGAGGATCTGCTATCTATCTCTAATCTACCATCTCTGCAGAAGCGTCGTATGTTGACTAGTCTGTGCCACCTTTTTAAGATTTCAAGAGGTTTTACTGACTTTCATGACCCACCGCTCCAACAGCATACACATAGCTACAACACCCGCTCAACATGTAAACAGATGTTTTCCCTGCTGCAGTGTAGAACCAACTCGTATCAGAGCTCCTATTTTCCAAATACCATCGCAAATTGGAATAGTCTTCCTAGTGAGGTTACCGAATGTGCATCTATCCAAACTTTTAAAAAGTATGCGATTTCATTTTTATATATAACACTATAACTTTCATTTAAATACTCTAGTATATAATTATAGGGTACACTTACTTATTAGCCTAGGGCTACTTGTGTGTCCATGCATATTATTCAATGCAGAAACATTATAGAGAAAAAAAAAAAAAAAAAAAAAAGCAATGCCGGATCAGACTCAGATTTCAGTGTTCAAATCCAATTGAATGGGGAAGTACGAACCTCACTACTTTATGACAGGCTGGGGAATGACTTTCAATTCAACAAAGGAGACCTGTGGGAATTGTTGTTTTCTTCATTTGGTTTCTCTGAAAACTGCATTAAGATTTCAGAGATAGAGAGGATATCTATTGTTGATAGTGGTATTGAATCAGATGATTGGAATATAGAGACTATTGTAACCTTGGTTGATGATTCATCAAATAATTATCAAGTACTAACACATGACTTTGATGTGAATCGTTGGATCAATGGCCACAATACAGACTCTGAACACAGACGTTTTGATCTTAACTTTGCTGGTATAGTAGCTCCATACCTACTAGTGCTAACACACAATGCATACATGCATGGAACTACAGCCAGTGGAATAGCTGTTAACTTCCTATATCATAAATTTTACATAATATCCATTCCCACTTAATACTAAACACTTTAAATTAATGGTAACACCATGCATGCTACTGAATAAGATTTAGAATCTCGCCTTTTATGATTATACCAGGGATGGTCAGGATTTCATGGATATTCTCCGATGATTAATAGTCCTATTGATGGTACCTAAATTCTTATAATCTTGCTCAGATATCAACGAATGTAGCCTAGAAACACACAGCTGCCAACAAGGCTGTGTCAACAGCATAGGAGGGTTTACGTGTACCTGCAAACCAGGGTATCAGCTGAACTCTGATCAGAGGACATGTACAGGTTAGGTATACTATAGCTATAGCAGCACTTTTGTAGTGGCAATATGCATTTTATGTATTAATATAATTTTAGATATCAATGAATGTATGGTATGGAGTGAAGGATGTGCTCATGGTTGTATTAATACACCTGGATCATATCAGTGCACATGCAATTCTGGATACATACTAGCTGACAATCTCAAACACTGTGAAGGTAAGTACTATTAATATTATAGCTAATTAACAATTATTACAGTTTGACAAAAGTGCCCCACTATAATAATAATTATTATTATGATTGTTAACCCATCTCCCAGCTTTGACCCAATTTTCTGCTAGTTGTGCAGAGAATCTTTGGCTGTTTCTATATTGAACTCTATTATAGTAACGTTATTCTGCAATGATAGCATTAAATTATTGATTGATGCCAGTCTTACAATGCCTATAATAATATACTCCTGATAGATATTGATGAATGTGAGGGAAACATTGACAGCTGTGCTCAAATTTGCATAAACACAAATGGATCATTCCAGTGTAGTTGTATCAGTGGATACAACCTTTCTAGTGATCGGAAATCATGTCAGCAAGAGGGATCATCATCAATAGATGAAGGTAAAACAAATTTGCATTGAGATCTATTTAGATCCTAGTTGTAACAAATACTGTGATCTGATTGGTCAGGAGCAGGTGAGCTATTTCCCATATAATCCTGTAAAAAGCTCATATAGACCTGTAAATTTTTCATATAAACCTGTAAAAAATTGTTGCCTATGGTTAGGATTGTTGCTAGGCAGCAGTTTATATGCCACGCTTAAGCCTATGGGCATTGTTGCTTGAATCTAAAGTTGTTAGACACTATTTAGTCAGTTTCTACGTGATTTAGAAGACCTCAGGGCTCAGTAGAACCCTCACTTCGCTCGGGATTCTACATAGAGCCCTTCGGATCTTCTAAATCACGTAGAAACCTCCTAAGCAGTGTCTAACTATTATATAACTGATACTATATTATGTACTTGGCTCATGCAAACACATAGCTGATGTAGCTAGCTACTATTATCAGTGTGGATGTTTTATCGAGGATTTTACAGTTACAGTTTACCAAGTTAAACATTCTTATTCAAGTGCAAATATTTTCACACATAGGGATGAAAATTGTTGTAATTGTGGTGGCGACAGTAGTGGTGATCGCTGTAGTGACTCTTACTATGACAAGTATTTGTGTCTACTTGTGCACTAAGAAGAATTGTTCGGTACTGATAAAGACATCTTCCACTGCTCGGTCCATTGAGATACCTACTAAAAAAATTAATAATGGCACCAAAGATGAGAGCTGCTATGAAACTGAATTTCAAGATGAACATACTTATGAATGCATGTAATTAAAAAATTGAGCTTGACGGTGATTAATTGTAGAAGCGAACTTGAAATTTCTATAATAATAAATTATTATTATTATTCATGATTAATTTTGTCCCTAATAATTATTCTTTACTATAATATTCAATATCAATTTTAATGGTGTGTACAGAAAAAATGCATCAAATTGATCTAACCTAAATAAATCTTAATGTTCACACCATTACAGTTTCTAATCATGTCCATTATTACAATACCGTGTTCATTCATTGAATGTACATATCGATTTATCAAATCCAACCATTTCATTTATCTTAGTTGAAGTGCAGAGTCGCAGCTCCAAGTCTGCCATTGTAGGCTCACCAAGATCCTTATAGAAAAGTAGGGGATTTTCTCCATCACTGGTAAATCCTGGCTCATCACCAGATGCACAAAAGTAGTCTTCACCAACAAAGTTTGACGCAGCAGCACCACCGAAATCTGGACAGGGGTACTGAGATGACTCTGGTTGACCCGCAGATGCAACTGTATGTCAGACTGACACCATCCATGTAGTGTCCTTCAATGTCATTACTAGTAGAAAAACCATCAGTAGTTTGGGTGTGGTATCCCCTTGTTCCTCCAACTAGTAATTTGATGCTAAAATTCTATTAAAACCTGTAGCAATGATGTGTTCTATAATGTGGCCAAGAGGGACACTGCCACGGTTGGTCCTTCATGGTCCTACTCATGCTCAGAATGAATCTTAAGTTAGCATTGCTGATGCAGTATATACCTTTTGCTTAAATTTTATCTACTACCATAATAATCATTGCTTTTATTTGAATTCCGTAATTAAACAAACAAGACGGTCTGACCCCGCTATGATTGTCCACCCATGCATCCCCGAAATTCTTGCTAAGGACATGCAAATTTCATTTAGCTACTAATATAAATCTTTGTTTGAGTAGACTGAGTATTGTCAGTAATTAACATCGTTTCCAGATCGAAAACAGAGTCAATAAAGAAATCCATGAATTTAGCTATCAAGACTTAGTTATGATATCATACATTTGTAGGAGGGGCTGGCTCACGAGATTACCATTAGGTAATGACCATTATTTATAATATCTTCCTGAATTGAAGTTCTCATGCGTGCCTACTTTAAAAATTAAAATGCACATCTATAATACACGTAATTGCACATTATTATTGTGTAATAGGTCTGAAGACAAGTTTACACCATAACTCAACGTGCAACTTGCACTACTGCATAGTAGTTTACAATCACTATCATGACATTTTGCTGTATGCACAACTTCATGAATAGTGACCAGTCTAAATCCTTAGTAGCTAAGTGCAGGGCAGCAGATGCTGAGATATAGCATGAATTCCAATTGCTTCAAGGTATATAATTATAACAATCTGTATGAGGTAGATTATGAGCACAATATCACTTCCTGTGATGTTACATGTGATACACAATAATATTATTGCTATACAATTAGTTGCAAGCCACTTTAGCAACAGGCACACATACGGGACATGCCCACTTCCTCTCTAGCCTATGGATTAATTACAAAAACACTGTATACCTCCAAAGGTCCATAAACTTAGCACACAAAATTGTTAATATTTCCACCACATCACCTCCAGAGGTATATTTAGTGCACAAGTTTGTTAGTGTTTCCACCACACTACCTTTAGAGTTGCACGCGCATAACAAAATACTTGTTAGTGTTTCCACTGCACTAGTAGCACTCTAGAGGTGCTAGAGGTGCATATAAATTTAATAAAAATAGCTCTTAAAATTTCCACCAAATCACCTTCAGAGGTGTATTTAATGCACAAATTTGTTAGTGTTTCCACCACACTACCTTCAGAGTTGCATGCGCATAGCAAAATAATTGTTAGTGGTTCCACTGCACTACGCTCTAGAGGTGCATAAGCTTAACAAAAATAGCTGTTGATATTTCCACCACATCACCTCCAGAGGTGTATTTAGTGCACAAATTTGTTAGCGTTTCCACCACACTACCTTTAGAGTTGCATGCGCATACCATAATTACCGGTACTAGTGGTTCCACTGCACTACCCTCTAGAGGTGCCAGAGGTGCATATAAGCTTAACAAAAATAGCTGTTGATATTTCCACCACGTCACCTTCAGAGATGCATATTTAATGCACAAATTTGTTAGTGTTTCCACCACACTACCTTTTGAGTTGCATGCGCATAGTAAAATAATTGTTAGTGTTTCCACTGCACTACCCTCTAGAGGTGCTAGAGGTACTAAGCTTAACAAAAATAGCTATTAATATTCCACCACACTACCTCTGAAGGTATGTTTAATACGCAGATTTGTTAGTGTTTCCACTCTTAATGCACAGGGTTGGTTGGGGTTCCACTATAGCACCTACTAGGTATGCCTTAATCTCATAAAAAAACATTAATTTTACTAGCTAGTGTTTTGCCACTCTAATCCAGGGTTGGCAACGCGTACAAGCTCAAGATTTCAAAATTTTAAGATCTCAGATGGGATTTAATGAAGATATCAAGTGATGAGATTTTGTATAGGAACTTCACACATAATGTATATTATAATAATACTATTATGTGTGAAACTTTTACAAAGATTGGGGTAAGGGGTAGCTATGTATCTGGCTTGAAATCTCGAGCTCGTACACTTGAGCATTAGAAATCCCATAGCTTGAAATCCTGATATTTGTCTTGATATAATTATACAAGTATATCACTACAGTTAGCTACTAATATAATTTATGATTTATTTAACTCGCTTCACACCTCCACTGAGATGTACTGGCGATGTAGTGTGCCAATGAATTAACTGAAAGCAAACTCAAGAACGCAACAATAATATTTATAGAGATGTGAATAGCAAGCAATAAGGTTTAAGATTAGCTAGCTACTCCACACACCAGTAGCCACTAAAATGCTTAGTAAGATAGCTATCATATTTAATTTAGGTGATTGTAACTGTTGTTATAGCTATAGCTAGCTAGTGGAATTTGTTACACTGACATTGTCCAGGGGATACTATCAATTAAGGTAGACATGTGTACATGCAGCATGAACGATTACTGGAACCCGGTTGATGATCTTTATCAGAAAAAACCGCACATTTAAAAAACTGTATCATGTGCTTTTGATATAGTATGTAGTAATAAAATAAGTGTATAGGTAGTTCAAGTTCATTGCATTTATACATAATATTATAATATAGCATTGCATGGGTAATGAAATGCATATCTTTTTAGCTACTGGGCTAAACGTGATCATGAGCATTAGTGCTCTGCATCAACAGTCAAAGATATTTAGCATTATTTGTGTGGAAGCTCTCATATGCCTGCACAAGCGTTAAAAGCTGGCAAAGGTCTCAGTGAATAGGTCTTGCATCAAACATCTTCCATCAGCTTACTGAAGATCAAAGTCAAGACAGAATAAGCTAAAGAATTGCAATGATGATGGACATGATGTGTATCGTCTTTGCTTCACTCTTTCTTCAGTGCACTGGGGGCGAACAATATAAAATGAACAATCAGTTGCTGGACAGTACTCACCTACACATGGTGGAAAGGAGAGATGATGCATCAAGTAGGCCGTAGGTTAAGTATTATTATTATGACCATTATAATTTTCATATCAATATTCTCTAGATGCTTGTTTATCAGTGCTATATGTGATGGCATTTACATCTGGTCTAGTATACGCTTATACAGAAAATTATCACAATATTGAGCTTGAATATGATGGAAGTGTGCTAACAATGACACTATACGATCGGCCTGGAAATGAAGGGGTCAGTTGAAACTTTCATACTGTGATGAAATGGAGTTTTGTATGCTACTAGTGAAATCAACTGATGCATCTACTGTTTGCACGCAGTATTTGAAGCACACATGCGCAATGTTTTTGGGTGATCTGTAATAATTGCGATCTGCTCTGAGAAAAGGGACCTTAGGGCATAAATATTCATTTATATACTTTTGGATGGCCAAAAAGGAGCATATCTGACAATTAATGTATACACACTAGCAGACTGCTTCTGATGCAAATGACAATTCAGATTGAAAATGCAGTCAGTTTCCTAAGACATTGAACTGCTGACTGTACCTGTATGTGCAAATATGCTTTGTGTGCAAAGGAATTTTAAATAAGTTTTGTTGCTCCAAAACAGAGATAAGGGCAATAACTAACATATTATGCCCAAACTTTAATGCCTGTTTACTCAAAGTTGCTAATATAGGACTTATCACCTTTTCCCACTGACCCCTATTATTTCTCTTGCAGATAAGAAATGATAAAGGGGATTTGTGGGAGTTCAATCTTCCTAGCTGCATAACTCTTCATGCGATTACGAGGGTGTCCGTTGATGCAAATGGAAATGATGGATGGAACATTGAATCTATTGTAACATTAGTTCGAGATACTGACAATAAAATTCAACTACTTACACAAGATTTCAGTGTGAATCGCTGGATTGATGACAACGAAGATCTTGAGCATAGAAATTTTATACTAACACTGTCAAGAAATAGTGCCAGTTCAGGTATTTGTTGGGTACTAGTAACTGTTCATTCATGAATTAGGATTGTTAGGAGGTGGACAGCTCACTTCAGCTGCTTGTATCATGGTTTCCACTTTATAGTCATTGTAATGTACTCCTGTTATAGTTTATCACCTCTATTGGTTTTCAGATTCATGTTTGTCTCGGCTCTATATCATGGCATTCACATCAGGTTTAAGCGGTGCTGGATCACAGTCCGATTTCAGTGTACGGATTCAATTGAACGGGGATGTACGAACAGTATTACTTTATAACAGGCCTGGTGATGATTACAGGGCAAACAAAGGAGACCTGTGGGACTTATTTTTTTCTAGCTTTGGTTTCTCAGAAAGGTGCATAAGTACTTCAGACATCGAGAGGGTGTCTATTGTTGGGAATGAACACGATGATGATTGGAGTATAGAAACTATTGTGACCTTAGTTGGTGACTCATCAGATAATTATCAATTACTAACACATGACTTTGATGTGAATCGTTGGCTCATTGATGATAGCAATGGATATTTTGTTCTCAACTTTCATGGTAACATTTCTATAATAATTATTATAGCTATACACGCGAATGAGTTAAAGTATTGATTAAACATAGCAGTATTTAATTACGTTGTTCTCATGAGCTACTGATAGCTACAGTGGAACGACAGCCGCTTACTTGGACCCTTCCTATTATTACTTTGTGCCCATCATCTAGCGACAAAATCAATATTTAGGAGGGGGGGAGCGCGATAAATGAGTTGGCATATTTAGCTATCACACTTGGGACCTCCAGATTGTTTTGGATAAATTTTGATAATATGCTTGTGGTTTGATTTGGTGACTTATTGTGATATTAAATTTTGATGCTTAATTTAATTAAAGTCAAATTTTTAGCTCCCCCTGGATGAAACCCTGCCCACTTCTAATATCACTAGTATAAAAAATATAACAGTAGTCCTTTGCAGCCAGGATTGCACGATTCCTTGTGTATATATTAATGAAGCTTTATCTGCTTTATAATAGGCATAAATGAATGTGGTGAAAGTACTAATGGTTGTGCTCAAATCTGCACCAACACGGCTGGATCATACCGGTGTAGCTGCTACAGTGGATACAGCCTTTCCAGTGATGAAAGAGCATGTTCAGATATCAATGAATGTAGCCAAGAAATGCACAACTGTCAACAACGATGTACCAATACCATAGGAGGGTTTAGGTGTACCTGCAATCCAGGGTATCACCTGACCTCTGACCAGATAACTTGTACAGGTTGGCTAATATTTACATGATTATTAAAGTTTAGCCATGCATTTCAAAAAAATGAATCAGATATTGACGAATGTGATATTAGCAATGGAGGATGTTCTCATAACTGTACTAATACCATTGGATCATATTCTTGTACTTGCTCTAATGGATACACACTAGCTAATGATAAAAAAAGTTGTAACAGTAAGTGCTCAAACAGGTATAGTCAAAATCCAAAAATGGATAAAATGGTTGGTACAAAAATTAATCTTCCATGTTTGGATGATTCTTTGGACTTATTCAAAAATCATCTATATTTGGATGACTATTGTCCATTTGTCTCTATACTATAGAGAGATTGATGCCATCTATAATCATCCAATAATGGATGATTCTTTAAACATCATCCAAAAGTGGATGATTCTTTTCATCAATTTATGCATGTTTCTAGTAGGATGATTCTTATCATCAACTATGGACGATTCTTATGCTAGATAAACATCACCCAAAAGTGGATGTCAGTTTATGGAGTATGGAACAAGATTCATCCAATAATGGATGATTCTTGTCATCAGATTATGGATGAAACCACCAGCGGACAAAAAACTACCGGTATCCTTTTTCCCCAAGTTGCCAATAGTTTGAGGAATACCAGTCTATGCAGCTGACCACACCAACTCCAGCCAAATACCAGACGATGCAGACTCCTGCCAAAAGTATTCACCTAGTCACCCCACCCAATGCCAGGCATCTTCACGCTGTACTGTCCGCACGCAATTTGCTATGGGTTTGAAGTAGTGCAATCTCACGAGTCCCCACGACATCCTTTTGAAATCTTTTTGACCCGTTTTGAACCACCATCCTCTATGATAACAGCTGTAAGTTGTACCAGTACATCCTCAACCGCCAACCAATTCACTTCCAGAGCACAAACGTTTTGGTTGACTGCTTTCATTGGCGTGATCATGTTGGCTGTTCAAGTGGCTATTCTCTGAACAGGTATGCCAGCTCAGATATTATGGCATCAATTAACTCTCAAGCTAATGAACAAGCCAACACCAACCTTCAAAGAATCAAGGGGCAAATTGCATACATGAAACCCGAAAACTTCATGTTTCACATCAAGCTGTTTTAAATATGAATAAAAGAGGTAGATTATATTACATCTACAAAAACTATCCATCTAAATTTATGTAAATATGCATAGTACGCTGTTTGGATTATTTTTATTAATGATAATTGCATTATTGGACAAAGTACTAGAAGCATCCAAAATTAAACTGATGACAAGAATCATCCACTTTTGGTAGTCTCGTGCCCAGCCCCCTTTCACGCACACGGAGAGAAGGGGTCTGGACAAACGTGTATAGGGCCCGTGTCACCCATGTAATGTATATTGTGCGCCAATCAGATGAACAGATCAAGTCACATGACTGTGCGGGCATGAACAGAATGCACAGATTGTGATTGTGCACATTCGTACGCTTGGTACCAATGGAATGTTAATTTATTCACCTTTATTATTCACGCACACCAGAAATACGTGACGTCATACATGTACATTCCTCAGCGACACGGCCCCTGTACATGTTTATCCATACCCCTTCTCTCCGCGTGCGTGAAAGGGGGCTGGGCACAAGACTACATGTATCTTGGATGATGTTATTCATTAGATGATTATGGAATCATCCATTATTGGATGTTCAAAAACATCCGTAATCAGTGGATGATTATATCATAGATCGGGAAATTATCGTCATTAAAATTTTTCGTCAATGATCTTTCCTGACGAAAATGAAATATGCGAAATATTTTGCTACTACAATAATGTACGTACATTCGTGCATGGACTATGCGAAAATTTAACAAGCGTTACTGGCAAAAATATCCCGATCTACGGTAGATGACATCAGTCTCTGTATAGAGACTAATAGACAATAATCATCCAGATATTGATGATTTTTGAATGATTTTGAATTAAGTCCAAGAATCATTTAAACATGAAAGATTTGTACTGACCATTTTCATCCATTTTTGGATTAGGAACATACCTCGCTCAAAGCTTAATATTATTGTTTCATTAATCTGCATAATGTAATTACCCCGTGCACATAGTAATCGGTCGTGTCGTTTATTATTGTCATCGTTGTCGTCGTTAGCACAAAAATTGCCATCTCTCGATGCCTAGGCACATAAGCGACTCATAAGCACAACGAACCAATCGTCAACAATGCTAGTGGCACTCGTAGTGGTATTATGTTTGGCTGCTAGCTATCCGCAGACTAGAATGTAAAGCCCTATCGAATCAGAATGTAAAATAGCTACCTATATCTACCTAGTCTAGATCTGATGCAGAGAGATCAAGAGTCAGTAGTTTTTTAGCTGATATCACCAGGAGCCCAAGCAAAGTATATCTATAGACTGTGTAATGTGCGCGCGGGGTATGTGCAGAGCTCTAGTTATATTATATAATAGTATACTATGTTCCCTTTAATCATAGCTAAACTTGGTGATGTTATTAAGACTAATTTCTATCCAAAAAAGTCCACAAAATTAATATCAAACGAAAGGAAGTAAATTAGATGTCATTCATCTCAGTTTATAGCTTATTAGATTGCAGTGCTAGGATACCATATAACACTGAAATCAATAATAATTGTTTTAATATTAATTTTCAGCAATGTCAAGCACAGTACTGATTGGTAGTACTGTAGGAGGTATCTTATTCCTCTTGATGACATCAATAGCTTTATTGATTTGTGTGGTCTGGTTCTACTATCACAGGCATAAGCAGAGAAAAAAGATCTTGTAAGTTTATAACACTGTATCATTAGGCCACATGCATGACATTATCACTGATATGCACTTTTAGCAATCAAGCTTTGCAAGGTTGCGCTATGCAAGAGGGTAAGGGATTACATTTTAACTGTTACAATTCAGCTATGTCAGTATCTTCTGTAGTGCAAGATTTCCAACATGACTCTGTTCATGATTCATTTGATATCGACCTGCCACCTCATATGATCATCCAATCCTCAATCATTAAGTTAACCGAAACCATAGGACAAGGTTTGCAAAAATGTTTTATATCATGTTCTAAATATTGAGCACCTCTAGCTAATTATTTGTAACGGTGGCAGCCAGCACGAGCATATCTTTTTAATATAATTGATAGACTTGATAACACATATCAACTGACAAAAGAATGACACAAAACACAGCCTTTTACTACTAAGAACACCATGTGCTCAGAATTAATCCATACAAAACACCATACATACTGTGCATGTGCACACAAATCACATGATAAACACAAGGTACTTATCTCCTCCCCCTAACCAGTGGCGGATCCAGGGGGTAAGGGGGGTGCAAGTGTACCCCCCTTCGGGCTGCATCCAACACTATTAAGAAGTACTGACAGTCACTGTCACTGATGATAAACTAAATGGAACCCCCCCCCTTCCTGGCTATAGAACTAAGAAAACTGCTGCTACGGCCATGACGACTCATCTTAGAATGCTTTAAAAGTCGAAAACGGATCGACTGGTAGTTGGTCTCAAAACGATCGAAATGGGAGTGGTTTTGCCCCAAATCAGACGTGGCTTCTAAAATTTCGCGCGCGCTTTGCGCGCAAGAGTGTACATATACATGTACGTACTTCAATCCCCCTTTATGGATCCGCCACTGCTAATGCTGCTAACAAAAAAAAACATTAAACTGCAGTCCACAAAAAATAATATGAAATTAATAGTTATGTGCACTAGCTGTAAAGTTTACTCACAATCGAGCTGGAGCTATTGTGTGGACTGAGGTTCAGCCTTGCAAGCCACAGTACTACAGTACAGAAGCATGCAGCTTATGGACTGGGAACCTTACAGGGGGTTCAAGGCCAAGATATTTGTGGAGGAAGCAGCCACCCCTCGCTTTTGTGATGCACTCAGCCGACTTTCTCTTCAGACAAATTCATTGTTAGATGGTTGCATTGTCTGGAGAACACGAGTGGTAATACCTCCTCAACTTGACAAGGGAGAATAGCTGTACTTCAGGAGTTGCACTCAGGGCACTCTGGTATGTCCAGAATGAAAGGTTTTGCAAGAATGTACTTATGGTGGCCAGGAATGGACAAAGGCATTGAAATCTCCATTTCAACTGGCAACAACAGCGAGCTAAGCCTCCTGTCGTGCCCTTGCACCCCTTGACGTGGCCTTCATGGCCGTGGACTCCATTGCACATTGACTTTGCTGGGTCTATGAATGGTAAAATGTACTTATAAGTCAGGGTTTCATTTAGGGGGGGGGGCGGGAGGGGTCATTCGCCCCCCCCCCCCCCCTTGGAAGCTGGCTGCCCCCCTTGAGAGTAGCCACCATCCATACAGGCAATACATCCACAAGTAAAAGATTTAGACGGTGAAAGTGTCCAAAGCGGCAATTTTGCTCATTTTTTAACCATAAATTAGCTAAAGCTTCGCGCTACGCGCGGTAGGAGACATATCCCACATCCTTGCAATATTCGACTTGAAATAGAGGGGAACCAGTGGATATTACTGACAGACTTTCCCCATCTGAGTGCTCAGAAACCACCAGAAATAGTCTCAGAGGTTGAAACATTAAAAAATTTTCCTGGGGGAGCATACCCCCAGACCCCCCTAATACAATGAAGTTAATGAGCAGAACATCATTCTTCACAAAAGGAAAAACATACTATAGTCTTTGCCCCCCCTTAACTCCGCAATTGTCGCGTTTGCCCCCCCTTGACGAAAATCCTAAATGAAACCCTGTAAGTGGTCATTAGTGTGCATGCACTCGAAATTCGTTCTTTCGCAAGGGTACGGTATATCTCAGTTGCACAGCTGACGAAGGCTTCCGAGCCGAAATGTACTGTCTATCAGTCACTGTTCACTGGCTCAAGGAAAGAAAATAGCGCAGCCCAGAATGTGAAGAAGTTAGGCACTTCCAAAGTGAAGGAGGAGCCAGGAAATAATGTTTCAACAATTCATACAGTTGGTACTACCTCTAATGGAAAGATGGCATGCTATTGCTGTGGTACAGCTGGTCTACTGTCTGCCAGCACAAAGCCACTGTCTGCCATGGATGTGGCAAACTGGGGCACCTCAAGAGAGTGTGTAGGAGCGAACAAAAGGCACAGCCCAGTCGCACACTGGAGAAATTGACCCGTGCGGTGAACAAATTAAAGTGGATGAAAGCGGGCCAGAGGAAGAAGAGAATGAACTCCCCTTAGCTTGTATCACGTCACCTCTGGCAAGCAGACCCGACCATTGAAGATTAGCATACAAATCAAGGATCAAAACGTTCCCTTGGAAATCGATACAGGAGCTGGACTATCGCTTGTGTCGGAAGCTAGCTACCTACTGGGAGAAATGGCCTTGTTTCAGCATTCTCAGTAGTTCATAGTCATCAATTCAGACATTTCTTTAGTTTGATTGTTCAATTGTTCAACTACCTGTTTGTCTTCGCTATGTCTGAGATGATCCTGGTGTCTCCTGATGAATTTCCCATCACCCACTTAACCATTACGTACATTTTTCACACCGGCGTATCCAGGAATTGATAAAGGGGTGTGCTTAACGATCTGCGCGCGAAAATTTGAAAGCCACGCCCACTTTTGTTGACCACACCCACCATTTTCGCCCGTTATTGGGTGTGCATTATTAAGAATCGCCCATGCTTTTCACTCTTCATCGCTCAAAAACCATTAAAACCGTTCAGGTGAGCAGCTACTAATGAACTAGCTAGCGATTTTGAAGCTTTAGTATAGCGTTTTATCTAGCAAAATCCTAGTGACATTATTTATTGATGTAAACTAAGGCATGTTAGCACTAATTAATTGTATGCCTCTGAGCCTAAGGGGGGTGCTCGAGCACCCCCCCCCCCCCCTGGATACGCCACTGATTCATTAGTAAGAACAACTTGAATTCTTCGCTCACGAAACATGGACCATTATCATCATTTCTGGCAATCCAAAACATGTAAAAACATCACAAGATCTCAATCACTATTGTGAAAGTAGAAGAGGTCGTAGGGCCCACTACGGAATGTCGGCCCACCCCCCACATCGGGCTCAATTTCCTGCTAAGGTCTAGTGTTTACTCGAATATGCGCCCATGTGTAGCTGCCCTTGAAATCGTAGCTCAAATGGCTGGTTTATGAGGACTGAACCTCGAATAAGTATTAGTTATTACACGGGCTCGAGTGCCACACGGCAGATATTGGCACAGTAGTGACGTAAAGCACGAGGCCCGCAGGCCCGCGGCCCGAGTGCTTTACGGAGCTACGTGCCAATATGGCAGTGCTGTGTGGCACGAGAGAAGCCCGTGTAATAACTAATTTGTTGCATGAACAACTAGCGAAGGACCTCTTTCCATGCTGTGTGCCCCAGAGAGAAACTAGACTTCTCGGAAAAGCCTATCGCGCGGCGAGTTTACTTAGCCGCGCTCTAAAAAGAACGGGCTGCTCGATTTCAAAACTTACTTGGACCGAAGGCAGCGCTGGATTGTCTCCAAGACCAAGACCGAGTTACTACCGATCCATGAACAGACAGTTGGCGGGGTATGGTTACGATAAGCCTCGCTAGGTAGCTTGATTTAACCATAAGTGTGCTTCGTGAACTTTGACCTGTGCCATAATATTCTGCGTGAACTGTGCCAATATCTGTGACCCGTGCCAGTATCGCATATATTGGCATAGCGGCGCCTTTGATGTTATACGGCTTCATGCAACAATCTATGTAAAATCGATAAGCAACCTGCTAAACAGCCGTAATACTAAGCCTAGCTAGCTCTACGCCACGTTTCAGCACAATGAACGATCGTGCACGGCTAGCGATCGTAACCACGCCCAGTTAATACGGCTGCAGTCAACGACACGAATATCGGCCCACCCCCCCCCCCCTAATCTTGGCGCAATGTAAGGTGCACCGCCCATGGGCCCTCTTTCGCGAGGGTACGGGGTAACATACAAAACAGTAATACAGATAAAAATTGATGTGCATTCTTGCACGCATGTGCGTGCATGACGGATAAATGTGATGTGAAAAAGTTAAAACTGTTGCTGCCAAAAGTCTCAGCACTGGTGTCCAGATGTTACATTACCACGTTCATCGTATATAATATTTGGCTGTTTGATGGCTTTTTGTACTCTTCTCCAGTATGTAGCCTGTCTTACATTTAGGAACCCCTCTATTATCTATGCTGGCATTGGCTTTCTCCCATTTAATTGTATGGCACCTGTCCATCACATGCACTGGAAGAATGATATTGCAGTGCATGAAATGGTCAAAAACCATCTACTGGGTGGAAGCCAATGTCAGATCCTCTGAAGACAGGTTAATGAAGAAGAAGAGTGCAGGAAACCATCGGAATCCAGAGATGAACCTGAATTGCGGTATGCTACTATTATAAAGCAATGTCTGGTCATCCCAGGAAATACTTTGATGTTCCTTATAAATCATTTTCAATGTGAACAACAATTCGAATCACAGTTTTTATAATAATGCAGATCTATAATAATTAGCGTCGTATTATACTATATCAGCATTCACAATTTTTTACTATCTCCTCCATGTTAACAGTTTATATCAATGCTTGGATACTCACGATTAACAACCAAAATTTTAATAAATTAAGCTGTGTGAGGCATCCTACTGAGCACTTTGTTTATATTTACCAGAGTGAGTGTCACAAACTACCGTAAATCGCAAAATATTAATATTTCGGATAGCCTGGCCTGTGCAAAAATTAAATCGCGAAAATACATGCGCAATATTAATGATAATACGGTACAGGGTCGTTAGTTAGTTTACACAAAAAGTTATCGCACGAAATATTCGGTATACCTATGCCATTACCGTAGATCGGGGTTACGATATTCTTTTGATTGCGAATTGCGAGTTTTTATACGAGACGCAATCAAAAGAATCGCAGGAAAAGAATTCGCAATGAATAATACACGTGACCACACCCAGTTTGTTTATGCGCGGTGTGTATGCGTGCTAGCGATCGCAAACGTACTGGTCTCGTAAACCAGACCCCTATTCCGCAGCGCTGGGTGTATTTCATCACCAGCACGCGGAAAGAGGATCTGGGGATTCTGGGCACCAATCCGTGGCACCCACTGGAATTTCGGCAGAGCCAATGAGATCGCTCAGAATGGTCACATGACCATACTGCGCCCGCAAATATGCCATTAAGGAGCTGCTCGATTCACCGCTCAGTATCCGAATTTTAGCAAAACCTTGCCAGAAGGCCGCTTTGAGGACGTCTATGCACAGATATGAGGACTACTGCTTAAACAGCGATGGTTTGGCTACTTTTGTCTGACTTTTTAGGTATTTTTATAGTGAAAAGACACAGAAATAGACTCACGCACGCGCTATTCCAGATTTTGCTACATTTAGCTACTTTGATAGCTTTTAACCGGTATAGTCCAAACAAGTAGTTCAGGATCATAAACAGCACGTAGAACTCGGAGTTGCAACAAAAAGTTTTGCGGTAAAATATTGCATTCCGTTTACGTGACGTAAAAATTCCACTGTGCCACGGATTAGTGCCCAGAATCCCCAGACCCTCTTTCAGTGTGCTGGTGATGACATACACCCAGCGCTGCGGAATAGGGGTCTGGTTTACGGGACTAGCAAACGTACACGCGTCCCGATCTCATACGTGTTCGATCTTGTCAGACACATCGATATTAGTCGGACACCAATATCGGGAGAATAGAAACTATCTTGTGCGAGGATGCTTGCAAACCGAATGGGAGCTTGGAGCGATGTTGCGTTTTCGCGAACACCAGTGTCTGAAAATTGGCAGAGGTGGCCTGCAAGGTAGGCATAGCGTATACCCGCACATATTTTGTCGAACATTAATTTTGACACTCAGCGTATGCAAACGAGGTCGTTTGCGGTTTGGAGGCAGATATCTGGCGCCTATGACAAGCACTGTCCGAAAATTGATTCGATAACTCAGTCGGACACTGGTGTTTGTGGGGCCGGGGGAATATCGCGAAAACGTAACATCGCTCCAAGCTCCCATTCGGTTTGCGAACATTACATCCTCGCGCAAGACCGACGATCCAGCCAAGCGCAACTGTGTGATTTTTCCGTTTGGCAATTCGAAATCATTAGAATCGCAATCTAGCTTGCATAGCACCATTCGCAATCGTTTAACTAAAGCCGACCTTCGGTATGTTGAGAGTGGTTACTGCTTTACTCGGCTTACGATATCACCAGATTCTACGTAGGAACTAGAGCAATAGCATTCCAGAGGAAGATTGATGATCATAAGCATCTGCAATCTCTACTTCATCCTTTAATACGATTAAAATTTCCTTCTTGTAGTGACTTGGAAACCAGGCATCAATGACTTGACTCTTCACGTAGTACATTTAGTATTTTACTCTACTAACTGCAGGCTCTACATACACTCTGGAGCTTTTGTGGCGCTCAGTGTTTTGACGACCATTTTCCAGTTCATTTCTTTATTTCCACGTTTCTCCGTTTCCCATTTCCTCATTTCCCGTTCCCCTTTGATCGACCGGTCACTAGACCCCTCGGATTGGGGGGTGTGGCGCGCGAGACTAGTATGTGCGCTGCACATGCTTACAGTGGCATAGTAATGAGCACAGCAAACATTAAATAAATGAGCCATAATTTTTGACCTGGTAAATTTTCAACCTTCATGCTTTCAAGAGTACAGGACACGTTAATAAAACCTACCGAGTCCCCAAAAACATCACTGATGAAGATATTAAATTCGCTGTTGCTATATATTTTTAAGGCAGGAAGTCAATACATTCACTATGCAATGCGTTCACGCATGCGCATTTAAGATCGGCTCGTATCTCTTCAGCGAAGCTCTGCAGCAAGCTCTAGACTTCACCGTGTAGCCCAAACCCCCTAAAACCCTACCAAAACCCAAACCCTGTTACGCCGCCGTAAGAATAGCCATTTACGCCAAACTACGGTGCCGTAAAAATAGCCACTATGTATTATACGTTTCTATTATTATTATTATTATTATTTTTTTTTTTTTCAAGGCGACCTGAACACTAAGCAGAAAAAAAATTGTCCAAAAACCACCATATAATCGAGCTGGGTGCATAGTGGAACCATACAATGCAAGCAGGCAGCCTAAATTTCAATTCTGTCAAAAAGTTGGTAATGGTCGTCACGTTTATGTGCGTGCGTGGCCCCGCCCCTCACGTAGCGTGTGGGCAGAAACATTGCAAACGCATGGCTTCCCTGTACAAACATATGGGGAAACTTCAAAGGGCCGTAACTTTAATTGTAAGGTGTGAATCAAAAATCTGTCCGGTCAAATCTCTAGTTTCGACCCATTCTGCGTGCCCATGTAAAAATTATCTCTCCAAGTACTCCCAAACCCCCCATGAATTAGATTATTTAATTATTTAATTATTTAAATCTTTTCTTTTTTTCTACTTAGTGTTTAATTTTTTTCAAGGGGACCACACACTAAGCAGAAAAAAATGGTCCGAAAACCACCACACGGTCGAGCTGGATGCATAGTAGAGCCATACAATGCAAGCAGGCACCCAAACAGCAATATGCACAATGTTCGGTAAAGGGTCGTCAACGTACCCCGCGCGCCCGTAAAATTTATCCCGTTTGCCCGTAAAAATTTTTTGGCAAACATTGCAAGTGAATGGCTTCCTATACAAACTTCAAAGAGCCATAACTTTAATTCTAGGGCGTGAATTAAAAGAGTCTCTCGATCAAAGTTCGTAATTTGAGCCATTCTGCGTGCCCATATAAAACTTACGGTCCCAACCGCTCCCCAGAGTCCCAATAATTAAAATCTTTTTTTTTTTCTACTTAGTGTGTAATTTTTTTTCAAGGCAACCTGAACACTAAGCAGAAAAAAAAATTGTCCCAAAACCACCATATAATCGAGCTGGGTGCATAGTGGAACCATACAATGCAAGCAGGCAGCCTAAATTTCAATTTTGTCAAAAAGTTGGTAAGGGTCGTCACGTTTATGTGCGCGCGTGGCCCCGCCCCTCACGTAGCGCGTGGGCGGAAACATTGCAAACGCATGGCTTCCCTGTGGGGAAACTTCAAAGGGCCATAACTTTGATTCTAAGGCGTGAATCAAAATTCCTGAAGGTCAAATCTCTGCATTCGATCCATTCTGCGCGCCGGTGCAAAAATTATGTCCCCAAGTGCTCCCAGTTCCCCTCCTGAATTAATTAATTAAAAATCTTTTTTTTTTTCTACTTAGTGTTTAATTTTTTGCTTATAATACTTTATGCAATAATACGCAATGGACACACAATAGCTACTAAAGCTAATACAGATGTGTACCCTAGTTAAACTATGTGTATATAACAAAATGAGAGCAGTTAAAATTAATTAGCTAGTTACTAACAGTTTGCATGAAGGACTTGTATGATGATGCTGTTACAGCATTATTGTCCAACAGATTCCAGTTTGCCACAGTATGGGGGAAGAAGGAGGCCATATAAGCATTAGTACGAGCAAATGGTCTCGACAACTGCAAGGAGTTGGAGTTCCTATTGCACCTGCTATTAGTTCGGAAAGACCACGAGTTATCCGGGAAGAAGCAGAGATTGTGAACCAACTTGAACAGCAAACCTAGTTTAGATTCTAACCTTCTGTCCTGGAGGGGCTTTAAATCTGTCAAATCCAGCAATTCCTCATAGCTGCTATTCCATTTAGAAGTAGCCAGTTTGCACGCGAATTTTTGCACTTTTTCCAAGGCATTTCTATCTTTGGCGAGGTGAGGATCCCACACCTGGCTAGCATACTCTAAATGCGGTCGTACAAGGGATAGATATAGCTGTTTTAACGAATCCTGGGATGCTTGACCATAAAATCTTCTATAGAGCAAGCCCAATACTCGCCGAGCTTTTTGACAGGCAAATTCAACATGCACGGACCAGGACAGATCACAAGAAAGCAAGACCTCCGAGATACTTGTAGCTGTCAACTCTTTCCAGGGCACTTCCACACAACTGTAAGGGAATATCTGGCAGAGGAGGATTTTTCTTGCGCGAGATAATCATACATTTGCACTTGGACGTATTGAAACTGAGGTAATTATCTGATGTCCATTGCTCAATTATACAAATCATTTCTTGCAGGAGAAGATAGTCTGCTGCAGAGGTAATTATTCGATAAAGGAGAAGGTCATCAGCAAAGAGGTTTAAGTGGGCAAATTCATCTTGAATAGCATGTGGAAGATCATTGATGTAAATTAGGAAGATCAAGTATCAAAATGTACACTTACAGCAGATTTGTAGGGACAATCATATCCACCTAGCACATCAGAGTCAGTATAATTTAAATATAGCTGTATAGCCTCCCATTAGTTAAAGACTATGTTATCCCATCACCAATCGCGACGGTTGCCCTGTGAGTGTACTATACTACACTGTACTAGATAGCCAGACTGGATTCATCATACCAAGTTATAGATGTGCACTCGTGTCCGAGTCACGCCAGTAGCTGCATCTGTCATCTTAACTCTACTGCTGCTCTCGCCACAAGCCCGGGCCAGATCCTCACATTCTGCAGGGTTTACCAGAAGTTCTTTCGGAGGATAAACCCGCTGAGGGAGGGTCTGGTTTGTAACACTAGATGTGCACAGGCCCTATCTTGCCCATTCTAGTTAGCTGAGGACAAGGCTAGGATCATCATTGGTGGTGAGGCAGGTCGAGCTGTCAAATCCTCAATACCAGATCAAGTTTACCTCAAATGGCGTGCCACGATATTAAATAGTCTACAAGATCAGGACAGTTCGTGAGTCTCTTTAATAGTTTCAAGTCAAATCTAATGATGACCATTTCCAGTTCATTTCCACGTTTTTTGTTTTTTTTTCTGTTTCCCATTTCCTCATTTCTCGTTCCCCTTTTTATCACTGTTCTGCGACAGGATTTGGTCGCGTCCAATCAGATTCGAGATTTTAATTTTATTGCTTGGCAACACTAGTCTCGTCCCCAGACCCTCCAGTGGGCGGAAGTGTCCGGGTCCCGAAGGCAGAGATTCCGCGACAGGTGTTGATTGGCCACAATACAGGGTGCTAAACCACTCTACTCGAACGGATGGCAAAACGTGCCCAAACGTGCTGCATGCACTGCTCGTGCGCGTGCGCACTTTAGTAAGATACTAAGTAATTTGCATTCTTTGTACGCGCGCGAAACCACAAAGTCCAGATTACGTGTCACGATTACTTGTGCGCGCGCAGCATTCTTTCGGGACAGGGGTTATGTTCCAGACCACTCCCTCTCTCTTCAGGGTGGCCAAGGTACTGGCTGAAGGTCATGGGCCAACATCTCAATATTATAACACAAGTCGGGGGCATTTCAGTACACAATATAGCGTGCTAGCAATATTAATGTGTGCTGACTGTAGCGCTACATTGATTAAAATTTGAGGGGCAGTTAGACACATAATAATATCTACAGAAAAATGCACGGAGAAAGATTGGATTTCAAGCTTGACATACACTTGAATCAAACCGTAAGGCAAGCTGTTTTGAAGGAAACATCATTTTCAACTGTTAACAATCGTAGCTCCATTTGATGTGGCCTGCACGTATCCATGCATGATCATACTGTTTAATGTATACTGTGTATGCATTTCAGGTAGAAGTTGCTAGAATATTATGCGAAGTCATGCAAAGCACAACTACTGTCAGGAGCCATCAGATATTGA
This sequence comes from Cliona cf. orientalis, assembly GCA_963930775.1. Classification (NCBI taxonomy): domain Eukaryota; kingdom Metazoa; phylum Porifera; class Demospongiae; order Clionaida; family Clionaidae; genus Cliona; species Cliona cf. orientalis. The sequence continues at coordinate 3,089,188 of OZ005694.1, read as the reverse complement.
TCAGGGGCCACAAACGGCCTCAGGGGCCGCATTTGGCCATTCTTGCTCTTCTTGTGCACTGGAGGGTCTGGGGACGAGACTATGGCAACACTTTCTGTGCAATACAGTCGGCCTCGCGTTGTTCGTGGTTATCAGTGACGTTTTTTGTAATTATTGCATTCCAATGGAACAACTAGCTATACACATGGTCACCAGACCCTCTTTCTCTTGAGATTGAAGGGTGTGGCTAGCTAGACTACAGCACATACACTGTATAATCATGCCCAGCACGACACATAATTACATCCCTAGTATAAATTTACTTTTCTGAAACAGTAAAGGTATCGAATCGTAAGGGTATCGAATCATGATATTTGGCACAGATACAGGTGAATATGATTCTTTTAAAGTTTGTCATAGGTTGTCATTTTCAAGTTATCCCACTTTAAATCATTCGACAATTACGTGACATTGCATAATTTAAGGATGCTACTTACATACATAGTGACCCTTTACCATATACATGCACTGAAGCTGTACATATACTAGGGATGTGGTAATTAATCGTTTCATTACATAATAATTTATACAATGCCAGTCATGGTTCTCAATAATGTTTCGCGCCTCTTGGATTACTGACTGTGCCACAGGCAGGAGTCCAATGTTACGACATAGATAGTAACTAATAGAAGCACAGACTGTCAGTAATACTTGAAGAGGTTGCAACTTGTCTGCTATTGATTTTAATTATCTCTACACTATAAGTCCTGCAATCCATAGCTATATACTTACCCATAATACCTTCATTATTTTTCCTACAAGTTTGAATAATTTATTTGGCCATGGGAATAAAATGCATGCAGTTGAACAGTTTGAACTCCTAAATTTTTATTTTTGCCCAAGCTTAATTAAGATCATTATGCTCATCTATAGCTACTATCATGATGATAAACACTAATTAATTATTTCACGTACTGCATACATCTTAGGTGAGTATGGAATTGTCTACAGGGGTTACCTTATTAAACATCACGGAACTGAAGTTGTGGCAGTAAAGACACTTAAAGGTCAACTTAAGTAATGAAGAGCTAAATGGTATAATATAATCAACATGATCTTGTATGTGCAGGTTTTTATGATCCCTCAGCTGCCAAAAATATGCTTAATGAGTGTTCAAAGATGTATCACTTCAAGCATCCCAATGTTCTCACCCTCTCTGGTGTGTGTCTTGACGCGGGGCCAGCCCCTTACATCATCATGCCTTTTATGGCCAAAGGCAGCGTTCTCGCCTACCTCAAGAAGAACAAGGCAACATTGAATGTCTCCCGTGACAGTATCGATGATGGAGAGGTACAATGTCATAGCAATTTATACTTGCAACAGGACAAATTCATATTTTAAATGTCACTGTGATCCGTTTGCTAGTGGTGTAATGACACTAGCTATTCTCAACAGCACTAATTATATAACAGCTTTCTTTGAGCTAAAGGAAAAAAGTCTGAATCTAGAATGTACAGAAACCACCATTAGCTATAATAGCAGCTTCCAAGTTTTACCCCACACTATAGCTACATGCACCCTTAGCCTTGTTCCCAGGCCACTTGGATTCCCACATGTTCAATGTTACAAAACGTAGGAGTGGCCTGGGGATGAGGGTGATGTATCATACCAGTATAATCCATCGCAAATGCTCTTTTAAATAGAAATATTGTTCCGTAAATATATGATCTAGCGATATTGCTCAATAATAATTATTCTGTTCGTTTATTAAAAAAATTATGCCTATGATTTTGTAAAATTAATTTTGTGCTTCTTTGACCAATTTTAGAGTCTTGAGTATTCCTTCTTTTCCAGTTTTCTACATACTATTTGGCCTGCTTAACAGACGATTCTATAGCTCCATAAACCCTGATGCCTTCAAATAACTTTATCTTTCACTAGTAGCTATGAGCCAGGGGCAGCTTGAGCTGAAGGGGTGCAAATTCCTCAGGCCTGTGAGGCCTCCTCGGAGCTCTGGGACAGTTGGAAAGTGGAATAGATTGTGCACAATTTTGAATAAGAGGCCAAATTTTAGTTCAAGTCTTCGCTCTTCCAGTGAAAGAACTTGGAATAACTCAATGAGGTCTTGATAGTTTCTGTCACAGTACAGATGTGTGGCAAATCTGAGGGAAAACTTCTGCACTCCTTCAAGGTTCATCTTATGATATATAATATTATCCTTGATCAGGTGTGAATCCCACACCGGGCAGCCATACTCCAAGTGGGGTCTCACTAGTGAAAGAAGTAAATCACCATATACTACTTGCATTTCGAGATGATAAAATTGAGGAAATTTATGGTAGACCAGCAGTCTATCAACGAAATAGCCAATTAAAGTGATGCATAGCCAGCTGCCTGTGCTACAACATGGCGTAAAGTTTGCACTATAGAGAATAGTCGAGAACATTGAGTACATAGAACCTGGAATACTGGGTTGCATTTGAAGTTAGCACTCCAGATCCAGGAGAATAGTGGAGAACATAGACCACATAGTGAACTAGAGAACAATGAATACTGGTACTACGGGTGAGTTAGGATTGTGCTATGAAACATAGGGAAATGTGGAGAACTGGAGAACAAGTAGTTAGTACCCATGTTTTCTATGTACTCAATGTTTTCCACTCTTCTCTATAGCGCAAACTTTAAATGTACTGTAACTAGCTAGTATAAAATTCCATGTTTTCCAGTTCTCTACGTGCTCTATAAACGAACGGAATAACTAATGAGCAACATTAAAGACCGTATATTTATGAAAAAATGTTGCTATGTAAAAAAAAACATTAATTTTTGTGGATTGATTATAATAATTATTATGGTACATCACCCGGGGACGTGGCTACAACACCCCTTTCTTCTACATTGATAGGCCCTGCATGCATCTGGGTATAGCAAAATTCAGATAATTTTAATTGTCGGTATAATTATATAGGTGGAAGCAGTTCGTATCCAGCTGACAGATATGTGCATTCAAGTTGCCAAGGGGATGGAGTACCTCACCAGTATGAAGGTTGTGCACAGAGATTTGGCAGCTAGAAACTGCATGTGAGTCTGCAAAGCTTTCATTTTCCAAATGAAGCAATGTATACTATTAATAGGATTGACTCAAATTCCGTTATCAAAGTTGCTGATTTTGGTCTTTCTGAAAGTGTGGAAAAAAAATTCTATCATCAAAATCCAAACAGTGGCATCAAGCTACCCTTGAAGTGGATGGCTCCTGAAAGTATACAGTATGGAATTTTCTCAGAAAAGTCTGATGTAGTAAGGAATTTATACTATGCATATAAAGTATTGTGGTCACTGTTTAAGCCAGCCATTTCCTTTATTGCAAAGCATAGGCAGTGGGGTTACTGCAATAATTTGGCTATATATTTTTGTCCGTCTGTCTATCACAATCCCTAGCTCCTGTGCTAAATTTTAATGGTAACGGTTGTCTGAGAGAGAGTACACATTCGAGATATACTTGGCATAAAAGGAATAGTGGTCATATTAAGTCCTGCTCAGTGGTGTAGTAGTGTGCAGCTGTTGTCCGTCTATGTTTACAAGGCACCTACACATGTACCTCAGTTACATGACTGATTACCATTCTGTGCTTTGCCCACACAATATTACAAGAAACGCTATCTCAAAATATATAATGCAGAGTAGCGCTAGCTATGTATTTACTTGTACCAAAACCTACGTGTAGGCAATTCTTGCTTCAAATGTCATGACAAGTTTTGCACAGCTGAGACTGAAAGTTATAGTTCATGTTTCAATGATAATTATAGTGTCTGTACTGAAATTTATAGTGGTCTTATGGTGTCACATGCTGGGAAATCTTCAGCCCTGGAAAGGTTCCCTACCCTGATATTGCTCTGACAAATATTCCTAAGCAAGTGGCTAAAGGATTCCACCTGGAAAAGCCAGTCAATGATGCTTGCAATGATGAACTGTAAGCCTAATTTATCTACGTTACATATTATTTGGTATTATTATGTTGCTATGGTAATAACATCTAATGTCACTAAGTCTATAGCATCCATAGTCAAGACATATTCAAAAAGTATAACAAGTGAGCTACCCTAGCCCACAATAATTTAATCAGTGTACAGTGCCTGTGTGGTGAAGCATTGGTATACTATAGTAACAATACCAATACCTTTGATGATTTCCACCCAGCTACTCTAAGCCGGTATACAAGCCTTCTTCTCCTTGAGAAGTGTATAAACTCTTGCTGTAACTTTATAGGGAATGAACTGATGTTACTTAATAGGATATCAGCAGTGACCCGAAATAACCGAGTCTCAAACCGATAGATAGCATGCAGCTATTAAAGTCATACTAATATTATAATTATTATTATAGCCTTAACTCTAGTTCATGAACACTCAGCAATATTAACCAACACAATCATAAGTCAAGACATAATAATATTATAATTATAGCTTTAATACTGGCAACCGTTGGTAACCCTTACAACTTCTGCATGCACTATCTCAAGGAAAAGTGAACACTAGTCTAAGCATCATTAAATCTGTACCCCAAATCTATTATGTTCTAGAAATAAGGCTAAGGTCTCTTAACTGCTGTGGCATTTTACATGAAAAAAATTGCAAACCGCATAATATTATAATATTTGATAGTTTCTGCTTTACAATCATGTCGTAATTAAATTCTTTTATGAATCTTAGGTTCCAGTTTATGCTAAAGTGTTGGAAGCTTGCACCACAGACAAGACCCACTTTCTCTTTGCTCATTCAATCACTCTCGAAGTTTCTTGAGAACATTGTTGGGTATACGGATATTGGTAATTTCATGGGAGTGCAGCACATGGACAATTCAGGGGACAGTAAATAACCATTTATCAGTGATATAAAGCAATTGGACTCATAATTGTTAAAGTAATTTAGCACACAATTATAGTGTGCAATACTATTATTACTATAATATTATTGTATACATTCATCTTTTAAATTATGCTGGGCTATGTGTATCAGCATAGTATCATATCCTTGTACGTACTAAGTAATTTATTATTATCATAGAGTCGGTAGACTCTATAAGTAGGGATGGCCTGGATATGCCATATATGTAATACATTACAAATACCCAAATATCTCAAAACAGGTAATTTTGTGAAATTTCTAAGTGTGAAAATCAGAATCTCCAGCAAATTATGCATCTAACAAGACCAAGATCATTCATCAAAACAATTGTACACGTCAGAACCAGATGTTCAAAACTGTTTCTCATTCTTTCTTCTTTCTTTCTTTCTTTCTCATTTCCAGGGCTAACTCAAGATTGTCTGGACCTCTCACCTTAGTTCTCATATAAATCCACTCTATTTTGTAGCGCGCAGTGCAGTGGCACGCTAGTTTGGCATTGGCGCATTATCGAATGGGTGTGCCAGTCTGATACGCCATTTTTGTGAGATAATGCGCATGCTCGGAATGTGTTGCCATGGTGAAGTCATGTGACAGCGCCTGGCCCTAGGCGCTAGCCTCGTCCCCAGGCTCTCCCCCTCCTTATACGCGCGATTTTATTTACGCGAAATTAAATTATTGTGCACAATAATTTAATTTCTCGTAAATAAAATCGCGCGTATAAAATAAAGAGGAGGGGGAGAGCCTGGGGACGAGGCTAGCTAGGCGCTAGGCGCGCCTATGGCTAGCTCAGATGATTACTAGCTCGTACATCGCTAGCGCGTGCAACGGCGCGCTGGACCGATCATGGATATAAAGGTTCAAGGCTCGAGGAGCGGTAAGGCGCTAGGCATAGACGAGCTACTCGCTAGCGCTTCAAATACAGCGCTAGTGCTACGCTGGATCGATCATAGATATCATCATACCTGATACGAAGGCACAAGGCTCGAACAGCGGTATTAAACGTACAGATCATAAAATTATGCCGGGTAGCTAGCTGTTGCCAACAGTAGAACTTTTAATATCCTGTTCATCATCACAATAATATTTTTATGAACGCAAGTTAATGAGGGGCGTGGCAAAGACTTTTGCGCACCTCCCATCTTCCGCTTAATGAGCAAACCATGTAAGATGGCATTGATAAATTACAATATTAAGGTACCATTTAATTGCGTGGGCGTGAGCGTCAAAAATGGCTAATTCAATTAGCGAATCGTGAAGGGGCGTGGCCGAAGAGGCCATACGAGTGCTTTTGGTCGAAGGTGGGCGTGTCCAGAATCGGCCAGGGATGATTATGCGCGTGTAATTAGCGACCGGAAGTGGCCCCTGAAGAAAAGGCCGGTAATTGCCCACATCAAAGCAAGATCAAAGCATTCTTGCTTAACTATTAACCGCAACGACAAATTAATCTAATTCATGGGGGGTTTGGGAGTACTTGGGGGGATAATTTTTACATGAGCATGCAGAATGAGTCAAAACTAGAATTTTGATGGCAGGGAATTTTGATTCACACTTTAGAATTAAAGTTACGGCCCTTTGAAGTTTCCCCATATGTTTGTATAGGGAAGCCATGCGTTTGCAATGTTTTCCGCCCACGCGCTACGTGAAAAACGGGGAATCCCCGTTAGGCACGCGCACACAAACGTGACGACCTTTACCTACTTTGGTCAAAATTGAAGTATAGGGTGCCTGCTTGCATTGTATGGCATCCAGCTCAACTATGTGGTGGTTTTGGACAGTTTTTTTTCTGCTTAGTGTTCTGGTCTCCTTGAAAAAAAAAAAAAAAAAGAAAAAAAGCTAATTTGGCCTAATTAAGCATGTGGGCGTGTTCCTGGCACTGTGTGGAGTGTGTGCGTGTGCGTTAATGCAGGTTTTATTGCTTCCGATTGGGCGTGGCTTCACAGGCCAGTGCTTGGACATCGGGGCGGGGGACTTGGCTGCGGCGATAGGTGGGCGTGTCCCGGATGCGGTGGTGACCTTTGAACCCGTCCAGGAGGCTTTGGGGGCGTGGCAGGAGGTCAAAGGTGAGGCCATGTCTGTTAATGAGGCACTGTACGGCGGTGCGATCGAGGGGCCTGTACGGCTGGGCGGAAGCTGACGATGGTTTGAAGCGGATGTGGTTGCGATGACGTGTTATTACTCCGCCCACACAGGAAATGAGGTGAGCTCTTGCGTGGGTGGTGTGGCAGAACGGCCTCCAAGTGTTTGTGTGTGTTTTGGCCTTGAGGAAGCTGTGTGTTTTAATTGGGATTGATTGTGGGCTTCCGGTGGACATCCGGTGGTTAGTAGGCACTTGATTGAGAATGGTGGTCCTTGGGGAACAGGGTGGGGCTGTTTTGGGCGTGGCCTGGCCCCTCCCTTCCGGCTCGGCTTCCGGTCCATGGAGGATGTTAAATGAACACTTCCGGCTCTAGCAGCCACACCCCTGAGACCTGTGCAATTAAAAGGGCGTGGTTACACAACATGCACCTCACTAATGACTTTGATGTGGTTTAGGTGTCATATCCCCCACCTCACGCCCACGCAATTTAATGGTACCTTAATAAAAAAGAACAGAAACAAGTATAAAAACAATTGAATAAAATTGAAGAATGAAGTAGGGATGGCAGGATCAAAAGTAGTACACAAACAAGGGATATAATCGCATCTACTATACATCCCTACGCTTGCTTTTTGAGGGGTGCAAAAATAGCCAGTAATAATGCGATAGAATCAAACTGATAAACCCAAACCATCGTGAAAACTAGGGAACAACCTGCACGAATATCTCCCACATGCCGCACTCAACAAATACGTCAACCATGATTAATAGGTGCACAATAGGCGAGAAAAGCAAGCGTAGGGATGTATAGTAGATGCGATTATATCCCTTGTGTGTGTACTTTTTGATCCTGCCATCCCTACTTCATTCTTCAATTTTATTCAATTGTTTTTATACTTGTACTATATACAACGAAAAATATTTTTCAGACGGTCATTTTTCTTATAATATAGTCCGTGTCATTACATGAGGGCATGGATACGCGTCTTGGATGCGCCCGGTTGCTATGAACGAGCCGCACTATATACAAGGCTCAGGATTGGTCAGAACTGTAGGGCCGTGTGCACAAAGAAGAGTGGCCTTAATGCCTCGGGCCATAGCTACAGCTAGAGACGCATTGTCGATCGAACGATCGGCGCGAAAGCGCCGCGCGTTTCGAAAGGCCTGCTAAGCAGGCGTTGGCGCTAGCCACCGAGCCTCGAGCGAAGCGAGAGGCGAGGTCTGTTCATACCTGTCAGTAGTCCAGTAGCAACGTTCAAGCAGAGCCATAGCACACTTGCTTGCTTTGCCAAGGGGTGTGGCCTCTGCAACCGCTTCCATCTGCGCATGCGCACGGTACTAATGGACAATCTTGCCCAGGCAGGTGTCTCCATGTTTTGTGAGCATGTACTGTTAATAGATGATCGTGCATGCTAGCCACATTATCCCATGATTGTGACATTAACATAGTACAAGCTAGCTGTATTGCTGCTAGCTATCAAAGGCCATCTTGAAGTTTTGCTGAAGGTTGTTGGAGCTTTCACAATCAGTCTCCTATTCCATCATCACAGCTATATGGTTGACAGAAAGCAATCTTCCAATCTGATCACAGGAACATCACCTATTTATTGTGTTGTGTACATACGTACATGGGGTCAGGGTGAGAGTGAGAGAGAGAGAGAAAGAAAGGGAGAGGGAGAGAGAGAGAGAAGGAGGGAGAGAGAAAGAGAGGGGGGCGTGAAGTACCAAGACACTAGTAAAGTACTAGCTACCTCCCAATTGCAAGTATACGCTCGGGGGTTTCAGCTAGTCTTGTCCCCAGCCTGGCGCGCGAGACTAGTTTTCAGCTTTGATCTGAGCTGCTTTAACCCTGCCATACAAACCCTTGAGACTAACCCTGCTAACCATATATACCTGAAACCCAGCCCCCTAACCCCTCTCGTGAATGGCAGGGGGACTATGCATAGTTGCTATGGACAGTCCAGGGGGGACCACTTATAGTATGACAGTACAGGCAAGACTAAATATACTCCATACAACATGTTTGCGTCGACTTTCGCACATGACTAGCCCTAGGGGGGGCTAAATATTTGTTTTTTTTTTGTAAGATTATGAAGAATACAGGCGTTTTTTGTAAGTTTTGTGCTAGAATCTTCATGAACGCTCGTTTTATATAATTATCTGCTAGTGTTTTCAGTCGAAATCGCGCTTGCGTTAACTTGCCGCACTCGAGGCCACACCCATGACGTACCCGATTTGACTCGAGCGCTCTCATTGGTCAATTTTTGAATTCCTGGCGCATGACTTTCCGCAGATATCTTACACAGAGCATATAGCTCGTTGAACATTCTCTTCTCTTTATTACCTACTCTTGAATACAGGCTTGGCCCTACTATTATGTATCCAGCTCGACTATGTGCATGGTGGTTTTCAGGTGTTTGGATTCTGTGGACTGGATCGATGGAATTGAATGGTGGAATGTAATGGAATGGAATGCAGAAAGCAACGGAGTATTAAGGGTACCATCTTTCATCATAATATTATCATTAAAGTTCTTGGTTTGTGGTGATGTATCATTAGGATATTGTCAAGGGGGTCAGGGGATTGGAGCACTCCTTTGCCTAGGGCACAAGCTAGCAGCTAATATTATTGTCGTTTGAGTCCTTTTTTACCTAGTTACTGTAGTAGATAGTTAATTAAATTATCACCTGAAGGTAGTAGAAAAACTACAAGACTTAGTAGGGATAACCGCTTGGACCAGCCACGCCCCTACTACTAGTGTATGTACGTAACCAACTCCTTCACAAAAAGGACTAAACTTGCTAATTAATGCATGTGCCTCCCATGACTGCTTGGATGAGCCACACTCCATATTACTGGTATATTTAGTTTATAGCTATTTTCATATAGGCTGAGCCACAAGTCTATAATATTATAGTCTTTACTGACATGAACTTGTAGTACAAGGATAATATGACACTATCATAATGCTGATACACACAGTCCAGCACACTCATGAATGCAAGATGAATGTAGTAATAATAGTCTTGCACACAGTAATAAAATTGTGTGCTGAATTAGTTCAACAATTACTTCTTGTCACTGATAATTATTGGCTCATTAGCTGTCCTCTGAATTGTCCATGTGCTGCACTCCCATGAAATTACCAATATCCGTATACCCAACAATGTTCTCA